>NW_019379577.1:501031-601009 GCF_000648655.2 Copidosoma floridanum | reverse complement strand
AAGAGAAAATGCAGAGAAAACGCGCGTGTATATATATATATAGGTGAGTAGTGTATTCCGGCATCGGATAGCTCGGGATTTTCATTCATGGATTTTTTCGTGTCCCTCCGGCTTCTCACTTTCTTTCTTTCACTCCTCTTTGTTCGCTCGAGCAGATTTTTATAGCTCATAAGTGCCAATATTGTCGCGCTAATGGCACGGGCCCTTCGGTTTTCCGAGTTCATTAGCGTTTTACGATCCATTGACGTTTTTTTTTGGTAAATATTACAAAAAAAAAAAAAAAAAAAAAAAAAAAAAAAATAGAAAAACTCAAAGGCTTCCTTGACCCGTGTATTTTCCCAAAACTCGCGTGCGGCTCCAGATCACAGAGCTCCTGCCACCGACATCACCAAACCGTAGCATCGATCGGACGAACGGATCGGGATGAGGTTACGTGCGGACAAATTAAGAGAAACGTGAATCGGTAAAACAAGAAGCTTCGGAAGCTCTCGGGGGAAAAAATGAGCCGCAGGAGGAGTCGGGTTACGCCGCTAAAGGACCTTTCTTTCTTTTTCGAAAAAAAAAAACAAAAACCAAATCGGACGATGGTCGCTGTTTGGCTACTGGACTGTGTGCCCTTACGAAGAAGCGGTGGAGGACAAACACACTTTTCAAAGGCTCGAGAGCACAGGACTGGAGAATCTAGGTATAGGTTATCACATACACACGCTTTTGCATCTTTTGCATTCACGGCGGGTCGAGCAAACTACTTAGCGCGTGGGGGTATCGGGTTACCGGCTGAGGATTTCAATGTACACTTACAATCTCTACGAACAATGGCCAAAATGGTACGCGCCCGCTCGATTTATCCCAGTGAAAATAAATTTCATTAATATGCAACGTTGTTTTTATTCAAAGCAAAATTTTACCGATCACACAATAACCGCGTGTCACGTGTACATTGTCGCGTAAGAAAAAGGGGTGTCGCGGAGTACTTTTGTTGGGAGGCAAGTCAGTAATATCGAACTGCAGTAAAGGTATACGCGCGTACACATCCTGCCGGGGTAGCAATGACTTCAAAAGGCCGAGATCAAGTTCGCTTTTTCTTTATTTCCTTTATTTCCTTTTTTTTTTCAAGGAGAGAAATCTCTCGCGCGATGGCAGATGTCGTTTTTATCCGGCGAGTGGACCGTTAGCATTTTTCTGTAACCGATACCCCGCGTGTGGAACTTTTTTTTTATTTTTTCCTCTCTCGCGGTCGAACAAAAGGCTTAGAGGAGTCCCGTGGGATGTTTGTATTTTCTCGATTCTCGAAACGCGTCTCGTGGCATTTTATAATTTACGCGTACAAATGACCTCGGGCGAAATGTATATTATTGATGTACCCGGCAGATGTAGCGAGGAATCATTGACCGTTAAAAGTTAATCTGAATCCCTTGGATAATCCAAATACTTTATTTAATGCGAGAGTCGTTTGTGATGCTAACCCCATTTGTGTACTTTCCGAGGTGATCCTAATCAGGACTTGCTTGATCCTGATCCTGGCTGGAGGGCAAGGGGTATTTATATATTTTTTTTTACGTTATAGATGTACCTACGTAGGGTTTGAGGATTTTCTTTGCGTTGAAAAAAAAAATTTTTTTTTACTTGGGAACTTGAAGCTTCAGGCAGACAGTTTCATTGGAGTATCGTTTTTTAATGTCAAACAAACCACCCCAGTATTTTTTAAAGAGCATATCATCTTAATGATAGATTTCCAAATATTTTTTATCTCATTCTTGAAATTGCATTAGGAATGTTACCTGCCATTTTTTTTTTTTTTTTTTTTTTTTTTTTTTAACCCAAAGCAATATTTTAGAGTTTTAAATATCATTGGTAATTTTTTCAGAAAGTGAAGCAAACAATACCTTGGATACAAAAAGTACCTTATAAATATTTGGCTCATGTTTTTGTTTTGAAATCCTGATAACGTATCGAGTAAATGTACAAGTATTTACTTGGGATATAATATTTAGTTAATTCAATGTATAATCATCGACCATTAAAAATAAAATCACCAAATACATGTGGATGTATATCATCTCTTTATTGCGTGCAACACAATGTTCTCTACGACAATAGGCCAAGCTCAAAAATAGTATCAGTTGAACTAGCATTCAATTACCATAGAGCTGCACTTATCCCCCTTCTTACGAGGAAAATGAAATCATCAAGTGGCTTCTTGTGATTTTTCAATCGCCTGTCTCGTATCCTCCCTCAAGTACGCAGTAAAAGAAACAAAGTAAAAGAATAGCCTACGCGTACAAAAGGAAAGGCATATCGATATCAAGTGATCGTCGAATCTTACTACGCGATAGTTGCAACGCAATATCCTCGCAAGATCACGGGAGAAAATCAAGTTACAATGGGAAGATTGTACCTACACGTAAAATGAAAAAAGAGGAGCTCCAAAAAGGGCTGGCATTGTCGAACGCAACGAAAAAAAAAAAAAAAAAGAAAAGAAAAGAAAGAAAGAAAAATAGCAAAAGAGACAGGGAGGAAAGGAGTTAAACCGCGAGATGTATCAATTGGTTTCCCGAAGGCGTATTCACACAAAAAAAAAAAAAAAACGCTGCACATTGTAGCTGAGCAGTACCTAGGTTTTTTTAAATCACCGCCACGAGCGCCGCGCTTCAATTAAACAAATACAAAGGGCCCAAGCATCGGATTCCCGGGGTCTGGTTGTTAAAAAAGGGGGGAGGCGAGGGGGTAGCACGAGAAAAAGAGAGAGGGTGAAAAAAAAAAATCTTCCGAAGGCATCAATTACCGTTTCGTCTGCTGCTGTACTACGCTACTTCGGGGCTCGTTGGGTTCCCAAGCAAAAAGTGCGCGCGCTCTCCCCATTGTACGAGCCCGCGATATCCAATTGAGCCTCCTTTTGATTCCTTTTCATTTCTTTTGGGAGCCTCTCTCTCTGTGTATTTTTTTTTTTCCATGCGGAAGGGCTAGTGGCGTGTGACCTTCGATATATATCGAGGAGGCGTGTGCGGCCTCTTCTCTCGAGCGTGTAATTTAAGTGAGAGCACGATACACACAGAAGGGGATGGATGTACGTAAGTAATACCGAGTTATCGTTGTCCCGATGCAAGCGAGCTTTTGCTCAATGACGCTCGTGTGCTGCTCTTGTTACTGTACATCTGTACTCGCGTCTTGTTTGCGATTGAGGATCGTTATGTGGGAATCGTTTTTTAATAACCGTTTGCCTCTAATATTGTTCTTCGATTCTCGACTGAAACCCAATTAGTTTCCATACCTACAGTCATATCCAAAATTTATTTTGCACAAGTCGCCGTTGAGTGCTGAGAAGCCCATACAAGTGTGCTTTCGAGCAGGGTGCGTGTTTCGTCCCAGAGCTGCGTTGGTGGACTGGTCAGTTATAGGTGCTTCTACTTGCCTAAGACATTTTTTTCCCCCGTATCGAAAATGACTAAACAAAAGACGACTCTGCAGTGACAGTGATAACCTAGTGTCGCATTCACCCCCACGGGGTATGTACGTTTTAAGGGGAGTAAAGTAGAAGTTGCGTGTCCTTGAAACATGAAAGGAAGGAATGAGAAGCGAAGAAAAAGAAGCCAACTGGCTGGGGATTCGTAAATTCGTGTACAAGAAAATTTTGCACACACTATTTATTTTACAGCATCGGTGTTGAATCGTCAGTTGAATTGTCTCAGGGAGAGTTGGTTTTTTGGAGAAAACTTGAGCTGTACTAACACTAAATGGAAGGGTTTTAATTTCTTTATCAATGTAAAGAGGCTGTAAAGTGTAGGTAAAACGTTTTGCTTCCAGGCGTGTTAGACTTGAGATTATTTAATATCTTGTAGTCTCCTGTGGTTCCACCTTTTTACCCAATCGCTAATTCTTTAGGTCTAATAAAAAGTATTTCATCTCTGCAAAAATGAGAATACTTACATACACGTAATTAAGACCCAGAAGGAAATTTTTTTTTCTAAACGACATACTTTGATCCTTTATATCGTAAAACACGTATTTCAGCGAAACTTCATTTTGACCGATAGGAATGACGTAACATCCTTCTTCAGGAAGACACTTGGACCAATAGTGATTTATTCGATCCAGGAAATAAATGACGAACTTCTCGGTTGCTCCTAATTTAGTTTCCCAGACTAGCAAACAACGATTGGTATCAATGAAATTTGCAAAAAGCACCCCACCTTATCTGTATACGTACAACCCCTCGGGGGCACACCGTCTCGCGTCCTCGCGCATAAGAAAATAATCACACATCTCTCGGCATCCCTTGGCTCGCCGTCGCCTAATCTCCTCCTCTCCTCTCCACAGAGCACCAGTTCTCTCTCGCAAGGACTTTACGGGTGCCCCGTGTCGCTCGGCATCCTGACAGCCGACATCACTCGAGGGGGTACTCAAAAAAAAAATAGCGCAAGAGAGAGAAACGAAAATCCCTACACACACACTAGGACAAAAGTAAGACGCATAGAGAGTACATTACAAGGATGTGACGCGCTTACGCGCGAACTACATAGGTATACGCACGCACACACTCACACACAGAGGAGAAGAATAAAAGGCCTCCTCTCCCCCTCACTCCACCGACGCTCGCAGCCCTCTCCTTTAGCTCCTACGTATGTATATATATATATATATATATATATATATAGGCATCAGCGCCGCTGCCATGGAGCTTTGGACGCAGGATATCGCGTAGCAGCAGCTGCAACAGCGCTTTCTCTCTCCTCTCTTTCCACACTACTGGCAGCTTAGCGGGACTATCCGACTCTCGCTTGACTGACAGCTGAATGGCTCCCGAGTTTCTCTCTCTCTTTCAGGCAGGACCTCGCAACGTGAACATATTATATATATGTACACACAAGTACACAGCTCCGGCTCAGATTTTCTGGATCGAGCAGTCCGCGTACCTATATACGTATATCCTGCACGTTATATATTATTCCTGAGAGATGGAGGACGCGTATATATATATGTAACCATACAGCATCAGAAACAGCAGCCTCCCCGTGCGTCACTTCAGGTGTGTTTGCGTATACGTACCGCGCCGTTGTTGCATCTTGCGTGTATATATACATATGGGCTTTACGTACATTGCGTTGTATGTATACAGATTGAGTCGAGCTGCCGATCATGTTGCGGATTGCACGATTCGTCGATTAGTATAATGGACCAACTTTCCGAGGAGTCGAGCTAATTTTGCTACCTTCATTTTACGCACGTACCTATACATATATATACATATCCGTTGTTTCCGTCACTCGCGAATTTGACGATCGTCCAATAGGATCTTTGGTCGTTACGACGGAAGACTTTGTGCCCGCAAAGATGTCTCGTAAGCGCTTGTGTAAAATGCTCCCGAGGAGGACGAAAATAAACATCGAGCACCGCCATCAGCCGTGCGTTATACTTCGGGTCGAGAGGGAGGGAACCTTCGACGAAAAAATAAAGAAAGAAAAAAAAATGGGAAGCCTATAGCGCAGCGAATTAAAGCAGGGATCCTTACCGCCGCGGGTGCAGTCCTCCTCCTCCTCCTCCTCCTCCTCCTGTCATCATAATCATCATCGTATGTACGCACAGCTTCATTTTTCGGTAGCGCAGCTCTGCACGAACACGTACACGCGTATATTTATATATACCTGAGGCCCGTTGAGAAAAAGAAACGCGTGTAACCCGAGATTTGCGGCCTGTCAAGGAAATCCAGGGCTCCCGTGCCAAACCCCCTCTGCGCCGCTGCGCGTCATATGTATATATAAATGTGCTTGTTGTACGAGCTGGATCTTAAATGCGGAGGTACATGTATCGCGAGCCGGAGGCTGTTTCTTTATTTCTTCAGAGGGGGGAACGAGTACAGCTCTCTCTCTCTGTGTTGCGAAGGTGAGTTTTCGGTTACGGAATTTGTACTCGTCGTCACCCCCGTTTTTACTCGGGGTCCTATTTTTTTTTTTTTTTTTTTTTTTTTGCACTAACGCGTGTTCTTTACTCACGCGATCCGGTTGATCGCGGATGATATATATTATATGGTACAGGTAATACTCAGTAAATTTCCGCCCTGGAGGATGATTAGTGTTAAATTCATTAGTCACCTCGAACTTGCAGAGAGAGAGAGAGCTATGAAACCAGGACGTGCGTTCTGCCGCAAGAACAATAATGATAAACAGCAGAGGAAGCGCAAGCTCCTCGTCATCGGATGAACGAGGAAGTATCGCCTATCACCGCACGAGGTATACATGTGCACGTGCATGGTGTCTCTCTCGAGGGCGACCATTTCAGAAATGTAGGCGTGGAAAGCTTGGCTGAATAGAAGATTGGAAACTCTTTTCTGAAGCGCGAAGGTTGACGTCGTCCTTCCGGCGGGGCCCCGATAGGAGCGCCGAGGCTATTTCCGCTGGCCGGTTTTTGCTATCGTTGCGCCGACGCTCGGGGCCGTTTCGCGCTGAACCGTAAACGCCAAGGGAGACGACACTCTCGAGTCGTGTAGGTACACGTGAATATCGAAAGCGCACCCCCTCCCCTACCGTCCCGCGTTTAATCCCGCCATTACGCGGGCGTTGCATCGCTCATCCCGTTGCTTCTTCCCTCAGGTGAAACGTCGCCGTTTCGTGCTCGTACTTTTTTTATTTTTCGCTCGCTTGTCTTGTTTTCCTTTTTTTCTTTTCTTTTTTTTTTTTTTCGCCACCGTTGTTTCTTCCATTTTCACGAGATGTTACGTCGAGGTACGTATACACGAAGGGAGCCTTTTCTTTTTCCACGCATTTTCCTTCCTCCCAGGCTCGCCGGGGAGAGGGTGAGGACGCGGCGCTGCGGTTGACGTGAACGCGCGGTTTTGCTCCTCGTCGCATTGTTTCGTTGCTGCCGGTTCTTCGCGACCGCGCGCGCTTCGCCCCCCTCTTGAGGTTTTTGTTCGAGGATATAGGGAAAATAAATGACGCGAGAGTTGTTTTTTCAAACAAAACAAAAAAAAAAAAGCACGCTGCTCGTCTGGTTTTCACGGAGAGGCTTCGTCGCACGTATGTGTACGGGTGGAGTAATCGGAGGGGTTGAGCGAGTGATATTCGAGATGCGACGCGGTTACACCGGCGATGATGTGGAAAAAGACGGTCTTGGGATGATGATTTTCTTTTTTTTTTTTTTTTCAACTATTTGAGAGGTGTAGGTACGACTTGTTCAAAAAGTAAATTAGAGATGGTGATTTGTTTTTTTAATTTCAAATCTTTTCACCGTACAGTGAGTGCCACTTTTGGGAATGAAAGAGGTGTAACCCGGCACCTCTGTTCTTTCCCCGCAAACGCTTTGCATATACGTGTTGGGCGAAGGCAAGGATTTTGCAGTGCCAAACTTTAGTGTGGAAACAATTTTAAGCTGCTGTTGCGTATCGTGACACTTGAACATTCATAATAAGAGGTAGATGTCTGACATTAGAAATGTTTTCTGTGCTCGCAGGATATTAATATATTTATGAGTTTTTATCTCCAATCTGAATTTTTTTTCCGATTGAATAACGAATGGTGAGCTCTCTATGAGTCTTAAATATATTTAACACGACCAAAGAGCAGTAGGTATAAAAAAAATCATGAGTTGCATCCAGAACGCTTAAATTAGCCAAAAGTTGGAGTAAAATCACAACACACCTCAACTTGGAAACATCATCCAGAAGCTCCAAAAAAACTCTCGCGTAGGTATACAAGTAATTCTCCAGTGAGCCATGCTCTTTCGTTTTATTTTTCATCCACCGCGTTATGTACTCGTGATCTCGCTTACGAGTGTCTCCCAAGATTTACGCGTCCTGTGAGCTCTACAATAAAAAAGTGATGCTGACTGATCGATGCGTTTTGAAGCTATAAAGAGACATCACCCACGTTGACTGTACGTACCTTCTCGCATACCGATGTGCAACGAAGAATGTACGTGTGCAGTCACGGGGGGGAGAGACACATCAATCTCGACCCTTCGGGGGACCATGGGAATTCCAAGGGATGCCCCGCATCTTTGGGACTCTGTTGAAATTAATTTTCGGACGACTTCCTGAAAAAACAATGTTTCCACCGAAAATAAACAAAAAAGTGTAAGCAAACTTGACGTCAATACGACATTGAATCGGTTGATTTTTTTTTTATGGACAATTTATTTTTTCACGCGATTCATCACTATTAGGTATACGCGTGAACACACAAGTGTTTTCCCACACCGGGTTGTCGACGATTCTCTCGAAAATCCGGCAAACAGGCGACCCCTAATTTCTCAAGCCCCGAGTTTCGAGAAGATGAGCCGAAGCGATCGTTATCACCGCCACGATCATCATCATCGCCGCACGGGGCCCCGAACCGATCGATCGCAGAAGCTCGGACTCGCGTGCCCCTCCTGTTCTCTCTCCTTCGAAGCCAAGCGCGTGCATGTCCACGGATATTAATGGTTTCCAAGGACACGATTCGATCTTATCCGATGATCGCTCGTTTACCCCGGCTCCCTCCAAATTGATTTCTCACTCGCGATCCAGCGCGTGTCGAGCTGGGCTTTCCGATTCCATTTTTTTTCTTCTTCTTCCGTGTACATCATCATTTACAAGCTCTTCGTCAATTCCTCTTTTTCTTCCCCTTTTCTTCTCCAATCGTTTAGCGATTTATGATCGAGCTGCGTCTTATTACTCCAAAGGGAGGGAACTCAATCGGTGAATTTGTAATAGGATTAGACATTCACAAAGGTGGGTGTTATGGTCGAGTGGGCAATGCCTCTACTGGGCTCCGGTGAGGAAAGAGATATATATATGTATATGTTCCGACAATTACTCGATGATCCTCGAGACACTGGCGCTCGGATTGAGCGAGCTCGGGGATTATACAATACTCGCAGCTCAGGATACGGTCGATACTCTACTGCGCTGAGAGCTATCGGGAACACCAGAAACTATCCTATATGCAGAGTATTTCGCGTGTACTACAATTTATGGTAAAAGCTCTTGCAGCTGGATTTTAGTTCTACGACACACACTGTTATGTGCACGTGCCAGGGCGGACGAAAAATCAGGGAGTGAAATTTTCAGTGTGTGTACACATAGATGGAGGCCCCGCGGCCGCTTGACCCTGAATTATTCAGCAGTACGAAGACCGCGCCGAGGACTCGATAAAAATTTCAGGCGCCGTGATTGCCGGCCCTCTTTTCGGGGGGAAAAATATATCTCGCTCCGGACGGGGGTGGCAGGTTTTTCGCTTCAAAAGCTCGGAGCTATGGTTTTTCCCTTCCCTAATGTTTGTTCGCGGAATTTCAGATAAAAAAGGATTGCCACCGCAGCATGTAAAATTCATCGGGCTGTTACACAATTTGAAAATCCATTCCAATTTCCTTGCCATGGAAATGGACTCCAAAAATGCCCCGTTTGAAATAAGTTTTCTTTTTTCCAGCCCCGATAAAGCCCGGCAATTCATCTCGGAACCTTGCACCCCCGATCTCATCGGTCCTTCACGCTCCGCGCTCGCGGTAAAGGCTTTCGTTGTCGTTACCCGCGTTTCCTTTCGCACGCAAGGACGTGCAGGCGATCGATCGCCGATGTAAGGTGTAATGCGGAAATCTTGTAGTCCACGGCGTGGTGATATACTCTTCCGGACAGCCCCGATGGCAGGCTCTTTACGCCCCGGAGCTTGGCCGAAGCTTTGCGTACTGATGTTCGTTGGGCTGGTTGAAAAACAAAAAATCACCCTTCTCTGCCTCATTGAATCGATGAATTTGACCTGCGTGATATTATTCGAGCACACGTCGAGTGAGTACTGCATGTACACGCATCAAGTATATGACGTACAGTGGCGTATATGTAGAGTAGGTACTCGTTGCGAAAGAGGAGAGTCTCGAGCGTGCGCGCCTCGGGGTGCGGTTGCTGCTGCTGATTTTCCTTGCGCCGCCCCAACCAGGGGTAATAAAACGGCAATTTAATTCATGCACTTGATAAACGCCGGGAGTTTGCCGTACGCGTGTGTGTGTGTGTGTGTGTGTGTGTGTGTGCATTTTGAAGGGAGAGAGAGTAATGGAAAAGGGCTTATTTCGCAAATCATCGCCTCCGTCGCGCTGATGTATATGTATTACCAAGAGAGTTGTTTCAAACCACGAAAGCTTACCTATATCTACATTGTAATGTAACTGCTTTGGCAATTGTTTTTGTTTTTTTTCTCTCTCAACGACCTTCTTGTATACCGTACGAATGAGTTTTAAAAAAATGTATCGGAAGAATGTGCGGTCAAACTCGAGATCCACCATCATCGAGGAAATTTAGCACTCGGAGGCACGAATTTCCATTACGCCATCAGAGAGAGGGAGAGAGAGAGAGAGAAGGGTGAAACCGACGAGTGGTTGAAACGCAGTTCCCATCCATCCCTCAAGAGCCAATCCATCCGCAACATCAGCGAGAGTTGAAAAAATTTCCAGGGTACGCTGGTGGTGAAAAAAAAAGAGCTCAATCGCGGAAATGAAATATTCCCGCGCGGCGCTCATTCATATTCCGGGGCTGTAATTTGCTTCCCGCGGCATGAATATTTTCTCGCGCTCCCCCGAGCGCGTCTGACACATTCGAGTTGGGAAAAAAAAAAGAGGTATGAGCTCGAAAGAAAGTCTCGGGGAGCCGGCACTCGATGCATACATTACACGCGTGTATTAAAACCACCGGATCCCCCCTCTCCTATTTTCGCTCGAACGCTCGCAAATTGCAAAAGTAGGCCGAGAGAGAGACACAGAGTCTGATAAGCTCCTCTCATTCCCTCGTTCGCTACATGCGTCCGTACAGTATAGATACGCGCGTTTGCAGAGGAGTTTTCCTTTATCTTTACCTCGCACAACTTCTGCAGTGTTGCTTTCGCTTCTGCGCTCGATAACGAAATCTAAATTAAAGTCTACGATCGGGGACACGGAAATCAGGTTGAGTTGTTCGTGTTGCCGTCCTGCATGTGTACAGAGGTGCGATATAATACGGGCATTCGAGAAATTACGAGATCGCAGATTAATAAAGTCCTACCCTGCGTGTAGAGATTAGATGGCTCGATTGGTATAAACATGCCGATGTGGAGCGAAGTAAATGCGTTTGAACCTTGGACTTTTGCTCGCCATCGCATTGATCAACCTCCAAGAGACTCCATCATGAGGTGTGAAACGTTGTGACGTAAAGCGATACACGTCAAAATCGAACATGAGTCATAAAGAATGAAAGTATAATTTTTTTCTTCTTTTTTACAATAAAAATTTTCAACTGCCACTCAAGCGTAATGCAAGTTGCGCAAAAATATCAACCACAAGTTACCATACATAAATACTCTCTTGTAAAATGAGAAAAAAATGTCCACGAGTGCATGCTGGCCCTTTTA
This sequence comes from Copidosoma floridanum, assembly GCF_000648655.2. The sequence goes on along the minus strand of NW_019379577.1, from coordinate 589,664 downwards.
TATTGCTCGTCGTTGCCGCGAATACGTACATCAACGAAAATTATCGAGAGGCTACTCCGTGCGACGCAAAAACTGAGACGTGTATCTAGCACTTGGAAAGTCAAACATTTTTTATTTGAAAAAAAAAAGAGAGAGAGAGGTAATTATCAGAAAAGAAAAAAAAAAATTTGGTACTTTTATTCGCAATAAGGGCGTGTACGTGTAGGTAAGGGATAGTAGGGCATGACGGGCACCCATTATTTATTACACTCTTACAATTTTTTTCTACCTTAAATATAATTCTCCAGCTGAGCATCTTTCAGAGCGTGACACATAGAATAAGACTACCCGAAATAAAAAATATATAAATCAATAAATAATTAGTTATCATATAGTAAAATATAGTTCTTAAAAATGCTCATTCTGCCCCCTTGCGGGCACAGTGAGCATAGCTGTAGGGCACGATGAGCGCGGGATGATTGAAATAATTCGATGGTAGGTGAACAACAGTATTTATATTAATTAATTTTTAATGATACTTAACAAACATAAAAAATTTATTTAAGAAACATAAAACATTTATTTGTTAAATCATTGTATATTAAAAATGTAATATCACAAGTTACATTACAATCTGTTAGATAAGTTATTTTAAAACCACAAACATCTTGCCTTAATCTCATAAATTTTATGTTTAGTACAAATAACTGTATGCCAATTGGACTCTAATATTATAAAAATAAAGCTTCATTAAAATGAAATATATGCGTAAAAAACCTCTTCAGTCTTGCCAGTTTAGGATTGTAGGAAAAAACAACTAAAATTTATAGGATTCATAGCAACTGAATTTACCAAAGAATCACTTTGTGTGATATTTTGAATATTCGATATGAATATTATGAATATTTCTCTCCATCTTCTTTTTGTATCGTCGCACCATTCTTATTTTTAGTCAAGTCACGATCCACAATTAAACTTACTTACTTATAAAATAAGACAGACTAGAGAAATTCAAAGCTAAGACTAAGGTTAAGTTAATCAGCTTTGTTTTGATTCGAACAGAATGACAGCGTCTGCTGCCATAGAGATATAAGGATAAGGATCCTTATATCCCTATGTCTGCTGCAGACGCAGAGTTCTCAGGCTCATTGTGCCTCAAGCGCGGTGCCCATCATGTCCCCTAGAAGCCATGTTTTGAAATAAATATAACTTTTTAATGGTGGAAGATAAAAATTTTTTTTCAACGGATCTTGAAAGTAAATCAAACAGACTGTTGGAGAAACTTCATGAGATAATTACTGGAGATAATTTTTGTTGTCAAAAGAAGCCATGAAGCTATCATTGTCCGCAGGGTTATTTATTAAAATAGTTTTATAAATTTTTACAAATTATTTAATTACTTTTTATCACGATACTCTTTGAGGAAAATATTGTTGATATTTTACAATGTAAAAAAATTTATTTGAGAAAAAAACATTAATTTTTTTATTGAGTACATGAGGTGCCCGAGTTACCCTACAAACTCACGCTGCCCCACTATCCCTTACTCGAGTGGCCGTGCATGCGTGGATATGATATGCCCGCGGGATTAAAATAATAATCCGACGGCGTGAAATCAAAGCTCTCTCTCTCTCTCTCTTTATTCGTGCATATTTACGTACACAATGTGCGCACACCACAGCGCGTAAACAATGCCCGAGTTTGCAGAGCGCGGCGCGCCGAATGAAAAGAGAAACAACTTGCTCGGCGTGCGAAAAAAATCTAAATCCCCCGACTGCATTCTTATTCTCGCGCTTGTTTTTCGGACTTTCCCCCCCGCCCCTTTTGGCAGGTCCTCTTCTCCTTCTTGCTATGTGTAAGCGAGAAGACTCGCCGGAGGGAGGGAAGCGAAGAAGCAAGCTCCAATGGAGCGCAAAAAATTGCTCTAATTAAAATATGAATCGATGCTCGGACCGGCCGAGTATAGTCTCTCGGAAGCTGATCTCCGGAGCGCTCGCGGCGCGCGTATCCTGTTTTTTCGTATAGGCATTATCCGGCCTTTTCTCCTTTTTTTTTTTTGTACCACTACCTGCCGGCCGATACACACGTATACATGCGTATGGCACGAAAATCAGAGAGATGGAGAGGTCAGAGAAGGAGGGGCGCTCTTCTCTTCTCCTGTCGGGGAATCGTCATCGCGGTGACAGGTATACCTGTATATATATATAATGCGAACTCGTAAGGTAGGAGGGGCAAAGTACCTTGTACACTATATGTATACGCAGTTTGCGGTGCCCTCCTCTTTCTCTCTCTCTCTCCTCCACCTCCTCATTCTTGTGGATAAATATGTACATGGGTGGTGTACTCGTATACACGTGAGAAGAGTCTGCTCCGATGCCGGAGTATTCAATCTCCGAGACGCGTCACTTTCTTTTTTCTTTTTTTTTTTTTTTTCCATACATATACATATTATGTGCGATGGTAGCAAAGAGAAGCTGACCTCGGGATATATACAGAAGGAGGAGATATCGGCCGTCGTCGCTACATATGCAACTCCGCGGCCCTGACTGACTATACGATACTTCGTACTACTGCGACGAGGGTACAAATATGAGTATACTTATGAGCGGCACCGATGCATTTAATTTCCTGTCTCTCCTCCTCGCCCGGGTAGGTATTTGCAATCTGCATAATACATCGCTTCGAGGCCGATTGCTGCGCATATAATAGGGTGCACACGCCTATACATACATGCGTGAAGCTTTCGCGGTCGCCTCTTTTTTTTTTTTTTTCGTCTTGGACGCGACGTTGGTTCGATTTTGCCTCGTCCGGCATTGTGTTTCATCATCATGTTAGCCGTAGTTGCCTGCAAAAACAGAGACTGGCTTTTTAATAACAATAAGAACAATGATACCGCTCTCGTCCGGCCGTCTTCGAGTGCGCGTGCACGTATACACGCTTATATACATCGTTTGCACCGCTGAGCCGGACAAACTTGTTCCTCTGCTCATGTGCGACGTGAGATTAATGTATGCACTTCGCGCAACTCATGTTATACAATGATAATGTGATATGTGCTTCAGGGCCGAGCGAAGTGCACCATGCGCGTTTAGGTACTTACACAATCCTTGCATTTATCCCCAAAGGGATTGTTATACACAAAGTGCCCCCCCCCTGCGCCGTATTTTCGTGGTCGCATTGTCGTACAACAAAATATTATACTCGTTGCATGCGAGCAAAGTATATATGTACACACACCGTTGTCTTTTTTATCTCTCGCATGACCGATCGTCTTATAATTGCTCCAATGAAAGTATTCCGTGTATAAATACATATAATTATATTATGTGTACACCGAGCGAGAAGAAGAAGAAGAAGAAACGCGTTGTGTGTGTGTGTGTGTACCATGTACACAAGTGATGGGCTTACGCGCTCGTGACGTCTGTTGCGTGATAAACGGGCGCAAAGTGCGTAGTTGAACGTTCGTGTTTCGACGCGTGTGTTATTAAAGAATTTTTTTTCACGCTTTTGATAACAACCGCAAGTTGAAGCGGGTAAAACAAAGTTACGGCCTTGCCATCCGTGTACTTACTGCGGCTCACGTATCCCATAAATCATCGGTCGTGTATGTACATGTATAGCTCGGAGTACCGATCTATATTTAACTCAAATCATGGGGAGATAATACGTTAACTTTGGAAGGGAAAAAAAAATAGGCAAAAGTCATCGCACGACACGTAAAACATATGGATACGCGCTCGTTAAGGTCATAGTGTATGTGGTGTAATACGATTCTCGCAGGTGTATGATGTATCCAACGGAATAACAGTCGTATACGACAGACGTGTGTATAGTACACGCACAGCCTCTCCCGACTCGTTTCTAAACGTCAAAACCACTTATAACCCTCCCCCCGTGTGTATATATAGCTTCTCCGTGTCCTGTGTATAGGTGCACAAGGCATCATCATCGTTACCATCGGTCCTCAGAAAAGTGCAGGAAAGAAAATAAGGCGACGGATCGAGAGAACGAGCGCCAAGGTAGGCCGATTTGCATATTCGCGTGTACTTATTCCAGGCAGCGAGGGCACGAAAATCCCCGTGTGCACGGGCGCTTTGTCCTCGCATATGCATATAGGCTTCATAACTCCGACAGTGTCATCTTTTTCCCCGTCTCTCTCCGGGGGGAGGGGGGGGGAAGAGACTCGAAATTGGCATAAATGAGATTGATATGATTTTAACCAACCTATACGTATATGCTGGACCAAAGGACGGGCGCATGGCTTTTATATACATGTACGTGGTCGTCACGCCACTTTCGCGTCTGTCATCGCCGCGCGCTCCAGAGAGGAGCGAATATGAGAAAGAAACAAGCCAACGACGAGCTCTTGTCGCCCTTGTTGGCGACCACCTTCTCCTCCTGTCCTCTCGTTGGTTCGTTCTGACCGCTCGTTGTTGCTTTCCTTTTTTTTTCCTTCCTTCTTTTTAAGTAGCGTGACATGGCTTCTCCCTCTCGTTTCGGCTCTCCGATCGGCACGAGCTGTAAATTAATTCGCTCAGGAGTTAACGGGCTCGGGGTTTCGCACTTCTGGTTTCTTGGCTCATCGAGGGAAAGAAAAAAAAAAAAAAAAACACCTCACCGAGACTGACGGACACACGTTTCGTGTACAACACCGTATGCATGAGGCGGTCGTTCCAGATTAACAGCCATCAGAAATGCATACTTCATACTTATACGTGTTATGTACGCTCGGCGACATCGCCGGCTCAAGCGGCTTGAGTGTGCTATTGTACGAGCTTATACTCGAGAGAATGGCCGGCTAAAGACTTTCTGATGGCTTCTGTACCAAAGGGGCGACGTTCCCACCAGTTTTTTTTTTTTTTTTTTTTTTTTTTGAAACCATACTCCTATACTCCTGATAAACTGCTACAGAGACGGTCCAACCGAAAATATAAAAGTATACGCCGTGCAACGTCTCTCCCGATGTTTTCGATCCCTTTGTAGCTAAATGACGAAATTCGCGAGTGCACGAGGGCGATTATCGCGAATCCGGGACAATAAAATTTATCGACAGGCACCAGCAGTGGCGCAGGTAGCGAATGACGGAGCACAAAATCGCGCGTTCGCACGTAGGTGTAGTGCCATACATGCACACGCGCGAAATTAAAATGTCGCAATCACGCGTGACAAAAATGTGTACGGTATTGTATATATTATACTGCGCGTGCATCATATCGATTAACTTGCCCCCGAGGCAAAACTTGCCGATTCATTTTGCGAAATTAAAGGAGATTCGGCCGCGTTACTCTCACCACTTCCCCCTTTTGCAACCCACTTGTTTATTACACCACATCGGTTAAGTGTTTTCGTTACGTTTTTGCGACGCAAATGGATTTTACATTATTTTTTTTTTTTTTTTTCAGAGCATCTCGAGGTGTACACGTGGATTTTTCCGATTTTTCCCCGATTGTCCGCAAAGCCAGCCCCGTGTAAAACAACGTACGCGCGAGCACGAGACTCTTTAGGAAGTTAATCGTCCCAAAGCTCAGCAGAACCGCAGTGTGCGCTAAGCTTGCGTGGCTCGAAGAGGCTTGTCACTTCTGAAAAAACCCACGTCGACACCAGAGGCGCGAAATAACACCTTCACGTGTGTGACCTCTCAAAGTTGTTTGTATGCATGCACAGTGCAAAAAAAGAACGTGTATGTAGCGTTTAAAACTCTGTCGAAAGAGTCCATGTATACATATGTACGCACGGACATACACGAAAAAATGTAAAGAAAAAAAAAAGGAAAAATAGCGAGTATAAAAGAAGAGAGATTGCTCTCAAAGATCCTCGCGTCGCACTCGCTTCTGTCGCGAAAAAGGGCCGCGAGCCTCGCGTCTGTACTAATTAAGGGAGGCGTATAATGCGCAGAAAAGGCAAAATAAAGAGCAAGAGGGGGAGGTCTCGTGCACACACGGTGGCGCGCGGTTGACGATGTTGCCGAACTGCAGGGATGTCATTCGGGATTGACGAGGTGTGAGGTTAATTAAAAAGGCGCTCGCGCTCACGTATATATCGAGGGACAATTAATGCGATGCGCAGTGCGGGAGTCTCGCTCCCTGTTCTACTATATACTTTTTTCTCCCTATTATGCATACAATGTGTATATATATGTAGACTCGTTAATTATTAAAACGCCTTTGGATAATTATGAAGCGGCTTACGCGCGAACGCGTGTGTGTAGAGGATGACGATGCAAAATAGCGAACGACTGTGTGTGTGTGTGTGTGTTATAATAATACTTTATTCACAGTAACAACACCCATGAATCGATTGAGTGTGGGGGATCGAGTAAGTTAATGGTCTTGCAACTATATTACGGGAGTTTTGATGACGAGTTGATTCTAGATTTGAGAAGAACTTCCATGCACATACTTTATATAATCGATGCATTAAGAGTTTTTTTTGTGGAACAACGTGCACGCAAACAGCTTATATACCGTGTCAAATCTTTATAGAGCTGGTTAAGTAGTTGATAATAGATTTGCATGATTGTTCATCAGGTGCTCAGCAAACATTGCTGTAATGTATTCTGTTAAGATCTAGAAATTGAACAATCTTATTTGAATTTTTGATGATTTATTAATTGTTTCACGAGAAAATTTCCCTTCTGTTAATTCGCAGTTTTGTTACGTGTGTATTGAAACTTGTCCGATGCAAGAATTTTTACCGTAGGAATAAAAAAAGGGTTGTCGACGTGTTGGAATATATTCTGATTCGATATTCACTCTAATTATCCGCTGCACCATGCAAACACATGCACCAAAAAACTAGTCGTCGCCGTTGCATTGAAACCTCAAACCGTGAGATTGAATTCCAATGCCGTTACAGATTCGACCAAGACACGGGGGGTGCGTGAACATCGGCGCGAACGAGCAATAAAATAATTTCCGTATGATAGCTCTACGGCTATATATTATCATAGGTAAATGTATATACATACAAATTATAGGTGCGAAGTGTGAATTATGTGCGACACAAATGTCAATTCGGGTCTCGCGCGCTCTACCCCGCAATAAATATACCCACCGAACGAGAGAGATGCGCACGCGTATTTCGGTTTCTAGCGCTCACGTCTATACCGCGTATCGAGTCCCGTGGAAATTTTATGGCTTTTTTATACCGTTGCAGCTGTACAGGGCCAACCAAGTTTTTTTTTCCTTCGGCCCGCAATGCGCGCTCAGCCGTGAAAAACTCATCGGGGCATTTACAATATGCCAAAAACAAATTATTCGCTCCGGATCGGTGATAAATCCTCGTAATTGTTGATTTATATAAGACTGGCGCATGAATTTCGGTTGAAAATTCTATTGACAAAAAAATGAAAAAAAATTGTCTACCTAACGATAACAACAGTATTAAACTACCAGTAAGTTTTCCTCATTACATAGCGTTACGAGCTTTAAGCGGAGCCTTCTTTACGTAGATCACACATATTAACTTCAAGATACCTTGAAGCAGTTGAACCCTGCACTAGCGCTGGTGTACGTCAAGCCTGTCTCTCTCTACCGCGTGATCCACACAAGTTCACATATGACAGTGAATCAATCATCGACTTGATGGTATATTCGGGCAAAAATTAATATCGGTAAAAATCGTAAGAAATCCACTTGTGCGATTCCACAAGAGTAAACGATCGAAAAAAGTCCCATCGATAATATTTTAAGTTAAAAATAAAATCCAACACGAGAGATACGAGAGTACAGTGTATACATTATATATTATTATAATACGGTGACATGCCGCAATACGTATACACCTATAGTCCGATATTACGCACGGCTGGTCGTTCGGCAATCACAGAGGATGACGCGGCCAAAACCCCTGGTGTATACGTGTAATACCCGACGAAGAGCGATTTATTATGCATACACGCATGTGTAACTTAATGGGTGAGGTGCGCGTGACAGTTAATTAAATTATTATGTACTTCCATATCTTTTGGGCGCGAGTAGTTTGTAATTTTCGTGCGCGTACCCACTTTGACGATACGTGGCAAAGAATCCTTGGCGTTTGCTAATGAGCGAAGAGCGTATAATATACGTACGCGAGCCAATGGGGGGATTGTTGTTGCGAGCAACGATTAAACTGCCATAGATTGTTGCAACTCGACCGATTGGTCCGTAATATGGACTTAATTTTGATCAAACACTGGAATATGCTTCATCGGGATTTTCGAAGGTGAGGCGCGAATGAAGCTGGCACCAAATTTTGATGTCGTTCAAACATGTTCTCGCGTCTTCTGCGTATATTACACGGCTACATGAATATTATACCGGAGAAAAACACACGGCACGAGCGGGGAAGCTCGTAAATACATTTGTGTCAAACACAGAGCGAGCGTGTGCGCCAGAGAGGGACCCCCGTACACGTATATACGTAATCGCGCCACATAAATTATCTCTCGGGTGCGTGCGCGGAGAGCCGGAACCCGTGGTTGGTTAAATGCAGGGAAATTCTCGGAAAAACAGGAACAATGAGCCTCATCCTCTATACCCGACCCAACGAGGCGCATTTATAATTCCATACATCATCGGGTAAAAGTTTTCCGGCCGGAGGGTGGGTATTTATCGCGCAGCCCACCCTGCACCACTGGGTTCAAACATTTTGCCCCGCGAAAAATGCATTGGGGGTATTTGTACACGATTGTCGTCGTGTATGGCCGTACTACACAAGGGGGACGAAATTCTGATGGGGTTTTTCATAATGAAGTGGATATATCGTTATACGACGCCACGTATTGGATATGCTTTATTTTTCATTCATTCGAAAAGTTTCGCGTTCAAGCGACGATAGGAGAGTACATAATACGTTATGATTGTACATTCGAATTTCTGACGTTAAGTATATGGAGCTCGAGTGAACCGATAAGGAGACGATAAGAAAACGTAAGGTTATCCAAGATGTTTTTTTGAACATGTGCTCTCAATTGATAGTGCTCATCGCGCACTAGCGCGATCGCAGATCAAATCACTTGGGATCAAACAAAATCCTACAACTGACACGGATTATTTTTGTCTCTAACAAGCACATCTCCCCCTCCTCTTCCAATATCGATCGGTATTCACAGTAAGTCAACACTCGAGATACACCTGCCCCTGGTGGAGCATCGTCACACCAGCACCCCTCAGTTGAAACGTAAAAATGATATGTGCACTGCATGCAGAGATATACATAAATATATACCCACACTGTTGTATGCAGGTTATATATATATATGTATATATGTATATACACAGTGTGTGCACTATGCTCAGGAAAGCAGTGAGGCCGGCCGACTGAGTGGGCCCTACTGCTTGCGCGTTTCTGTATCGTGACTATAATACCGTGTACAATGGCGCATCATTGTCGGCCAACAATGCCCAACATTGAGCATTGAACTCCTCGAAATGGTATACCTACATGTATACATATCTATATAGGTACAATATATACAACCTCCTCGCTCGTTGGCCTGTGTGTGCGTCTGCACGTACAAAGTATGTTTCATACGTTGCGCGAAGCGGTAATCCGATTACACGCACTTTACGCGTTGTGAAAAAAGGTCTGTCGCGCCCAATAATCGTGATACGATTACGCACATGGGGTGTGTGAATGTTCGCGGCTATTTGGGAGGGATGTTTATACTTTTTGGCTTCCTGGGGTATCAGCCAAGTTTGCGGGGTGCTGATGAGCCGTCTTGGGCCTCACATTGAACCTTAGGAATCGCGTGACATTTTTTGTTGCTCTTTGGTATAATTTTATCCGTGTATAGTATGTGCATCGATCAAATAAACAGTTTTAATACACAAATTGTAGATTCGTGAGGAAAATCGATGGTCTGTATTTTCATTAACTACATAACTGGAAAATCCAAGTATACCAGAGGTATAGGTATACTTTTATCAAGCTGAAGGTCCGAACAATGTAAAACAGGAAAAAAGATCTCTTGTATGGAAACTCAATAAAACCATAACCATGAAATTCAATCGGATCAAGGTCTTGTAATGTATCTGGGAGTTTATGCATGTTGCAACCCTAAAATCAAACAATCGAACAATATCGCATAGACTTGTGTCCTTAACAGTACTTGAAACCACTTTGAAATCCAGTTCTTGTAAAACTACGAAAACTCAGCTGCAAACGATTTATTTTTCCTTTGACTCTCCGTGCGCTCCCTCGTGCAAATATAGCGCTCTTTGTTTCGAGTCTCTTGCCGCAAGATTAAAGAAAAAAAACTTCACCACCTTCTCCCGCTTTTTCGCTGCCTGCACGTATTAAACTCGGTACAGCCAGGAGTTTCGATTTTTCTCCCGCTCGACTAACAGTCAAGTTTTTCTCCCTGCGTATTATACGGACACATGTTTCCATGTTTATATATAATACACGTGCGTGTGTATTATTCGTCTGACTCTTTTACTGCCACTTTGTGGTGTATATATAGGTAATGCCAGCGTTCTTGCTCTTTATTATTCCTAGAGCTGCTGAAAGAGACCGAGACAACAATAGAGGATCACCTGTTGACTGTGCACTCGTCGATCACTTGCGCACAGCCCAATACTCTATTAAAGTTCCCGACGGTCGAACCTGCAGCGAATTTTGTCTCCCTATACTCGCGTATACTTATATATAAATATACGTACACAAATATATATATATGTATTCGTCATTCACCCAATACGAAGAGTAGAAAAATAACGAGATCCCATCGACGTTGATACACCTTACAATGTGTTTTTATTGCTTTAATCGCGTATATATACGTATAGTTGGATAAAAACTCGTTCGGCCAAATGTGTTTTTCAGTCAAGGTCGATGTATAAACGCACGGCCACATAATTTGGAAATCAAACTTCCACGCGACCTCGGCTTAATGCACACACAAACACATACCTCCAGTCCGTATACGGATCACTCGAGTTTTTCCAGGTGTTCCAACTTAGACTAGTCAGAAATAACTCGCGAGAGAACAAATAATACACATGGCGAGAGTTTAGGAATGCCTACGTGAAACGATAAGGCATGTATATAATAGAAGCAGCAGCCGAGCGCGGAGATAAGATTGATGATACTTACCGAAAGCACACGATAATCCATGTACGCTTACGTACATGCAAATAAAGGTTCGACCGTCTAAAGTTGGGCAGAGCTTATTGTACGATCACGTATACGTGGCAATGTACATTTGACTGCGGTATCTCGTGCCCCTCTGAAAAGCGCAATGTTTTCCACGATTTGTCTATGTACACATTATATACCACGTGGGGGCGTCCGCCGTTGGCTCTTTCTCGGTGTAGGTTGGCGTATATATACGCATACATACGTAGAGTACCTTTGGGCTAATTCGTATGCAAGGACGCGTCTGGAGTGCCATTTTGAATAATAATACGATAGCGTCTGCCCGAGAGCCACGAGCTGCCGATGTGTTGCTTCTTGTTGTGTGTCCCTCATTGTCCTGGTGATGATGTATCGAATTCAAATTATCCGCCTGACTCACGCAATTAACGTGAGTGGGTGTGACATCAAATTAGCTGCGTCACATTAATTATTTCTTGCATGCATATATATATGTGTGTATTATTTACGTCAGTCTTGCCTGAAAAACAAAATTTTCATCACCGTCTCGCCTTTAGTTGATTGTTTACGTGTGCCGGGACCTCTCGAGTGGGCGAAGAATTGTACCGCGTGAAAAAGAATACTTATTCATCCTTCTGAAAATGACAAATGCGAGTTTTGTCGGTCTCGAGCTGTCCGGTGAAGATAATGCAATGCACCTATCGCACACTCGAGCGTGTGTATAACCCAATGACCTCCGTATAAGTTAAGTTTTTCAAACCTCCTTTTCTTCGCCGTGCCCGTATTAGCATAAATAAATATTCTCGAAATTACTTAGCCGTGCCATCCCAACAGGAAAGTCCCGCGCCACGAAGCCTTTAACTATATTATATATTAGCTGTATATGCATATACCAAGAAATATATGTATATAAACCAACCCGTATATTATATTTATATTATATACATCGAAGCGCGTAACAAGGAGTGACGATGATGTCGCACGTCGTGTACACGCATACCCAAACATGATATGTGAAGAAAAACCATCGAGATAGCGTCTACACGTCGGAGCAAACATTGATTTGAATCACAATAGCTTCCCACCCACCCTCACCCCATTCCAACTATATTTATATATGCATCCGTGTATTGTTGCGCGTTACTTATTGTATAAACTTATCCTTTCCCCCCCCCCCCCCAACGACCCGCATAAGCGTCTTTTTTTTCGAGTTGTCCAAGTTCACATGTACGTACGTACACGAGCAGTCGGTCTATCAATCCACTTACTTACATGTGCCACTTGTGGCTCTCTCTCTCTCTCTTTCCATCGCGGGGAAAATCGCGAGTGGAGAATAATAGGAGCATCGACCCTCCGCTCGATTCGCCAAGGCGTTTCTTTCTTATTTACTCGCCCTTCGTTCTTTTGTCTGTGCTTTGCGCCACAGTAGGTCGACCCTTGATTTTTCATTCAAAAATTTTTTCCTCCGTCTGTTTCAGGCGGACTGGCTGCCCTGGATGTATATACAGCTGGAGTGATGATGACGTTTTACCTGCACTTGACTGTGGTAAGTACAGACTCCTTTAATTACAATTACATTTCTTTTGTACAATCGATTATTTTTGAAGCACACCTATACGAAATTTTATCATGTAATCAAATTATGATCAAATGGAAGCTCCCCCTGCGCGCCTATATTTATATCACTGCATAATAACAGGGAAAACGAAGTGTAAAATCTTCTGAATCAATTACGATTAACAGGTGAAAAAAAAAAAAAAAAAATCACTTCTTACCTGTGAGTATCCTATAAAGACTCTGCAGTGAGTAAGTGAAAGAAAAGTGAGTCTGCACCGAATCGCGGGCATAAAACACGTCGCGACTGATCGGTCATCGTCACTCTATAGCTTTTATATGTATATACATATATATGTATAGCAGTGGTACACAATGCGCCCAAAGTCGGTCCGTGCCATTCATTCGCTTGTAACATATAGTTACTTTTTATTTCGCTCGCTCATACTACTATACGTGTACCTATATACTGTACAACGATGAACTACATTGCGGTTTGTACGGCCGAGAAAACTTTACTTTCCATTCAGGTTCCATTGTTGACGTTTCTTTTGACATTATATCGGGTACTTACCCTCACGTCTGTCTATTTGCGCACAAAAAGATCTAGTTAGCTAATTGAATTCTCGACTTGAGCCATTGAATACCTTTTTCTATTGTACGTGAAATTTAATTTTACACCTTTTTCGGACCGACAAAGCGTTGTATGAACGACGAATTCCGCAAAACATTACCACTTGAGGCTATTTGATTAGATTATTTTATGTAATTGCACAAAAAAGCAAAAATGATCGATTCCTGGGAAAAAAAAAAAAAAAACCATTGAAGAAAAGTAGCCATTTCCTCGGTTGCTTTCTAGCGTGTCCTCGCGATGGCGCTCCTTACCGCACCGCGCACAAACAGCAGCGTCTTGTTACAACCGCACGAAACGAGCGGTGATGATGGCCACTCTCCTCGCATGTGTGCTCTCTCAAGTGCAAGCCCCTCCTCCCCGAGACGCCCAAAAATGTGAAAGAGCCCTCTCTCTCTCTCCATTCTCGACGCGCACCGAATCTTATATTTCTTTCTCTCCTCCTTCGTTTTTGTCAAGTAAGTATATCATTCTTGAGCGGAGCGCGACTTCTGCATGGCTCTATGATTATCTATATACGACGCATTCTTCCATTATTACCGAACGGTGTGTGCGTTTTTATGGGGTATGTTTGTATGTAATAATATGCGCACGTGTGTTAATATGTATGTTCATGTGCGTTCGTACGTGTGGATATACGCGAGTGCCACGAGCCACCGCAACAGGTCTTATATGTATTGGTATAGGGATGCAGGGGATGAAAAGAAAGTCTGCGCCTTTCTTTCGTGAAGAAAGGCATTCGTCGAGACGCGGATTTTGGCAGGAGCGAGGATGTATACATATAGGACTGCGTGCGCGTACGTATAGGAGATGTACGCGGGAGCTGCGAGACTAAATGGATCAAACTGAGCGTGATAATGGCGAAAAGAAGACTTTAAGTGACGTTTGCCATTCATCGTTTTGTTCCCACCCGCTTCCCTATTTTTTTTTTTTTTTTTTTCTTTTCCTACCTTTTCTATGCTTCAAGAAGGAGAAGAAGTACAATGTAAGAAGTCGTATCTCGAAAATTTGTCCTGGACAAACAACGAAGGGGAAAGTGAGCTAGAGCAACGGAGGAGTGATAGCGGCCCCTTTTGTGCGCGCACCCGCGATCTTTTGATCGTCGTACAACATGCGCATACAGAGATACTTACAAACATGTGGGCAGATTCTTAGTACCTACGCGTATTTAATAATGGCTTTGACGAGATGCGGTTCTTTCTTTCTTTGCTCCGTGCACTTTGTCTTGTGCGCCCCTGCCGTAGGTATAATATCTTTTCTGGGAATGCGTATATATCAGCGTACATATTATAACGTATGTGCTAAGGGTTAAAAGTTCGGAAGACTCTCCTCTTCGGGACCCGTCCCGTTTCTTTTGTACCCGTCTTTCGCTGCTGCAAGGCTGTAAAGTGTGCTCATTAATCCGCTCGCGTGCTTCCTTTCCTTCGATTCTTTTATCATCCGTCTCTGAATGCCATGCGTGTATAGAGATTTGTTTTGGCGATATTGATATCGGTGAAAAAAGAGTTGCTCAACAATTTTCAGCCGTTGTCCGCGGGCACTCGTGCGGACTTTATGTGCAAACTGTATTATTACGCGTGGGGGTGTTTGATGTTCAATAAAAGTTCAATAATCTAATTAAACAATCGTAAGTGATGGATTATATACAATTGGCTTAAAGTGACTCTTTATTTTTTTTCGATGGTAATTTCTTTTTTTTTTTTTTTTTTTTTCCTATCAGCTTAAATTTGACAATTATGGAAGATTTGCCTTTTTATTTGACTTGAGCGTATATGATAAGCTGTAAGTTTAACAATTTTTGAGGTAGAAAGTTACGCAGCATACATTTAAACAGTTCATCAGACCTAATTTATTATTATAATTTTGGCAATCAAATATAAATCTGAAAATTTTCCAGCAAAACACGATTATCTTCGTTAAACACATGTTAGATAATCATGTGCGGGTTATAGATAATTTGAAAAAACCATGTTGTTTGCACACATACAGTCACGGTTGTTACGGTTCGAAGAGCTGTGTTTGCACAGACATTTGTGGAATATGTGTCAAATATTTGTCAGTTGAACGTACGTTTTCAAAGCCACCGAGTGAAAAGACGAAATGCTGCGTAAAAATACAAGTATCCAATTTCATGAAATTCATTGCTACGATAGATTAAATCGTACTAGTTTTATATTTTTAGATTTAAATTTTATTTTCAGATAATACGCTCTATTATGCTCTATCTACTTGATCAATTTGTTGAGTGAAATTTCGACTCGTAGTTGTTAGTTTCTTTAAATTTTATTACAATTTTTATCCCACAATAAATGCAACTACAGTATAGTAATCTAAAACAATGGGAGAACTGTATTTGTAAGTGAATACCAAGTAGCTAGTCCCATTACTATAAAATTTAATCTCATAAGTCGCGTTATCGCCGTCTTCTTATAGAACAAAGACTTGGCTATGTTTGCCAAAATTTTTACGTGTGAAGCTTTACATCAAAATTTTGTGAAAAAAAAATGTTGGAAACTCATCACAGACCAAAAGAATACCTAATTTTTACACGTGGAAACAAACCTCAGTGCCCTACTCTGCATCATGCAATACAGTAGCTACATCATGCCCCTTTACGAAAATGATTCCATTAACTTTATCAAATTCACTGACGAGTTTAATGACGAACTTTGGAAATTAAAAAATATAAATGCTTTGCTACCCGTGCGTAGCTGAAATTCGCTCTCATCGCTTCGTATATAAAAAAAAGGGTTAAAAAAAAGAGGGAAAAAAAAAAAAACAATAAAACGCGTGTCAGCCGGGTGGCCGGCGTATTGGCGCTCTCTATTTCGCTTCCCAGAAAGACAGCCGTAGGCAGAAACCGTCGCTCGATAGGCCGTCCCGCTAGAGGTCGCTCGTGAATTCTTGACGTCAGACACGGTGAAGCTCCGCCTCGTGGCTACCAAGCGTCGACTAGCCATTGGCCGGGCGCAATGATGGCAGGCACGCGCATCCAATCGATCGACTTGCCAGGGCAGGTACGCTCGTTCAGCCGTACCCGTCTGCGCATTCGCCGAACTCCTGAGCCACGAGGTGGAGGGGGGATTCTAGTGCGGAGCGCCGCAAGTTCTAGTGGGTGGGGATGGACGATGCAGAGGAGAGTACCGAAGGCTTGCAGGGAACGCGATGGCGAGGAATGAGGAGGGGGGGAAAGACAAGCTCGCGCGCGCGCCTGCAGGAAACGACCGAGACAAGGCTCAAACTGTGCAGAGAGAAGTGCGTGGGGGGAAAAAGTGTATGTGGATACCTCGAGGCTAGAACCTCGAATGATCAGACTGTTCTGTTCTTTCGTCGAGAGTGGAGCGCTGCACCGAAGTCAGCCCCTCCGCGGTTTGTCTTCTATTTTTATCAGTGCTATCTTGACCACGAAAAACATAATACAAGTTGATACAAGCTCTTTTAATCGTTGTGTTCTATAGAGAACACAAAAATTAGCAGTGTTGAAAGAGCCCACGTACCTTGTACAGAAAGAGTAGCAAGAAAACGGGAGTGCAGAAATCGAAAATCGAGTTGCCGGAATCCGAGTAGAAAAAAAAGAGAAGGAAATTCGATTCGAAAGAGCGCGCGCAACGGGAACACGCGATTCGTCGAAGCGTGCGGTGCCAGCTAACCAGTCAGCAAGCGACGAGGATAGGAGAGGGACGGAGCGTGTACAAACAGGCCAGAATCCTCTGTCCTTTTTCCTCTCTCGGGCGACGCGCGCGCCGTGCTGCCTAGAAGGTTGGAAGAGGCAAAAGTGACAGTGTGCATTTCAGTTCTGGTTCGGACTCTGTGAGGGACGGTCGCGTGTTTCTTTGTCCCGCTCTGCCTCTCCTCGCCTTGCGCAAGGAGTTCCAGGACCTGTTTGTGCAACAAATAAACCAGTACGAACTTGTCCACGAGCAACAGTCACAGTTCCCAATGATAACAATATAACGATTGTGTTGTTACGTATAAAAGTTGTTCGCCAATGGTTTTGAACCTTCGTGGAACAATTAAAAAAGAAACATTGTATCGCGATTGTGCGGAAATATATATTCTACCGTGTGCGAACATTAACCGATCTGATTCACGATCATTGATCGAATGACTCTCGTGGTGTTGTACTTCGCAATCACTGATCCGAGACAAGTGGCCCTTAATGTCTCGTGCGCAGGACACAAAGTTTCCAAGTTCACGTGACGAACAACTGCGGTCATCTTAGGACATCTTCGAAGAAGAGTACCCCACTGCCCGTCATCAGTGTCAGCATCTTCGATAGCGTGGCGAACGCTGTCGTAACCAGTACTAAACAACAGGCAGGTGGACTCCTGCGGTGAGGAGGAGATAACTTGTCACGGTGCCCCAGGTCTGTAAACAAAAGTCAGTCAAGCTGTACGGGCACAGGGAGCAGGAAGACATGCTCACGATGGAGACGGACCTAAAGGGCGGCAGCCTGCACGGCCAGATGCCACCGCACCCCCATCAGGGCGTCTCGCCCATGGGCCATCACACGGGCGTTGTCTCGTCCTACGGAGCTTTGGGCTCCCTCGTACACAGCCCATCCCTGTCGGGCAGTCCGCCCAGCAGTGGTCTCGGCAGCCTCTCATTGCAGCAGCACCATCATCAGGCGACTCAGCACCACTACGCCTCGATGCATGCTGCCGCTGCGGCTGCTCAGCAGCAGGCCCAGCAACAACAGGCCCACAGCCAGCAACACAGCCAATCGATGCACTCGTTGGGACAGCAGCAAATCAGTGCCCAGCAACAGCAGCCCCCGCAGCATCACCCACACCAACAACAGCAGCAGCAACAACAACAACAACAGTCCCAGTCGCATCAGCCACCCAACAACAATAACAGCACCAGCAAGAACAACAACCTCGACCGGGTTAAGAGGCCGATGAATGCGTTCATGGTGTGGTCAAGAGGACAGCGTAGGAAAATGGCTCAGGAGAATCCGAAGATGCACAACAGCGAGATTTCAAAGAGACTCGGTGCCGAGTGGAAACTCCTGAGTGAGTCGGAAAAACGGCCGTTCATCGACGAGGCCAAGCGGCTCCGGGCTGTGCACATGAAAGAGCATCCAGACTACAAGTACCGACCAAGACGTAAGACCAAGACTCTGCTTAAGAAGGACAAGTTTCCGCTTGCCGGTGGTGTAGCCGGCGTTGGAGGAATGCTTGGGGTTGAGCACCAACGGCAGGTTGGTAACAGTGCCGGATCCCAACAAGTCAGTCGCGAGGTCTATCAGATGCCCAGTAGCTACATGCCCAACGGGTATGCGATGATGCATGACCCGACGGCAGCTTACCAGCAGCACTACAGCGGACATATGAATGCTGCTGCAGCAGCCGCGGCAGCTGGCTATCCCAGGTACGACATGGGTCATCAGCTAGGCGGTGGTAGTCCCTCGCCCCTCAACAGTTACATCAACGGATACGGCGGCTATGGGTCTGCAGCAACGACGACGGTTCCTGGTGGATCGCCCTCACCCTACCATCAGGCCCAGCCTGGCTCCCAGATGTCCAGTCACAGCCCGTCGGGCAGCAGTATAAAGAGCGAGCCCACGAGTCCGGCTAGCGCGGGCATACACACGCCCACGCCCAGTGGGCCAAACTCGACGAGTGGACCCCAAGTCAAGAGGGAGTACATGACCCAGTCGCAGCAGCAGCAACAACAGCAGGACAACAGTTTCCAGCAAATGATCTCAATGTACATGGACCCAAACGCCATGCAGCATCACAACGTGTATTCGCCTGGACCGTCGCCTGACTCCCTCGGACAGCATCAGTCGGTCATGCCACCTCTAACCCATATGTAAGAATACATCTTTATACAAACTTACTCTTCGCTGTCCTATTTCAGAAGAATTTTTTTCCTCTCTTTGACTACTATTGGAAAAACTTCATCCTCTCGAAACGAGATGCTGTAATCGAAATGTTTATGGCTACATGGCTACAACAAGGGCAATAGTCCCAACTGTTTGCTTGTGGTAGTTCATTGCGCATCAGATACATTATTGGTACAGCATTTCGTTTTATTCAAGTGCAATTATATCATGCTGATTTAAAAAAACGAGTGAACTCGGAAGAGACAGTCGGCAACGTCTTAACACAAAGAGATCGGAATGAAGAATAATCGTTACGAGTTACGTTAACGTGCATTTGTAGCGGTGCTTTTAAATAATGGTTTTCGGCATCAAATTCAGAATAGTTAGTTCACAGTTTCTGATTTTTGTTAATTTTCTTCTGAAAACCACTTTTGGTAAAATTACATCCGGTCTCTTTGTGCACCATCCGACGGCGACTGATTAGCACGCGTGTCTTGGTTACCTCCATCAAACCTGGGATTCTAGGATTATTGTTTTATTTTCTCGCAAGATGAACGAAACGATAATACCACACGCCGTAGCATTCACTTTGAATTCTTTCTTTGTATACTTTCGCGTGCTATACGTGTACTTCTAACTCACAGAAAAAAAAAATAAGCAAAAACCAAAATTCCATTACCTAACGCAGAATATAACTGACCCCGTAGGATAGCTTAGAGGACGGATGGATGAACGAGGCCTGAGCTCCCGAGAAATTGACTCAGACACGGATAACGAGAAAAAGATAACTATTACGAAAAGTAACAAAAAGAAAGAGAGCAAGCAAAAAGCTCGATTTTTGCTTAATTGCACAAACACGTGGGGGCCCGCGGGAAAAGCCGCTGCCGCCGCCGCCGCCGTCTTCGCCGTTGCTTCCGAAACACGGGGGTTTTTGCCACACGTGAAAATCCTAGGACGCACCGGAAAAATACAATAAAGATATATAACATACAGACACACGAGCCAGCGAGGAGATAACACATTCTCAAGGAGATACGACAGATATGAAAACGAGAATTATTCAGAAACACGCTCGAGTTGGGACACGAATTGGGATCGGCAAGCATCATCGATGAACTAAGCACAGACCTACTACAGAGCCTCACATCAATCAATATCACCGAGAACAAAACCACATTTAGCCGCAAAATTTTTTTTGGACGCTAAATTTTTATCATCACAACCTTGAGTTTGTATTGGCTGTATTTTTTTTATTTATTTATTTAATTTTACATCATTAATCATTATTATTATTATTGCGATTGAAATTTTGTTGTGCAACTACTTTTATATATGCTTGCGATACGAATACACTCTGATACTTGTTCGTATTGAAGATGAGAGAAAAGTCTTTTAACTGTGATAGCCAAAAGTTTTCGAATCCAATACATACACGTTTTGCAGTCCCAGCAATGTTTATCGATTTGTATTTGCTGAGACTGCGATACTGTACACTTTTTAATAGTTTACCATAAATGACAAATATCATTACACCCGCACATTTTTTCGATATTTTAGTATAGTCATTTTATACGATGATAAAAGACTTTTCTCTACTCGGCTAATCACCAAAAGTATCCATCTCGTGGGCTCTCGACGTTTTCGCGGCGGCGTTTGGTGGCGCTTCCGTGAGATCCCCACGTATACGCCTTTTTCTTGCTGCCTCTTTCGTCCTTTTTTCCAAGAGAAGAAAAAAGAGCATAAAGGTTACTTTTAATTTGAATGCTCGTGCTTTTTTTCCAACTAGTGAAAAAAGCGAGCCGGGGCAAACGTTGGACCGGTGAAAATTAAAATTATGTTCGTGAACGCGCGAGTGAAGCGCTCGATGAAATTTATTATTTAATTGGTACGACATACAAAAAAAAATCTATATATATATATTAACGTTTAGTATTATTTGTACATTTTGTAAAATATATTTTTGTATATGTAACATTGAGATATTATCATTACGTTTATATTTTATTTCATAAAAATAAGGGAAATTAATTATGTACCACCGCTCGATAAAAGGCCATCAAATAACAATCATGGAAATGGAAACAGTATAATAGTTTTGGAGAAAAAAAAACAATTATCGTCTTGTTCGCTCGCGCGCTTCCGCTCGAGTATAAAAAAAAACTGGTTTCTTGTTTTTCTTTCTTACAGTTACGAACGTTTGTTTTAAAAAGTGACGTAACGAAGAAAAAATCAAAATTAAAAATATATATTGATGCTCAGTGATTCGTTGACGAGTATACGGGTAGACTCGTTCTCCTCAAATAACCACTGTGATAAAGAAAGAATTATCGTGCGAAGAGTATACATGAGTTCGTAGATTCTTGCGTGTTGAGGAAACGAAATCCGAAGGGGGATGGTTTATTGTTTTCGATTAGTAGTGCAAAATTTTATTTGAACCATTTTTTTTTTTTTTTCAAGTTTCAGTACGAAGCTAATACGATTTGACAACTTTTCTGACTTGGATTCATTAACATTTATTGAATTTTTCTTGAATTTTGGAGATGTATTACTCCCTAATCAGAGACATTTGTTTTATTTGCATTTAAGCACTAAAAAAGTTGACCGATCTTGGCAAGACCAATTAATTTTCACTCTAAAAAAATTCATCCTACATTGTAAGAAACTTCGGCAAAAAAATTTTTTTTTTTTTTCACGTTTTAACATGTTAAAGAGTCGATGTTTGGAAACGCTTCGTTGGAGAAAAAAAATTAATCATCCCTATGTAAATCCCGTATGAAACGAATGCCAAATCCGTAAAATGCGCCAAAGAGCAATGAGGCTCTTAAAAAAAGCATTCCCAAAATAATCCAAGCTAATAACTGTCACGGCCAAAAAAACCCTCAAGCACCCGTTTACACCAAACGACTGGCAATAACGAGCCAATCAAATAAAGAGCCCGCACTGCTTGCGAAACAAAGAAAAAGAGGGTAAACCTCCGAATTTTTTTCGTGCATTTAGGGCCAATTTGTAAATAAGCCTCTTTAATCAAGCGACAAGTAAAAAGAAAAATAAAGTGCGGGGGAGTAGGTGGAAGTACACTCGGGTACCCCTGCCGAAAATTCTCTCTGTACGTATATACACTTTTTGCAACGCCTCTCGAACCTCCGCTAATTGGCCATTTGGACGTCGGAATGCGTACGCGTCAAAGGTATGGCTCTTTTTTTCTCTCTCTCGATTCGATGATAGATTTTTTTTTTCCAGCATATTTTTCACTCCCACGAGAGCTTTATTATTCCCATCGCTGAATGCCCATTGATGCGGGAGGCCCGGCTTTTTTTCGCGCTGCATTGCTCTTTGCGCGTGTCGAGTTTTATTATCGGAGACGCGGTGCAGTCAAAGCGGTGCATTGGCCTTTTTTATTATTATTTTTTTTTTTCAGCGTCATAGAGGTGGATTTCAAGTTTTGGGAAGTACCGCGCGAGTGACACTTCTAGTGCTCGCTGTCAGCCGTAAATGCCTTTTATCCGAGTTTCTATCAGAAAACTGGTCTTACGAGTGCTGTTTTCATCCCGGGATATTGTTTACGCACGATCGAGCTTTCATTTTTTTCTTTGTCCCTCCGTTGGAAGGTTTTTGAAGATTTTCGTGCTTACAGTTAATGGTTGCGTGTCTACAGTTGCCTACGCAGACTCTTTTAAAAATGTACCTGCCGATATTCGGATGAAACTGATTAATCGTGTTTAATACATCCAACATAATCGATTGTTGCTAACAAGAAAGTGCACCAATGCATAGATGAGTCTCTGTTTTTCGGTTTAAAAGTAATTGTATTGTATCAGAATAATCCTAGTGAGAAATTTCTGGACCATTTTAATCATAAATTTGAGAAAGAAAATGCTTTTTGCATTGGTAAGTTTTTGCCTTGGGATAAATAGGATTTAATTCGATCAAAAAACTTGTTGAAAATTAAATGAAATAATTGTCTTTGGAAAAAATATTTCTATCTATTGCTTTGTCATGTCCAATTATACTTATACATATGATTTTGTAAGACCTTGATTTTCACACATGAGAGTAGTAACCGCGACTCAATTAACGGACAATTGAAAATCAATTAAATTGACTTGTGAGTTTTTCATGACCATATGAACGTATGAGCATGCGATCGCATCGATAGCTGGTCTATTGATAAAAAATGATTATTATACATTGATATCGATGAATGGGAGCCCCTCAAATACAAACGAGCAGTGTAGGACGCAAGGTGAAATAAATTATTTAGGTTGGCAAACATTGTCCAACATATTAAACTCTCCAACGATTATTCATACACACACTGCACACATGACAATAACCAATCACCGCGTAAGTACCAAAACCAACGATAAAATCTAAAAATCCAAGAGCCGTCCCCCATTGTCAAAGAGCCCGCACATCACACACATATATCTCTTAAGCATTAGCTAATCGACAAAAAGTATAGCCCCTTTTCGCACAGGGGCGAGCTTTTCATACTCGGGGGATAATTACGGCACTTACACCGGGGCAATAGGTGGGCGACGCGCGTTGTCTGCGCCAACCAACAACTGCGTACACTCGGCATCGTCATCAGCCCAGCAGCTCTTCTCTCACCCTCTCGGTTCTCTCTGTCCCCTTGGACCCGAAACGCACTCGTCCCTTCCTCCCTCCTTTTTTTTTTTTTTTTTCTTCTACTCAACCCGTTCTGCGAGAGTAGCACCTGGCAGGGCGACGTCTCCTACTGATATATGCCGCGATTTAGGGTGGAGGCTCGAAAGGACAAAAAAAAAAAAAAAAATATAGGGGGAAACAAGAGGACAGTAGCAACTGAACCTGAAATCCTTACCGTCCTCGTATCTTTTCGCTCCTTCGTCCTCCTCGGGCTCTTCTTCCTCTTTTTTCCGTCCAAGGTACACGCTCTTTATCGCGCCGGGCTGACGTTTATGACGACAAACGGCCGTCACCGCGAGAGAGAAAAAGAGACCCGGGGGTTATCTCATTCTTAATAGACACACGCGCGCCGCTCCTCCGTATGTATATACTTATACATGTTGCTGTACGCCGGAGGAGGACGAGATGAGGCCCTTGGCTTATTCCTTTTATCGTCAATAACGCGCTCACCGCACGAGTTTACGACGCCAACTCGGATGCAACTATGGAAGCCCTCGGCGGCCGGCGTCGTTAAAATCAATTCGTCGTCCCCGTATTTACGCTCGTAATTAGTCGCGCTGCACGCGAGTGGTCCTTTAACCTTTTTTTTTTTTGTTTTTTTTTTTTTTTCGTGCGTGACGCTCTTCTCGTTCCCGCTGTCGTGCGAATGTACACATTCGTTTCTCCTTTTGCGATTTAGCTAAACGATTTTATTGGCAGTGCAGGTAACCGTAAGTGCGGCAGATGCTACACAGGGACTCTCCACGAGACGAGGCGAATTTGTAATTTATGGCGCCTGCACGCGGGCCTGGTGGACGAGTCGGACGACTTGTGTACGTACCTGCACGTATATAATAATATATGTACAGCCCAACAGAGTAAATAGATAAGACATTTTCGGCTAACTTGTACAAGTTTTATGGCCCACCTTTGTGCCCCGAGTGCCTTTTTCAGATGGTTCTTCCCTGTGAGGAACAAGGGTATATCCTTTTCACAGGAACCATCAATGCAGGCCCATCTAAAAATAGGAAGAGGAAAAAAAACCGCAGCTACATGTGGCAATCGCAGTCGATCGATGACGGAAACGAGTGTTTACAGGATTCCCACAGATGACCGTCCCTCTTTTTTTTCTTTATCTCTCTCGGTAGATTCTCAGCGAAACTATAGTATACGTATACGAGCAAAGAGGAGAGGTGAACGAGGAAGATCCGTCCGACAGGCGCTAACGAGAATCGAATTTTCACGGGCCTCCCTCGTGCGGCAAACCCTTTCCTTAAGCCGAAAAGCGGGACAGTAGAAACAAAAAATTAAAAAAGAAAAGAAAACGGAAGGGGGTCCTTCTAGGCGACGGTGTCTATTTTTTGCTCGCCGCCGCGGATTTGCCACGGCGAAAAAGAGAGCAACGGAGCCGTGGCTGGAAACCCGAGAAGTCGGGGCCCCTGATTTATGCGCCTCGTTACCAGAGCCCACGGGTAGTATAGTAGCCTTCGAGCGGTTACAGGATCGGTAGACACGAGAAAGGTGCGCCGGGGATGATGTGCAAAATCACGAGGACGGATTTGCGGGCTTTTTCACTCGTGTTTTCCCCGTATACACACTGTATAAGGTACATATACTTTTCTATGAAAATTTTCGCAATGCGGAGGTGATAACGAAATAGCCGGAGCAATAAAGTTTGTGTGTGCAGAGATGATGCCGGGAAGACGAGGAAGGCCAGTTGCACTTTTGTGCCGCGTGCACACGCAGAAACCGAGATCGGCCGGGAGGGGAAGTGGACGGGTCGGACTAGCTTCGGGGCTGGGTCAGTTTATCGCAAACAAATGGGTCGTGCGCGCTGTGCTCTTCTGCAGCTCGAGAGCTCGGTCGCCCGTATTTCACCGAAATTTATTGTTTATTATTCCCCCCGCGACGGTGGCGGCGGTGGTAAAAAAGCAGAGAGAGAGAGAACGCGCTCGCGATGATATAGGGCCCCGTGTTTGCTTGGAGTATAGCGTTAATGTCGTTAATGGCTCTCCCCTGTATATTGGGTATATACGTACACCGGTTTGCGCTTCTTTTGCTCCTCTCCCGAAGATGTATGCTGATCTGGTGACCGTGACTGTCGTGCAGACAATTTTTTTTTTCTTTTTTCATCTTAATGGCCGGTATGCGGTGTGTAGGTCAATTTTTCATGTCACGCGCATCGCCGGGATGGATGTATCACACGAAGCTTTCCGATGTATCGATGTATTGGCGATGCCATTGTTTTAATTTTATGACGGTTCAACCGCGGAGTTGAGGAAAAATAGGTATACAGCGAGAAAAATAATGGATACCATCTGCAACAAGCAGAAGCGCGAGTTTAATTGGTCGACAATCTACACGCGAACGTCTTGGGTTATTGTGCATCTTGGCGATATTTTGCACACTTGACCGAGAATAGATTGTATGTTAATTTATTGTACGGCCGAAGAATTCTTAACTCGAGCGTCTACGGTTTCAACTTACTACAGGGTATGCTGTCGTGCCAACGACAAAAGAAAACAGAGCAGTGGGTCAAAGGGAGTTTCGATGAGTATAGGGGCATATATATAGGTATCTTGCATTGAAAAGCGCCAAACAACATCCACACCCGGGATGGAAAAAAAAGACACGGGAGGATGTGAGACGCGCGTGTCAGAAAATAGAGGCCCGCGCGTCCTGGACTTGACGCTAATGCGTTCTTGATGCCCGCGCTCGGCGACTGCAGTAACGCATTCCCTTCGACCACACGAGGCTATATAAGTATACGAGAGATCGGAGAGATCGTTTTGACAGAGGCGCACGCACGCGTTGTTCATCCCAACCCGCTTCAACTGTATATACTCACGGGGGGCAAAATAGATCGGGATACAAAAGTTCGTGGTGTGGCGATGACGTGTCGGGGACACGCGCTCGTCTACAAGGGCCTGATGTGATTTGCTCGGAGCATGTATACTGTGCACACAGAGTAGTTATAATATAGTCTATTTGCTATGCAAAGCTCGGGGATTTCAGGGTTGAAGGTTCGGTGGTTTTCCATTATCGAGTGACGGCTCGCCGGAGGCTTGAGCTTCTGGTGGCGATGCGGGGACATATTATAATACACTTACTTATGTAAGGAGTGTTACGCGTGATGTGTGTTCCTTCTCTATCAAAATAGACTCGTGCTCTCTGTTACTATCCGATGTGCAATTGAAAAAAAAAAAAAAAATTGAATCAAACGAAAAATAATCATAATGATAATAATATGTACCTTTATACCCACCATGAGCTGTGTATAGGTTGGTATAGGTGGGGAGGGGCAGCAAAGGCTTATTCCGATTGAAAAATTACAGACCGCATGCAGCCGCGGAACGGGGAGGAGATGATAGAGGGCGATAGGGCGAAGCGTCCGAGCGGCACTCGGGAGACGGATAAGTGTATATATTATATACCCGACTTTTTCGGGCAAGTACCTCTGAGATTCTCACATGTGCTTTTTCACCACGCAATGCTCCTCGAGGAGGGTTTAGGCGATCTTCTCGCAGCAAAAATTGCCTAATTCCCCCTACCCCCCCTCCCAGTAATGGGGGGCCTCCCATCCCTCATCCCCTTCCTTCTCCCAAGTGCTAAGTGCCCTTAGTAGTGTCCTTATTAAAAGGAGCCGGACGTAGAGCACTATAACATAAAAAAAAAAAAGGTATATATATACTGTCGCGGGAGAAGAGGTGATGGGAGGAGAGAAAGCTCTCTCGCTCCCCCAAGAAGTTTCGAAAGCCCCGATGGGCTATCCGAGTTCCGAAATTAAGACAAATCGGGACCCGATTGCCATCGCGGCCAATTAATCTACCGGCGGGACGTCGTGCATGCGAGCCACGCGTTAGCCCGATGCGTGTCCTACCCTCCCTCTCCCTTAATTTTGGGGATGAAAAAGTGTTTGCGTGCAGACTACGAAATCGTCGCTGAAATGAAGGTGTCGCGGAGTAT
Organism: Copidosoma floridanum; assembly: GCF_000648655.2. The sequence continues at coordinate 561,978 of NW_019379577.1, read as the reverse complement.
AGGTGAGCTTATCTCTCTAGTGAAATTTGCCGCGACAGCCATCGGATGTTAGGGGGGGGGGAGGCTCGTTTGGAAAAATGTGAGACGGAAGGAATGGGTTTCCCAATGGCAGGTGTGTCGTTTCAATTCGAGCGTATCTCCATATTACCATCGAGGCACGAGTTCGCGAGACGGCGGGCCCCCCTCAAGTTTGCGTGCACTGCTCGAATCGTTTGTGATGTAGATTATTCGTTTAGCGCGCACTCACGGACTTTTCACTGCTGCTCTTGAAACAGGCGACATATAGTACACATACGAGGCAGAAGCTTTGAGTATTTTTGAGGGGGAGGGAAAAAAAAGGCCAGGATGCGGTTAGCGCGTGGCTAATGGCGCTGATAATATTGACAGAATGCACCACCTCGGGGAACGAGAGAGGCTTTTGCACCTGCTAATCTGGCCGTTCACCCTCTCTTTCCCTCGCGTGTACGTATGAACGAGCGTCGAAGGCAAATATTGTACGAGGCTCTTCTTCGCTGCTACTGCAGTAGCGCGGAAACAGTAGCTGTACGGCGTAGCAAGTTTTTTTTAAATCTTTTTTTACCTTCCCCCCCCCCCCCAAGTGCATGTCAGTAGCCCGCGAAGGCTGATGTATCTGACTCTTCTTAGTCTTCTGTGCCTCGACCGGCTACTGGTAAATATTGTAACTCCGAGATTTCCTTGAATCGCGAAAAAGCGCGAGGTTTTCGGGGTAGAATTGCTCGTACATAATATATGATTCGTTCGAATTTTTAACGCATGATTAAAAAGGACCCTTTCGCGGAAAATTTTTTTCCAGGGGTGCTAAAACACACGATACTTCGTTTGGTTCACTAGGAAACGCGTCGATGGATTTTTCGTACATGTTAATCGATAAAATCTATCGACTCTGCGAGAGGCGTACCTCGTTTTTTGCCAGCAGTGACGCTGAATGTTAAACACGTTTCGTCTCGGTCCGGCCGATGGATAGCCAGTGGTGCGCGAAGGAACTTTTTGTGGTAAAAACCTGGAGGATAATATCGGTAGTTTTTTTTTAATTATTTGATAAAAAAAAAAAAGAACTAATTTAATTTAATAAAATTAACCGTAAGGAAAAAACAAAGCAGGAATTCCAAATTGGATTGGCGCACGAAGCGTGTGTATATGTAGGGAGCAAGCCACTGTATGGACTCGATTCCGATCTATGCCTGCCGTGTCGTTTACAATTTTTTCCCCTCCCGGTATACACGCAATGGGAGAGCCCGCAATCAGCGTCTCCCCCGATTCGATTTATTTTAAATTTCAAAAATCACCACCCCCCCCTTCTCTCCCCACTGGCAATCAACAAAAGCAACAGCTGGAACACGTCAATCGAATCAATTTCCCTCTAATCAATCTAACTCGCGCCTTAATTACTCGACGATCGGTACGATCGACGAATTCAATGGCGCTCGATTCACTCCCGAGTGTAATTGCGCGACGACAATGCACGGCCGGTCGACGAAACTAGATTCATTAAATTCGTTATCGGTGCGTATATTATATACAGCAGTGTAAAAAAGCCAACTTCCTCTTTCTCTGCTTGATCAATCATAGCAGTACACTTGTACGCCAGAAGAGGATACTATCCACAAGTTTCATCAAAGTGTACAATATGGATACCTTTGATGGACTATGCGTGCTCGTAAGGTGAGAAAAGCTGCTGCCACGCGAACTTCTCGATTTCTGATGGATGACGTTGCAATTATGGCTTCTTTCTCGCAAGCTTGCCTTCCCTTTTGTGATCATCGATGTGTTCGCGCATCTAATAAATTCCCTTCTGTGTAAAGTGCGCAAGACCTTGGTGATGCTCGTGTTTAGGTACCATTGATGTATTCTTTCACGTGATTCCTTTTTGAACAAACTTTTCTAACTAACCACGTGGTCCATAAAAATATTAAATATTTTTTGCGTTTTTTTTGCGAATTAATTGTCACGCGCTCGCGACTTTGCTTTTACGGCGTTTGTGCCTAGAAAGTTATTGCTGCTGCAGTAAGTACACGGTTGTTTTTTATACGTACGAGTTTACGGCAAAAATGGTCACGAACGAAATTTATCAGTGCACAGGTAAATTGCTTTCTTAAGAGTTGAAAAAAAAAATCAATCACGAACTTTGTCACTTATCATTATTTTTTTATCCGTATCAAAGTGTGGAGAGCCAAAAAGTAAGCCGCAATGCAGTTCAGCTACATCTGTAAATTAAAAATATCACCGAGCAACGAGGGGTCGGGTTCTTTTTTTTTTAAACACGCCATTCTCAAAGCTCTACTACGTAACTCGCGCAACTCTTTGTGGCCATTGTGACGTCATGGGTCGTTGTATAAACACACGTACCTACCTACGGTCTGTATCAAAACTGCTGCGTCATTTTAATTTCCAAGATAACTCGAGAGCGAGGGACAAACTTTTACTTCGAAACCAGGTCACCACCTACTTTGATACAAGCAATACTGTATGGTAAAAAGTCGGCACACGCGAAATTTTGATCGACGTTGTACACAGGCGCACTCCGTTACAGAGATTTAACACTCTGTAGCTAACTTTTTGTAATACTCGGATGATTATCTGTTCTTATAGCCCCCACTCGAAAGTAATCATTCCTGTACCATATAGAGCATCCAACTGAACAAAACAATGTAGAAACAAAACGCGACCTGCTGATACAGATACACGTATTTCAACATAAAAAATGACAAATATTTCCCGGAGAGTACAAAACACCCAAGTCATGGGAACGTGGTGTTTGTGAAAATTCGATACGTACTTTCATCAAAAAGTCGAAACATATCGCTCGGGATGGAGGGCCATTAAAAGTTACCACACGTATTTGGTAATCCAATTGGCTGATGAACAGAGTCACTGGGGCGGATTCCAGAGAAGAAACACGTGCACGCCTCGAACGAACGCAGTTTCTTAAAGACCTCTCGAAACATCATTACATTCCCACACCCTCCAAAACTAAAATCTCGAGCCTGGCACTCTCGTAAAGACGATTCAGCGAGCCAACAATAAAAAAAAGGGAGCATCTCGTGACTTGTAAAGCGTAACACATAAAAATGATGTAATATACTGTACTTTAGTTCTCGGAGAAAACAGGGAGAGGGAAAAGGGATCAACAAGGGCGGCTGTATACCTCATTGTCGCGCTGCCCCACAAAGGCCCCCTCTTTATACCATGTATCCAAAAGATAAGTCAAGGCGTGCAGTAGTCGATGTACGTACAAGATGCCGTGCATCGCGTCTTTCTCCCTTTCCTTGGACACACGGTAGCTTAGAGCCATCGAGTCAAACGAGGACACTAAACTCTCGCGTCGAAAACGCGTGGGCGTCGGAAACGTGTGTATATTATACATATACACAACACAACAAATCCCCGTGCGAGTAATCGAAAGAGCCCACGTGTATGCGGGTAACCGGTTTTTTTTTTTTTTTTTTTTTTTTTTTTTATATTCCTCTCACTCCTGTGATTTTTTTTCTCCGGTAGCCACGCCGGGCCTCGCTAATAACCATACATTTATAGCCGTGACGTTTATTGATTTTGCGCACTTATCTCGAGTACCCATGTATATAATATACACATCAGATATTTTCACTGAGTTTAGTTTGATAGTCAATTCCATACTTGAGATAAAAATAACAATCCTCCGGTGAGCTCGCTGTTTCTCGAAATCATCGATTTTTCCTAAGCAAAACCATCGCACAACCTCCCGCATCGTCGTGCTGATACTCACACGCATTCCAGCACTTGAAATGTATACAGCGTCCATCTCCTACCTGAAAACACACACACGTGCGTGCCCTATAATTCGCATGCATCTAAAATTCTCGCGCGTCGCGCCGGATAGAAAGAACGAGCGAGAGAGGGAGGGAGGGCACGAAACGAGAGGCAAGAGAGGATGAGCCCGTGATATCCGAACTGGTTTCCCTAGCCACAAATCATCATCCAACTGCAAGCGCAGCAGCAACGGGGAGGAAGAAAAAAAAGGACTAATTTACGAGCGCGCGCGCACGCCGGGAATCGCGCTACATATACCTATACATACGCGTGGAATAGTAATAATAACAACAATACTACAGCCGCATATATATACGTGTACATGTGTCCATGTACAGTCGCAGGAGGGAAGTGTGAAAAATGCGAGAGAGCGTCTAGCTCCCCGACTCCCTCGAGAGGATCTCCCCAGGACTTTCACTTTTTTTTTCTTCTCCTTCGTCGTCGTCGTAGTCTCGACGCTTTTTGGGAAAACGTTTTTTTTTTTTTCCTCCTCTTTTTAACGGGGTGGTCCACTTTACTTGGGTACCTGTGTGTACCTTGAAAAATTAGGTCGGCGCGTCGGAGCGTAGGTGAGGGTATACGTGGAAAAGTCGGGGCTGGTTGCGTGGGTCCGTGACACTTTTTAGGAAAAGCCCTGTTTTAGAAAGTTGGTGACAAAGGGATGCATACAAAGTCGTTGTTGATCTTTATCGAGGTGGCTTTTGATCGATGCCCTCCTTAATTTGGGCTCCTTGGGTCGAAAAACACATTACTACATGATTGGCCTGGGAATACGTTTCCCCCCCCCCCCCCTTTAAAATATTCAGTAGCGGAAAAATGGAAGTGTATATTTAAGAACTTTTTGCTACGAAATTCGAATGATTTAGCGCTTATGCATAAATGGACGATGTTTGTACGTCTAGGTCGTAATTATTGAGTGGGGGAAAAAAAATGTGAAGATCTCGTGCTCCGTTGGGAAAAGGGAAGAAAAATAATCGAATTCGTCCCGGAGGTCGAGTGGAAAATTTGTGTGCAATCATTAATTCTAAGACAAGTGTTTCTGACACCTGCGGTGAAATATATACATATTAGGACATACGAGTGCAGTATTATGCAAATGCGAGAACAAAGTTCGAGATGACACGCCGTTTTCATGAGATGAGCCGATGCATGTATTTATTTGTTATGCAAACCAAAAATTGAATTTAACATGCGCGCGTGTGTGTACATATGCAAAGCAAACGTCAAAAATGAAATAATTTGGCAATTTCTTGTTATCTTATGTATATGTGTTGTTGGAAGGACGAATGATTTATGCCCCAATTGAGCCCTATTTTCCAGTATTTTGGGAATCCCTTTGTGGCCGTGCTCACGTGAATAATTGCGATGAGGAGAACAAAACACTTTAAATATTCAAATAGCCACTAATGATTGGGAATTTTCGAAAATGCAACGTTGGATTTTGCAAAACCTCAAACTTGACCCAACGAGAAGGGTAAACCAACGTTCGGTCCTTTGCAGACAATACCCGAAAAATGAAAACACTTTTTCTTATCTTCGCATTAATCACGAAAATAATACCGTCTGTTTCAAATAACCCTATGATCTCTTGAAATCCACGATAATTTCAATCAAGCACATAACCTTGGGTTGTAAAAAAAAAAAAACAACACTTTAGTGTTTCATTAAATCTCACCGCTCAGGATTTACCGTCCTGCCTCGCTATTAAAACCATAGCACAATAATAAAAGCTCTCTAGCCGTATACCTCGAACGAAGAGGCTCTCCGTAGAGATAATTTTTTTTTTTTTTTTTTTTTTATTCCTCCGCTGCTGCATGGATTTTGAAACGCGCTCGTAATTGAATTATGCAAACGCGCACGTGTGCATGGAAAAATGCGGCTTAACGATCGCGATGAAGCGTCGCGGGGAATGCACGCGAAGCCAAAAAGTAGAAAAAAAAAGGTAAAATCTACAAAACAATCGCCTGAGATTGACACCTAACGACTCGGCTTTGGAATTCCAGCGTGACGACGTGCCATCGGCGGTCATCCACCGCCTTGATGCATACACCATTTTTTCATCTCAGTGTACACACGCTGTTTATGGAAAGTACATTTTAAGAATTTTCCAATCACAGGGCTTCGAATTATCCATGGTCATCATTTGTCAGTTCCAGAGTTACTTGGCTGCCTAGAAGTTACAGCACCCACCAATTCGTTAGCCAATTCAAATAAGAGAGGGTTTCCCGTGCACGCGCAAATTTAGCTATCTCATGGACTAGGCAAAACTCGCGCATCGCAGAGAGAGTATATTTGTACGAGAGCTCCGTGAAAATTTATCCCTCGGCGATTTTTCGAAAAATCTCGTGCAAACCGCAGCATTCCTGGGCGGGGCAGCAGTAGCAGCTATACGGCAGCAGCGGCAGTGACAGCGGCAACGCCGGTAGCTGTAAATCATTTCCCGTGGCCGCCGAGGTGGGTGTCTTGCTATATCCCCGTTCCTCTCTCTCTCTCTCTCTCTCTCTCTCTCTCTCTCTCTCTCTCTTCGCTCCTGGGATGTTATGTGCGAGGGAGAGAGCCGCAGTTGCCACCAGCATCGGCTGCTGTGCAGCAATCCCAGACACTCCTCTCTCTCTCTCTCTGTGGCCATAACTTGGCCCGACTGGCGAGCGCTGCACGGTTTATTGCGAATGCACACACACACACGCGCACGGATAATCTAGATGGGATATATGGGTGGGTATCTCCTTCATTCTCCGTGCCTCCCTGTACGCGAGCTAATAAATTCCTTCTGGATTTCGCGGTCCGACCGCGTGCGCCCGGGTTATAGAGGCGTCCGTATCACGCGCGTGTGCATCGACGTTGTCATCGTGTTGGAGTCGCGGGGGGGAAATTTTCACGCGTATTTACACGAAGGACTCGGAATGGACCTAATGGGCCTCTGTTTCGTTCTCATGGCTCGTTGTTTTGGGTTTCGGGCTTATTTGGAAGGATATAATACACGGGTTGAGGAGACCTAATGACTTTGTTCAAATGGCAAAGTCATTCGGAGGATTTGGGGAACTTTTACCGACTTTGAGCCTAAGGGGTGTAGTTGAAATGCTCATCCGACTTCCGATGATTTTAAGAGTGTCTTGTGGTCATAACTTTGTCAAAAGTTTGCTGGAAAAACAAGGGGACATCATGAAACAAAGTCGAAAACCATAGATGCGAAAATCCATGCTCCGTACCACCATCTCGACTAATCGTCGGGCTAAGATGTGCCCAAGTGTACGCCAAGAGAAGAAGAGCGTAAAAAAAAGTACCAGTGGGTGATTCATTTGCCTCGTCTGTGCCCCACGCGACCGCGGAGACGAGCAACAAACATCAGCATCAGCAGGCCTAAAAGCACTCGTGCCTCCGTGTATTTGTGCTCTTCTCGCTATACTTTGGTCTGTAAGGTTGCGTTTTTACACGTGTCAAGCGAAACGTTTCAAGTGCCCACTCGATGATTCACGCTAGGATCTCCTTCTTTTTTCGTTTCTCAAGCTTGGCCATCACCACCGACGTAACCATTATCGTCGTCATCATCTTGCGTCTCGAGCTCGTGTTGCCCGGCTCTCGATCAAATTTCGATCCCGGCGTCGTATAGCGGGTGTACAAGGTGTGACGCAAACCGCGTCTTCGTGTGCATTTCCGTCACATTTATGTATATATATATATGTATATATGTGTGTTTAATCAACAATCAATCGAACAATCATTTTGTAACCCTACGTTTATGTATACATAATTTAATCTCATACTGATTCGGCTGTATAATCTATATATTATTTCGGCGCAAAGCCAACAATGGCAGTCCCGATGTACTTTTTTCCTCCATCACGCGTACACAAATTTTGGCCCACGATCGAGGCATCAATCACGGACATCTCGGAATATTTCGTGGTTTTTTGCGCCTCTTGAACACTCGACCGCGTCCCGGAGGTCAGACGTATCCGACTCGTCACTCGAGGAGATGCGGCCTTGGACGAGTCGAACTCTCCCGCAGCTCACCCGAGCAATTTGCCCAGAAAGGAGGGAAAGAGAGGCAGCCTCCGATGTGTGTGTAACAACACAGATTCGGTGTTTGCTCGCTCGGTCGGACGTGGCTGTTGTAATTAAATGTTTGAAGGCGAATCTACTCCTTCGCGTTATGGGCACCGGACGGAGCGTGATGTGCGACCGTTGAGTTTTTTCCGCAAGAGTTGAAAAATATCAGCTGGTCGTACGCAAGTAGGCATTTTTAAACTTACCCATACGTACCAATTTTTTTTTTTTTTTTTTTCTCTCTTGTGCACACATCGTTCATTCCGCATCGTTGAAATCACGTCTGTATTTATGAAAATTCAATCACCAGCAAAATTGTCCGATTGCACTTCGTAGAAGGATACACGTGGTAAATGTCGTTTTCTGGAAAGCGAGTAAAGATAATTTAAGAGACAGGGGCAAAAACTCGATGTTTCAGGCTGGAGACGAACGCAATTAGAGTTTGCCTTGCATATACGTGCATGCACGAATGTATATACATATATAATATGTACAGTGGCCAAAGGATGGGCCGAACAAACACTTGCGAGAAACGTAGCTTCGCCAAGTTCTGCGAAAACTCGACAAGAAATCGTATATACTCAGCCGACTTTACGGCGATTCGGAATGACTTGATGATTTTTGTAGGTGTACCGCACTTCCGTCACCGAAAACCCCCCCGATCTAGCGGCAATCGATGGGTACTGTAGTCTCACTCGTCGCACCCCAGCGAACGAGAGCCTCTTCGGTCATTAAAATAAGCACGCACATGCCTCATGGCGTATTATTAAAAATGCCAACCGTACAGGTTACTGTATAAGTGCAGTGCAGTAAAATAAATCAAGTCTGGATGATGCCTCATCATTACAATGACAATGGGGAAGCGTGAACGTGACGCGGGGGAGGAAAAGCCGCCGGACGCGCGCCTCAATTCGTTAGTCGGATTTAGTGGTTGTTGCATCGCATCGTCGACGCACATGTGTACGGTGGCCCGATCTTAATTAAAATTCCCGCCGAGAGATCGCATACCTTCGGAGGGGGGAGGGGGCTCTTGTTTTTTGTTCCTTCCCCCTTTTCTTTAAATTTTTTTTTCCTCCCCGACGAGCTGGATTTTATTGGTGATTACGCTAAGGCGATTTTGATTGACCTTTGTGTCGTGCGTGCCCGGTACTTATTTCGATCCGACTCCCATTCGTGCGTGTCGTGTTTAATTCAATGGATTTAGGTGGTTACTATCGCACTGGGTTAATTTTCAGGTGATTATGTCCTCAATAGTAATATTGCACACCATTATACGAATGTCTAGCTAGGACTATACGTTGGATTTTTGTACGTAATCGTTCATCATCCGTTTGCCATGGTTTCTTCCATAGAAGCTTTTATTTGTTTCAGTTAATAATGTGAAGTTATATTATGATTAAATATCAATAGTTATTTTTGGTTCATAGAAAAAATATTCTAAAATCTTGAATCGCTGAAAAAAAATGCACACATGTGAGGTGAGAAATAATTTTATTAGGGCACTACTCTTTTGTATAATTCTTATGACAGGTAAGAGTTTACGACATCACAAATTGAGATAAAGATATTGACAGTCTTAGGTAACAAAGAGCTAGTTTAAATTTCTGTTCAAACGTAACTTGGTGTAATTTCCTGGCAACTTGGAACAATCATTTTTTTCAATAAAACTCAGTGGCGTTACTGATCACGTCATTTTTTTCTATCCAAACCTTGCAAGCTAACATTATAAAAATCCAAAGTCTAACTGTTTTACGGCTGTATGATATACAAGACACAATACTGCCAACCTCCATGACGACATCAGCCAAATGAGATTAGTTAATTAAATTATTTTCTCTGCTAAAAATATCCACCTTGACTGGTTTGATTGCACAAATAAAATATACCTCTTCAGAGCATAAAAAAAAAAATACTCCTTGTGTCACATATATGTAAGGTGATTCGGGTGCATCGACCACGCGTTGCAGGTGAATTTGGTCGTAAAAGGAAAGAATTCTCGTACAGAAAAGAAAGCCGTGTACCAATTGTTACTCAAATATACCGAAACGCTCATTTGTACGGATACTGCAATACCCACACGTTACCTTACCCCCTCGACGGGGTCAACAACAACGAGAATAACAAACAAACAAAAAACCCGAGTAGCTGAATCAGTAAAGCAAAGTGGCTTTGTCGACGGCTTTGCTTGAAAATTGAATAAGAGCCGCACCGTTTAACGGCAAATTCGGCGCTGGCGCCTCCACTCCGCTTCATTCTTTCCATTTATATAACTATAAACTCGTATACGGGCGCAAGAGAGGACTCATTGTTACGAATTCCCATTCATCAAATTCAAATGCGGTCTTTTTGTCGCGTGTGTGCTTTAAACACGCGCGCCTCCTCTCCCGCTCTTTTCTTCGTGCACGTGGGGTCTTCTTTCTTTTTACGAGCGGGAAACACTTTGCCAATATTATTACTCGGTTGTAGAGTGCTGCGTGCTGTTGGCGGCTTTGTTGTTGTTGATGGGAAATCTGATCTGGAAGATTTAGACGGGGGTGCGCTGCGGTTGATTCAGAAGGCAACTTACCGACTTTTATCGTACATTCTACCTTGTCGACAAACCATTGTTATTTATTATCGTATGCGTACAAAAGTGTGCACAAATAGCGGGATGTTGGTTAAGGTATTATCTATTGTCAGAAAAATTTTGGAGGAAAAGTAACTGCTATGACTTTTCGATGCAAAATTTTTTTTTCAAGTGTTGCCTTTAATTTTATTTTCTTAAAATTTTTTCACACTTACGTAATGCTCCAACAAAATTTAATTACTATGGGTTACTGTGGGATTAAAAATTATTTTATTCATACCAATAAATAATAGCTGTATTTTTCGGATAAGGTGTAGATCGTATTTTGAAGGTCGGCACATCCAGTCCTCCTAAAGTTACTAACAATGACCAAAGTTTTTTTTCTTAACAACACTATTTTTAACGATTAAATTTTAAATCAATGTGTAACACCAGAATTTACTATGCTTGTTTTGATGATTATTTCAATGATGTATTTATTAATTTACTTGCTATTTTCAAGCAGCATAGTAAATTGTATATTGCAAAAAGTCACTTAATGTACAATTAATGTCGAAACGAATATTTTGTATATTTTATTTCACTGTGCCCGACTAAGTGCTTTAGACCAAGTATCCCTAGTCCTAATTCAACAAAATTTCTTTTATTCACAGGATATTTCCGTACATCGATGGGCTAACGAAATTTCAAGTTTGTAAACGCATCATTAATTTCTTAAATGATAAAAAAAGGTCACGCACTTATTACCCTTATAGCATCGTGATTTTTCCCGAGCGCGCTTCTCTCAATGTACCAGTGAAAAAATGAAAAATAAAAATTAAGCCTGCTAATATGTAGGACACGGTTTTATACCTTTTTTTTCTCTTCTAATTAAAAATTTTTTTCCATCCCCGTGTTTCCGTTTTTCTTCGCACAAGTACGCCTGATATGTTTTTCAAGTGCCTGTATTTTGTTAAAATTCACTCATACTTGTTTTTAAAACCAGAGCGTTATTTTGTAATTTTTTTTTTTTTTTTTTACCTCCAAATTAAATTTTTCACAGCTCATTTGTATCTTTATTTAGAACACGGATTACCGTAGAGTGTATCTGTTGGTCGGATGAAAAAACATATTGCATTGAGCCAGGCAACATTTCATTATGCGCTTAACATATTTTTTTTTCAACGAGGCAGCACATCGATTTTCGGTTTTTTTTTTTTAATTTTTCATCAGCCCTCCAAACATCCACCAGAGCGAATTTTCAACCATTATCAACCAAAAATTTGCATCGGCCAATATTGAAAAAAAAAAAAAAAAAAAAAACAACTTCAAGCTGAGAGACAGTTTTCGCCGAGCTGTAATTAACCACCGCGCACTCGACGGCTGAAAAAAAATCCCTGGAAAACTGGGGGAAAATATATACATATATATATATATATTTCTTTTTTTTTATTTGAAACAGAGAAGACACACTCTGCGAGTCCCCGCGTCAGCCGTTACTCGTCTCTCGCCCACTCGAGAGCTGCGCTCACAACTTCGAAGTACTCGAGAGCTACCCGAGCGTTAATTAGTGCCAGAGGTTGCAGAGCGACGAGCGATTATATCGTGCCGGGGCACATCATCGCTACGATAATTAATTGGACGCCCGTACAAGCATCGGTTAATCGTTACACGCGTATTATACTGCACGCTCGTTCACTCGGAAAAGAGGAGCGCGGCGCTCGTACGTAAGTGTATATACACACGCATTGTCGATCCAGGGATTCGTATTATAGCGCAGGGAAGACGCGGAAACTCGTCCCGAGCGCAAGCAATATTTATACAATCCATGAATCGCGTAATTGCTCGCTCGAACGATTGTCGCGAATAAGAACCTCTGCTCCTTCGTTCCACAGGTACTCCTTGGGTGTAATCCTTTTTTTTTTTTTTTTTTTTTTTTAACCAAGCGACGTTTATTTTCTCGTAGGTTGTGGGTACTATGAAATCACTGCCGTGGATTTACAGCGTATAATTGGATGCTCCTCTAGGAATTATTAATAAGAGGACGATGTCATTTTTCCCCCTGACTAACGGAGAGCCGTGCTTTTTCCGTACATTTGTTGTGAAACGACTCGTTTTCAGTTGCATCGGGATGAATAAGTAAAATCTCCCGGTATACAACAAATGGCTCGTTACACAGAGTCGATGGGAGGAGGAAAAAAAAAAAAAGAATTAATATCCCTCGACCAATGATGCACCGCGCAACAACGAAAATTTTCCTTATCGTCGCTCGCGCATACTACTCGATGGGAAAAGGCAAGTGCACGAAACGAGGGACAACGAGAGAAAAGCCGGCGAGCCGGGAAAGAAATAAAACGAGGACGTCGAGAGCAGACGCGAAAAGTCGGCATGTATATATAGCGACGGGGAGGGAAGTGCTCGAGCTTAAGTGCGGGCCGAGCAAAACCGTCGGGAGACGAGAGACAGCTAGGAGGAGGAGGAGGAGGAGCGCCAACCGCAGCGTAGCACATAGGCATCGGTTGCTACACGCGCGTTGGCGCGTAGGCGTTCGAGGGGGTGGGGTGTGGGGTGTATATATCTATGCGGGATGGCTGAGAGCCAATTGCAAAATGCAAATAGCCAAGGCGGGAAATCGGCCTGTCTTCGAAAAAGAGTCGCTTGTTTGCGTTTAATTTACGGCAATGCATAATTAGCCGGACGACGATGGGACGTGGCCCTTGGGACGAGTGGCTGGTACGGTGATGGAGTGTACGGCTGTTTGCGTACCGAGTAGGTACACGGTGAGGACGATTTGCTCACTTTTACGCCGAGGATGGGCGTTTTCTTTTTTCTTTTTTTGGTTCGCAAAGTGGAGATGCGCATACGCGTAACGAGATGGGTTTCTCGCTATCTTTTTCGCAACTTGCAAATCTTTCGGGCCCTGCTGTTGCCGAAGACGCTGGTTGTTGTAGGTTTTTCAAGGCAATATCGTTTAGCGCAGGGATTTGTAGGTACTCTTACTGCAGAGGATAATTCGTGAGATTTTACTTGTGTTTGAGTAGTAATGTGACCTTCCAATTATTTTTACTATTTAATTGCTGGACAGTACACTCAGTAAAAATTACTGTACTTGCTATGATGATGTAAAAATATTGTGTACAAACTGTATCAGATTGCCATATTCCTGCGCAGTAAATTGTGTAACCTATTTTTTCTCTCAGAATTGTTTAAGTTTGTGTGATAAACCGTGTAAAAATCCTGTCTGGTAACTAAAAAACCCTTTTTTAACTAATATTCGCTAATTTTTGTAAAGTATGAAAGAGTTATTATTGTTATGGCAAAAAACAAATTTAAAAAATGTAAGACTCATCTCAAAGTTATGCATTTTAAAAATAGCAGTGGTGTGTTGACGTACTACACTCATCTTATAATTCCGCCGTTTACTTCTCATTGTGCGAATCAACAATGCATCGTACAATGATCCTTGCGGCACTTTAATTGTATTATTGTGCAACGATATAACAACGTACCATTATCACCAAAGTACAATCGGTTGGATTATTTTTAAACTGTATGGCACATTCACCGACTGCAACGACAGTTGATGATACAGTTATCAACTTTTTGTGCAAAAATAACAATAATTTTCGCAAAGGCGTGGCTAACTGCGAATCTTTCTTTTTTCCGGGAAGTAGATTCTCGAAAATATTGATGAAAGTTACGACTCGGATGTAACGTTTACTTTTCGACCCGAATGTTTGCCGAGCTGCTGGAGAAATAGTTTTTCTGCCACATCGCGTATCTCGTTTTTATTCTCCCGCCCAACTTATTAGCGCTCGAAGCGAGAACCAGTCGAGCAGGACGCGATTGACCGCGGGACCAATAAAAACGAAAGCGAGTCTTTTCGCGCGATAAAACTTTATTTAATAATCCAGTGGCGTTTCTTTCCTTTTGCTGCAGCGAGAGGTGTCGCGTGTAATATTGCATGAATCACGGCACCTTTGTGTTTGCTTTTGTTGTGTCGAATTCTTTTTTTTTTTTTTTTTTTTTTTGAGTCGGGCACATTTCTCGGCTTCGTTACAGGGGGTTGCGATATATTTCTTTCGACTTAATTCTGACACGGGGAAATATTGATTCGACATTTCAATCATAATTCAATAATCCGAGTGCGCCGTGCATGCAGTAGATCACAAATGCAAAAACATCCCCAATTAGCGCATACCACGCCGACCGCCAATCCTGTACACAGGATGGCATGTCAAACTTCATAGTCGTCGTTGTACGTCATAACCCGATATCTCGTAAAACAAGCTCGCTTGCACCCTTTGGCCGCTCCAAACAAAGCACATCCGTGAAAGCAAAACTAAAACGACAGCCTCTCTCTTCCCCTGTACTTTTTTTTATATTCCTTGTTATATAATTAAACCGACGGAAAAAACTGATTTACCGATTTAGCGATGATGATCCGGACGGTATGGGCATTAAATGTTGCCCCGGCGTTGTCTTGGGGGGTCATCAAACTGCACCGGAGAAGTTGCACGGGGATGCCGCCGCGGCTCTTGACTAATTGGGTACGCGCTAACGATCGCCCGCTAAAACAATGCCTGGCCCATAAATCCTCCGGACCCGTACCTCCTCTCTCTCTGGCTTGGCTCCACTACACCCATACGTGTATAGGTATATGCTTACGCATCGCTGAGGTCAGCGTGCAACCTGGTCCTCCCCGACGTGTGCGATCTTATTTATTGTTCGACACTATATATAACAATACAGGATGGTCTGCGGCTCATTTTGTATTTAGAATCAATCCCACGGCCAGAGTTCAATGACAACTCGTCACAAGACGTAGTTCTACAAACAAAGTTTTCACAAATTTACGAGAAAACCTTATCTTCCCTGTGTATTTCTCATTATAAATTCCGTGTAATTATATATACAGACCTATAGCAATTTTTTTTTTTTTTTTTTTTTTGCCTCGGCGTATTAGTGTTTTCAGCCCCCTAATCATCTTTCGGTGCGTCTGAATAATCGATCCGGGCCCTCCTCGTCGATTAAATCCGCTCACGTATAGAAATATTCGCGCAAACCCACGTGCTCGGAGTACATGATGAAGCCACACTCCGTACAAGTATATATACCCATACCATTTCCATTATCGTCGTATACAAAGGGAGAAAAAGGAGAGCTCTCCGGTTCCGCGACAGCTAATAAATACCCATCGCCCATCGAGACATCACGCCTTTGGCCGAGAGAGGGAAAAAATGTATCCGCGTAACCTACGCAACAGACTTGGATCCCATCTCAACTCGGCGTATCCCGAGAGCAAGGAAAGTGGACGGAAGTTGCAGGTGGAGTGTAATCGAGAGCCGCACCACATCGCACATTAGCCTCGGGTAGGAGCCAGCTCTCCCACTCTCGCGGCCACACACGGGAAATCCGAAACCTCCCCTCGACAAGTTGTGTCTATACGCAAACACCTACGGGTCAACGCCCCCCCCCCCTTGCTTTTCCGAGGACTCTCGTCACCGTCATCTCCATCGTGGTCGTTCCGTGTGTGTACACACCGGCCACCGCGGGGTTACTTATCGGGCAGGTTTACCGGAAACACTGCACCGATGCCACATCGGGTCTCGGGTGTCGACGTCGCGTGGCGACGGACCTTCCGCCACACTTTTTAACATTTCATTACTGCGTCGTACGGGCATCGGTGTAAGCGTATACACTACGACGAAGCACGAGGATAAGGAGGAGGCTATAATAGCGCTCTTTCGGGGAAGTAAACGCTGCGTGATGGCTGGCTCCCTCCGTTTCTCCTTACGAGACGCTCTTCGATCGGAAATGTCCATCTGACCACGTGCCGCTGATTTCTCCGCATGAGATTAATGCATCATTATGTACGGTACATTATACCTGTAAGAGGCTGCACGCCTCCTTTGTCTCTCGTCCCTTTTGCCTCTGTATGCGTGTACAGGCTTGCGGTTAATGCTCGTATATGTACCTTTGTGCGGCGCACATGCGTGGCGGTGACGCGAGGATCGAATTTATTAGTCTTTCCCTTCCCCCTCTCCTTATTTACATTAATCGCTACAGCTCATTGTCGATTGTTTGCTCGATGCGCGCGCGCCGTGGATTATTCAGGTTTTTAAACATAGATTTTGGGGTTTTTCTTGTAGGTGATACGAATATGATCATTATTTTAAAAGTTATTAAAAAAACAAGTGTTGGTTTGATCGTGAAAACCTACACGATCATGGCATATGACACACGAACCGCGTGTACCTGAATGACGACCACAACATGACGTTTCTCCCGTCCTACATCCCCCTCTCCCCCCCCCCCTACGAGTGAAGAAAGACTTCAATGTAACAGCCCCTAATCGTCGCTGCCAATGACATCGATATACCTACGCTCTTCCAAAAACACGCATCATCGACACTTGAAAAGACCAAAAAAAAAAAAGTAGTTATTTACCAGTACACCTTACTACAGAAAAAAAAAAAAAAAAAAAAAAAAAAAAAAAACAACCCCCCCACGGTTTGGTATTGCAAAAAGAAAAAAAAAAAGTATCGACATCAAAGTCATCCCGAATCGTCCGTCATCCGTGGGTAGGAGCGAGCGGGGCTTTTATATTTGCATCGTCGATCAAAAGCGAGCGAGAGAGTGTGTATGTATTTTCATAGAATACGAAATTAATAAATGATCGGCCCTCCGCGGCATGACGCGTGATTTTGAAGGCAGATGACTCAAGCGCGTGCAGGATAGGTGTTAACTGCCCAGTCACGGTGCAAGTGTTCGAAAGGTTCCGAACGTGCCGGTCGATCTGTTGTGCCAGTACTTATACCGTGTATACGCTTCGGGAAAAGAGATAGGGTGCTTTTGCGCGCGCAAGTGACGACGTACGTGGGGTCCTTCCTTTTTTTCTTCTTCTCCTCCGATTCTTTGGTTCCTTTTTTTTTGTTTTGGATTTTTACGAACGCGTGCGCCGAATTGTCCTGGTGGCCAGGTTGTTGACGTCCAACCCTTCCCCCCCCACGTGACGAATACGTATTCAACTGGCGGTGAGCCATTGCGTCGATGTTTCTTTGTTGCAAGCAGCAAGTCGCACTTTTTACCTCCTCCTCGGGTAATTATTGTTGCGTGGATTTTTCGGAAAAGACATCCAAGCACACCTGACTCGCGTAGATCCAAGAGAAAGTTTGCTTTAATTAATGAAGATGAAAAAAAAAATGGAGATGGTTTGATCCGTGAAATGCAGATCTATCAACAATATTTATTTCGCCGATTGTGGGCAAATAAGTCCTTTTCCCACATTATAAAGGTGGATGAGATCAACAACAATTATAATTCGAATCTCGCTTTTTTACCATCCTAGCATTTATAATCTCGTTGCCATTCGACCTACACGGACATTCGTCATAGTAATTTCTATTGATCAAATGTTAAACGGGGCTAAGTTAAAATTTTTGTTCATTCGACTGGTAGTAAACTATGATGTAGATATACCTACATCATATAACGAGATAAAGCAATTTTCATTTTGTAGTCCAATCACAGCAGTGTACCAGAGTCGACAGATTCGTTTTCCCTTCTTCAAGTCAATCCAAGTGTTTTCCGGCTCTTTCTTCCTTCCATCAGCTCGTGCATAAAGGTACACGCTCGGTCCTCCCTTTTTTTTGTTCTTCCTCCCTCTTTTGACTTTCTCGATAATACGCGTGCGTGCCCCTTCATAATCTCCTACGTGTCTCAACTGCCAAGGCTCGCGTTATTCTCTCGGTCTTTTTTTTTTACTTTACAATTTCTTTTTTTTTTTTTTTTTTTTTTTCAACAGCACGTAATGCACGAACACGGGAGATGTCGTGTCGTATGGCTCCTTCCGGGATCGGAACCACGAGATCGGTTTTTACGTCCATGTGTGCAGGTATACGGTTGAGCGAGAAATTATGCAACGCAGTGCAAACTATTGAATTATCGCTCGTTTGTGGGTGTATCTGGAAAATCAGTGAAAAAATTTAGACCAATGATCCAAGTTACTCATGCCTGTTTTAAAAATTTTTTCGCATTTAAAAAAAATACTTAGCACTTTATTGTTAACCAAATATTGATCCAGCTCTATCGAAATGAACATTTTTTTTTTTTTTGATAAAAAAAAACAAAATTAATACTGGAACGCAACATGACGCAAAATATTGTGCCTTAAAACTTCGAGAGAAACTTTTCTACCTCTCACTGTGTCAATTTGTTAGATCTGGTCAAATAGTTTTATCATCGATCGGATTGGTTATAAAATTTTTATTACCATTGTTATTGTGAATTTCATAAAAAACAGAAATTTCGCATTACAAACGCGTACTTTCACACGAAACTTAGATTTACGGTGATAGCGAACAGGTGCGCAGGCGAGAATTATAATCGACAGATGTTGCTGAATAAATATAAAAATCAATATTTTTTTATGATTGCCTTTTTTGACGATGCCGATTATTAATTATGATTATTTTTTTGTTTGTTTCAGGTAAGCACGTTTTCTAAGATCTCTTCACATCCTCGACGGCTTGGTAAAATCGCACCTAAAAGTATACAACTTAACAATTGAATTTAAATACGCGCTCCAACTTTTGAAATTTCGGAATTTATCGTAACTGCGAACACGTCAAAAAACTACCTTCAAATTGCACACCGCATTAAAACCAGAGGGACCCACAGCTGAGGAGGCCTCCTTATCTCGCAAAATCATCGTTCGTCGAACCAATAATTCTTCAAAAAGATAAAAACTCCGTAGCGTCGGCAAATTTAGTATCGATAAAAAAAACAATCGATCTCGGGAGGAAAAAAAAAATGAAACAAGTGCCCGGAGGCAAACATGAATCGCGAGCGCGTGTGCATACACGGTACCTGTCGTCGGGCTCCTTTCCATCAGATGCGTGTGTCGGAATACACTCGCATGTAGAAACGGAGATACGGTGGGTGCGCCCACCACTGTCGTGCACACCGCTTCGCCGCGGCCACCGTGACCGAACCTCACGTCGCTGTGTATGTCAGCGCTCACCTGCTGGTATATATATGTGTGACTTTGCGTTAAATACTGTGGAAGGTACATACACACGGGGGCACGGTAATGATGGTGTTGTTCCGAGCGCAGGGGGACGGTGACGCGCCTTCAAACGTCCGTCACGTGTGATTGCATTTGTTATGCTCGAGGTCCGCGGGAAGGTGATTTAATTGTCGCATGCTCTCGTCAGTATAGATACAAAGTTTTTTGTTCTTACCGCGGAAATTTTTCGAGAGCAACCTGGATACTTTTTGAAACTTTTGCAAAGAAAATCAATTTGTCCACTCTCGCCGTGTAAAAATCTACATGTGCGTATATGTATATAAACGAATGAAACAGGTTGGGGTAAAAAAAACATACGTCAAGCTGCCACGTGCTCTTACACACGTATTTATGTGCTCGTTGTACGTATACTACTTGTGTAATTGAAACTCCCGCGTGTATGTGTCCGTGTCGTGTTCTCCGGGGAAACGGAATACGCAATCTCCGCCGCGGGCTTTTCGCGACCTGCAGCCGGTTCTAGGCGGCTCTGCAGCCGCAGTTTTTCGTTGCGAGTGTTCATCATTTGTCCTTGATGTTGCGCCAATGAAAAATTGTTAAATCCTGTGAAAAGTTTTGAGATTATTCTGGAAAAAGTGCACGCAAAAAAAAAACCGTACGGTTGGCCGCGAATTTAACCGCGGAAAATCTTTTCCCCGGGTTGGTGGCGTTTGTTGATTCGTTCGCCCCACCAGCTATGCCCTTATATATACACACCAGTGTGCACTAGCGAGATTTCAGGTGTATATAGGTGTAGCCCACGGCTCGTACCGCCGCGCGCCTTTCCGCTCCCCGACTATAAATTCATAAACTACCAGACTTCAAAACTCCCTCGGAGGCTGAACGACGCCGAGGACCAAGTTCGTACACATGTATATAGTATGCGTATGTACTCGTTCACCTCGAGGCTCCGTATAGCCCGAGCTTTCCTCGGCTCTTTAGCTCCGCTGGCGTTATACAGCTTAGAAATAAGTTGTGCCGCACAGGAAGAGAAGAGAGAGAGAGAGTTCCCAGAGTCCCGATAAATTCGCCAGCAGTTGCCCCAAGAAATTCGCAGCCAACCTTCTCCTCATCTCTCTCGACTCGCTTTTTTTTATTATTTTTTGTTTGCTCCCTCCTCATTTTGTCCACTTTTTTCCCTTTCTGCTACTCCAAGTACTAATTTAAAAAAAAAAAAAAAAAAAAAAATACCCCACCTCACTCGATAGTACATACACAACTCTCGTGCTTCGCTAGCCGAGCACGTAAAGTTTTTCCTGCACCCCCGCGGATTATCGAAATAGTATACCTGTATGTGTGTAATAGGTACGCTGTACATGTATACCACATAGTGTTATTTTGCAAGAGTTGCTTAACCGATGTACATTGAAGATCAACGAAATCGATTGTTTTAATTTTGACGAGTCATGAAAAGGAAAATTGGTGATCCTTGGACTTTTTTTTTTTTATTATGATCAGGTCAATCTTCAGGTGTAATCTTCCGGAAAGATATCCAGGACACGTAGTACATTTTCGTAGTACAAAGCTTGGATAAAAATCATCGGAGAAAGCTTCTCATTACCATTGAATCACCCTCCCCAAAGAACACCGCAATGTGTACACGCGCAAACAGCACCGAAGCGCCACGCTCGTTTGGGATGCACCAAACCGTACGCGCACGTGCGTATACATACAGGTATACGTATAAAAAACACACGCATCTGCGGCAGCTGAAAGTCAATTAAAATTCCAGGACCGCCCGACAATTTAAGGACCTCGCGCGGCCAGTCGACACGCGCCCATAGTACCCCCACCTGACTTTTCCTGCCCCCTCGTTTGTATAGGTATACGTGTCCTCGATGCACCGGCCGATAAAGTCGAAAGAGAATATAAAAAGAAAAAGGAAAATAAACAAATCAGCCCGATCCGAGAACCACCTCGTATACGGGACGCGTCGCGCGTGCGCCACGCGACCCGCGATCGCCGTGTACGTAGCGCGTCTTTCCTCCCTTTTATTTTTTAAAGCCCTCCTTCTTTTTATTTTTTTTATTTTTTTATTTTTTTTGTTTTTTCTTCCTTCTTTCTTTCAAGGAAAAAGAGACGCGCGCGGGTGGCTGCAGTGCACGGAGCGCCGTCATGAATATTTCATCGGCCCCTGGGCGCGCAAGTGCACCGAAACTTCCGGCCCGCCGACAGAGTTTTCCGCCCCTTTTCACCGACTTTTGTGTCTATATACATATACATATGTATGTGTGTGTGCGGCGCGGGTACCTGTGCTGCTTGCGGCTTGGCTCTTTAGATCTGTCCCTCCGTCTGTATAGCTTCCTCGAGCTGCGCCTAGTTAGAGCCGAGATTGGCTGTATATGGTAGGGGATGCGGAGTGAAAGATATGTCTTTTTGTGCTCCTGCTGCGACTGCTAAGGCAGACTTTTTTTATTTTTTTTTATTTTTATGTTGTACTTGCATTTATCTTTACATTAAATAAGGGGGAGCTAGAAATTTTACACGTGTACTTTGTCGTCGAATAGCAAACCATCGAGTTTCCATTTTGTTTCGCTCGCGCGTGTAAAAAGTAACGAGAGCTCAACTTTGAATTTTTTTCAGTTCAGATGCGTATTATGAGCAGACACCAAGCGAACCCGATATATATACGTATACAGAGATTTTCTCGTCGTAGCGCCGACCTCGGCAGCCATCGCATCCACGTCTCGCTTTGCAACGAGCCATCCCAACACCCAACACTTATTCTCTTTTTCTTCCGACGTCGTGTACTTATGTAGGTGTTAACTTACCGTGTGTACGCGTCTGCCTGTATACTGCACATGTATAATATACCCAAGCGCGAGACTCTCATTTTCGCCGTTTTAGCCACGGTCGTAACGAAACATTTTTTCGTTCCCGTCGTCTCGGGCTTTTAACTGTTTTTCGCGGAAACGGGGCACCACCGCCGAGCGGTCCCGACCATTGTTTTTGCGCGCGAGATTGTTTTATCTTGATTGAAACTCGTGACGTTTTGCGTTGACATGCACACACGTATACATGTACCCGAGTGTGTCGAGATTATAATTATTATATGCATACATGTATGGATGGACGGATGAAAAAAAAAAAACAAAAAAAAAAAAAGAAGTCGCGTCGTTTCAATCGAGCGCTGCTTATCGGGTCATCTTAATCAATTTTAAAGAGCTTCGCATACCCCGTCATCCTTGTCGACACCCACGCACTAGCTGATCAGCACTCCCGTGAGTGTATGATATCACGTGGAATTGAGGGGTACCAAGGGAAGGGGGGAAAGATCCTATCGTTCTTAATAAAGCCGGCGAGTTTCTCCGCGCGGCGAATTCTCTATTCTCTCGTCGTTTCCTCCGTGGTGAGACAAGAGGGAGGGAGATACAGAAACTCTCGGACGTCGACGCGAGCAAAATGTAATTTCCCTGTCAGTCCCTCTCTCGCGTCAATGTGATGATTTTCTCGAGGATGGCGCTGCAACTATGTGGTTGGAGGTATACCGAGACTAGGGTGCAATTTCCAAGTTGTCACGGATACGTTAGCTCCTCTTTCTCCCTGTGTCTTTTCTCGGTGAAGGCGCGCGGAGTCTGCAGTGTGTCATGGTGTATCGTATCGCTCGCTCGCGTCTTTCCGGCACAAGCGACGTTTGTATCGAAAGTTTCTGTTTTTTAGTGCGTATTGCGGGTAAATCTCCGTCTGTCGGTGACACCGTGCATCCATCTCCTTGAGCGGGAAAATTTTATGCAACACGATCGAGATGAGCATCGAGGGTTGGAAAAAAAAAACAAACTTTAATTTCACCGAGTGATTTTGCCTATCTAATGGGAATCGCTCACACGCAGTTATTTTTGTCGCAAACCGTACAACAATGACGAACAGAAACGATCGCGACCACCGAGGTCTCCGAAGCCGAACGGAAAACCCATGCCGGGCCGTCCGTAAGATGAAAATTCCCCGTAACAAACATCAAAGTCCCAGACCGCCACGGATGTAATATACCGAGCGTACATGCACCCCATCAGAGGACGGAGAGAAGCAGCGCGGGCCGCATGCAGAAAAGCACACCTGTAGCCCGTGTGCGTCCAAATTTCAACGAACGCGAGAGTTTTTCGAAATTCTCGAAACCCCCCCCCCTCTCGTGTATACTTGGTGCGGCGAAAAACGCGCTCGGACGTGAAGAGGACCGGCTACCGGATTTCATCCCCGACTACACTTCTCAAATCTCTCTGCTTCATCGGCTCCTGGTCTCTCTTTTTTTTTTTTTTTTTTCCTCTTCGTCGTTTTTCTACATCGCCGGACTGTACATAACAGGTAGCGCATCTCTTTTTCCTCCTTCCCTTGCCGAGACCGGACCCCATCGTCGTCGGTATCCATGTATACCTTCGGCTTCGATTTTTAGACGGTGCACCCTACCCCGATACGTGTCTCGTGTGCGGAAAATCGAGGCTTTATTTTTTTAGGTAGGTATAATACTTGGAAAACGGTAGCTTGATTTTTACGTGTGGTGTGTATTAGTGGTCGCCACCCTCGAGACTGGCATGATAAAACGCGTCTTGCGGATACATGCAGCTGTATGCCTCTTGAAACAGCAACCGTGTCTCTGGCCATACAACATCCGATTCCAACCGATCTTTGGCCGCGACATCGAGTCTACGGTCTCAACTCTACCGGAATACAGGCATATCGACGAGTCCTTCTATACCCTCCCTGTTGTGTCGTCCGAATCTTCTGCCCCTCGCTCTGCCTTCTCATCCGACGTGTATACGAGAGAAGGAAAAGCTGCTGTCGGAGGCAGTGAGAAAAGAGATAAAACAAAATGACGAAAATCAGAGAGAGCGAAGGATAAGGAGGAAGAACAAGAGGAGCGGTGCAGTGATCCGCATCCTTTTTTTGGATTTTTTTTTTTTTCGCTATCGTGATTGCGAGGGAGCTCTGACGTGTTTATTCAGCTCAAAGTTGAGGAAAAATTGAATTGATTTCTTAAATTTTCATATTACAATTAATGCAAAAGACATTTTTTCAGATACAAAAAACCATGATTTTTTTTTTTTACATTGGTCCACGTTGTTAGACGAAACGTACTACCAAACGTTGCAATTAATCACGTGAAAAAAGATGAATCTCACTAAAAATGTTGTTTTTGGGATTTAATCATGATTCAGGACATCGGTTTATTAAAATTCTTTACTACTGTGTCACCAAAATTTTGGCTGCTCAAAAGAGGAACATTGTGTCTATATTGTGAAACGATCGTTTCGTTAAATTTTCAGCCAAATAAATTATTATATAGAAGTGAACAAAAATAACAAACCTTTTAAGAATAAATGTGATTGTTGATGGATTTCTCGAGTAGTGACGAGTTTCCCGAAAATCTTCTTCTTTTTTTTTTGTATTATTAAACTGTATGTTCTGTAAAAGCAGTTCCATTTCAGAACCCTTTTAAAAAACCTGCAGTGTTATCAAATAATTCAACTAAGATTGAATAGAAATCAGTGTACATAAAACTTTTTGCTCTAGCAGAGCCATAAGGTACTCCGTGAAAAGGATCGTGCTCAAATACGAAGTTGCTCTTGCGACGACAGATCTAAAAATACCCCAAGTACACTACCGATAAGACAATCGCACGCTGACGCACGCTCCTCGAAATGTCTTTCTGGTTTTCCACAGCTCACTTACTTGCAAAATGTGTGTACAGTAACGAAAGAGCCCGTGCGTACTCATAATACGCCTACTTTTGCTTTTTACCTTAATTTATAGGTACTCTTACCTGTAAGTGCCCAAACTGTTTGTTATATGTATACGTATATCGGTATTAAACAGCCCTTGCGATGCAATGAACGGGCGTTTGCGGTCCGTAGGGTATATTTTTTAACACGCGTGAGAATTAAATGCAAAATTTTCGATTCGAAGGAGAGAGAGAGAGAGTTTTTGATGGATTTCAATTACATGTACCTGGTATTATGCGTGGCATCGAGTGGTCGAGCCCTCCTAAAATGAAGCTCGATCGCTGCTCTTCACGCGTGGTATATGTAAAACACTTGTTCTCGAGAACTCGTACATTTTCGAGTTTTTTTTTGATGTTGTCTTTATTATTCAAACATCAAATGGCCATTCAAGACTTTGGCAACTGCATACGTATACACATTACAGCACTGCTACGCTTTTAATTTTGCTTGCAAATACCTACTTTATACAGTCATCTCAACGAGAGTACTGCACGTCAAATGGCCCTTGCGTTAACAAATCAATCATACTATACGGTTACACGCGTATTAATTCACCCCCCTGTTGCTGCAACATCTTACGATGCTTTTTTTTTCTCTCTCTCTCCACCTCCCCCACCTTGGGAGAAAAAAAAATACATCACCGAATACGTATACTTTTACAAACATGAGCTCAACATAATTGTTAGCCCCCTCGCGTGGATATTAAAAAAAAAAAAAAAAAATCTACACCGCTCAAGTACACGCACACACACACGGAGCCAAGATACATCTAATAACAAGAAAGAGAAACCCACGGAATATTGGCTCGGACGTAAGCGCGAGGTATATAGGTAGGGAGGGTGGGGGGGTCCGTATAGCCTAGATTTGATTTCATCCCGAGATTATCAGTACAGAAAAGGAGCGGAGATGAGCGAGGGAAGAAAAAAAAAAGAAAAAGAAAGAGGACCAGTAGCTACTCCCGAGCGCGTATACGATCCCCCGTGCCGGCTTCTCCAGAGAGAGAGAGAGATCCCCCGAGCCACTGATTTCCATACAGGAAGCTCTCGTAACAAGAAACCTCCCCGTTCTCTCCCCCCCTCTCGTTTTTTTTTTCCTTCGCTCCGTATACGTATACCTGCCCGTACACACATATATGTATGTCCTCCTCTAGCTGTACCTTTCCCGTTTCTTTTTTTCTTTCATCCTCGTATACTCCTTGTTGTCGTTGTGTCGTCCACGGGACAGCCATCGCGCGCCTCCCCATACAGTAAAGCCTCCCTGTCGAGTCTCGTTCTTCGGAGCTCGGGCCGAAATATGACGTTCATTCGACGAGATGATGTTGCCCGCTACACACATGTACTTGCTTCAATTGCGTATACCTATATAACTTGCTCGTCGCGCGCACCCTCTTACACACATATTCACTTTTATTGCGACGAACGCGTGTTTTTTTTTTTTTTTTTTTTTTTTTTTTTTTTTTTTTTTTTNTGGCGACCCCCTTCTTACCTGAGAAATTGTGTGTCTTTATACTCATTTTCTTAGCTTCATTTCTTTTTTTTTTTTTTTTTTTTTTTCTTCTTCTTACAAGCTATTTATTCAAGCACCTCCATAACAAGGTCAAATTTAATTTCATAAAAATTCTGGCTGCCTCCTCCCCTCGCACAAAGTAGTGTTTCGTCCCTTGTGTCTTGACTTTAAACTGCACACTCGCCCGTATGATATTATACAATTATAGAAGGTATATTATACACAAACCACCTGTTGTACACGTACAAATAACCCACGAAAAAGTTACGTGCATCAGCCATTGGGCTACTCTGTAACGACTGTACGCGCACAATGGCCCGAGTACACAATATGGTGCACCCAGCTAGAGAGATACAGGCGGTGTAAAAGATCTCGATCTTTGACAAAAGCTCCGGAGAACAAACAATTATGCAAATAAAATTTCACCTGCAACGCCCGGGGAACGCAGATAGGAGGGGGGGGGGAGCTTGAATCGCTTCTCCGGTATTCATTAACAAACAATCGACCTACCTGTTGTGCGTGCGTGTGTATATGATGAATCGTTGCAACACCGGTAGTTTTCATTATTACACGCTCCTCGTATGGGTGTAACACCTATACACGCGAGGGGCGGCAAGGAAAAGCTACCATGGCACGCAGTGCTCGAAAGAGCAAAAAAAAAAAAAAAAGATGGAGCAGAGAGCAGGAAAAAGTTCCTTTATTCGGCGGCATCATCGCGAGAGGACAAAAGTCGTGAATCTCTACCCCCTCCCCCCCCCTCTGTACAAAGTATCCCTGACATCGGTGGCATGCACGAGGGGGTTCCGGCTTTTCTTTGTTGCGCTCCACTGCTGCTGCACCTCGAGTCGTTAGAAAACAGTCAAGACTCTAATCCTCCCCTTCTCTCATTTTCTGACTATATATACGTATATACCATATAAAGGATGGGGGGGATGATGCACGGCTGCAGGCTGCGGGGAGACGAGGTGGCGCGGAATTTCGCGTACGGGCTCATCCTCTCTGTGCGTTGCTTCCATATTATACGCTGCATGTGCGTCGGTCGATTCGTTCGAGCACCCTTGAACAACGATACATCCCTACCACCTATACAACTTTATGATATGCAGTGCCAGAGTAGACTGCGACGGTCATTGTCGATGTCGTATACATATATATACATGTACGTGCAAGGGCATATTATACTATATACGAATGAATATAATATTGGGTAACGAAAGTACGAGCTGCGCGTTATTAAATCGATTTCTTTGTGTGACGATACATACTTTGTTCCTTTGTTTTAAACGTCAAGTTTGACTCTTTGGGTGAATGATTAAAAAAACTTGTAGGTGAAGGACAAACATCTTTTTCTCCACTCGATTCCCGTACTTACGCTCGTGCACTGATACCAAACTTGCGAAAATGGTTTTACACCTCGACAGTTGTACCTGCAAAAGTTTGTTCGATCCCTCGTTCCGTCTACGTGAGCTTTCGAGGGTTCTCGTATACCTACCCTTGTACATTGCACATATTCGCATTACCACCAATCACCGTACAAGTACAACAATGGTATAGCTCTTTGCGGTTTTGTATACCTCTTGAGCCCCACATAAATATATATATATATGTATTCACACTTGGCTTTCCACGATTACTGTGTATCGTGTGTGCCCCTTTTTTTACACGGTGTACTCCCACCCCCGCAAGTTGTTTCCCTCTCGTGCTTGTAATGGCTTTCCAACAAGTGACTCTTGATTGTTTGTTTTCTATCGTTACGCTTGTCGCTGGTGTTTTTTTCAATAATTCCGAGTAAAAAGCCATGATCGATCAATCGGATTCAATCGAAGCAGGGGCAATGTCGTCAGACGACGAAATCGCATGCAACAAAGTACACAAGCTACAGTCACGGGGCAACGGGACGGCTCCTCTCTCGTCCCTGTAATCACACGAACAATGTATACCAGGCGCTCGTCATCGGCTTGCCCAGCAAAGTTTCACCCCACCCCCCTTTGTACACACCCAATAGACTCATGCATATGTGCGCAATTTTTTTCCTCGCTCTCCCCGTTCATCCGGCTCGCTTCCTTCGTCGTCATGACGTCTGGGAAATGTTTAAGTGTACCTATACGCGTCACGATCTACTTTTTTTCCCGAAAAATCATCCCGACATCAAACGTAAGCAAACATAAAATAGAGCAAGGGAGGAAATAGAGAAAAAAAAAAAAAAAAAGGATTTGCGCGCGCGTACGCGCTCATGGACAAAGAGAAGGGACGATGTCGGAGGGGAGGGTGGGACCGGCTCGCCCAGGTGCACTCGAA
Organism: Copidosoma floridanum; assembly: GCF_000648655.2. Next base: position 532,994 of record NW_019379577.1, on the reverse strand, counting down.
CTCGGCTATATATATACACGCATGGGGTACGTACCAGCTCTCTCCCCCCGTGTACCTACGCTTACTTGCTCTCGTTTTCGTCAGGCAAGCCAGAGCTGTGTGTGTATGTGTGTACAAGTAGAGGGTAATGTACTGTCGTTCGCGCAACCATATATTACGTACTATCCGAGCTCCGTGCGATTGAGCGGGTGATAAATTTTTCGAGATTCCGTGCGTTTTCGGGATAAGTACGCAGGACTATGTATTGTTACCCTGTATGTGTATGGTGGTATTATGGATTTTCACTTGTTCGTCTGGTCTTTTTGGGGACGACGTGAAAGTCGTCCTTATAAAGTACACCTTATACGTACACATATGTATATTGTGAGGAAATGACGCAGGGCGAGGAACAATGAACGATAATGGGGACGCACAGGGATGGATTTTACGGATTTGGGTGATTGTCGGAAGAATCCGTGGAACGAGATAAAAATCAGGTGGCTCGAAGAGGACGGAAGTGCGATGGTATAATACGCCGGCCTTGAAAAAATATTTGTGAACACGCGATCCGGCCCCTCTTTATTTTTACACGAGTATCGATGAACATGCAAATAACACATTGGTATAACAATTAGAAGATCGGAAAGCCGTGCTTCTCGTTTCACACCCAAAAATCGTAGGACCCCATATATTTTGGGGCAATAAAAATATTTACCCGTGACCTCGAGTCCGCTATCGATTAGTTATATGAGATGTAGGAACGCTCCTTTTGTTATGTGCATGAGTGCGAGGACGCGCGACAAGTGAAGCTAAGCACATTTCACAGTTCGCAGATGATGATGGTAATGATTCAGCACCGAAGTAATCTACTTTTAATTTTTTTTTTTCCCCCTGCATCGGCGCGCAGTGTGTCGTCAGTTACTTACCGCTGGGCGATTCGTTCCGGTGAAAACAATCCGAAACAATCATGTATAATATTACCTACACCGACGAGCACGAAGCTCAAAGTATATATTCATCGTTTATTAAATTTGCCTCCCGAAACTTTTCTCGCCTTCGTGCCTGTAGCTGCTATACAAAGTGTGTGCGTTTTCTCTCCCCTCGCTCGTGGAAAAGAGAGAGCGTGCAGGGGCCCCGCAGCAGGGGGGGGGGAGAAGGGCCCCAGGACGCGAAGGGGAGAAACGAGAATGGCTGCAGAGCTACCTGAGGTCCCGAGCCGGGACCCTTTCTCTCTCTCTCCTCCTGGCGGGCGCCCAACTGTCTACCTCGGACGGGTATGGGTCCTCTTCTCCTCGTCGCTCGTCTCGACTGCGCGTGTGTACGTATAGGTATGTGTGTGTGTGTTTTTTTACCTTCCTCTTGCAGGTCTCTGATGGCTGAGTGTGCGAGAATGTGTGCGCGACGTCTCTTCCTGCGTCGGCGGGAGAGAAATGGCTCGTGGGACGCGTGATGGGTCCTTGGAGAGCGTGTATGTAAGCAAGAGACGCTCTGCGCTTGCGAAATTTCTGTTTTAGGCTGTACAATGTCGTGGGCCGCTGTTTGGTACTGCTCGATTTTTTTGTACATTTTTTTCTTTCTTTTTTTATAGGACAAATATATAAGGTGGAATTGCGAACAAAGAGGCTGCTGGATCGGTGTATATTTTTATAAAAATTTACAAAACAATTGCAAAAAACAAAAAGAAAGAAACAAGTATAAATGTTGTTCGAGTGTGGTAATACTATTTGCACGTACAACTATTTCGATGATGAATAAGAAAACGATTTGTGTACAATGAATTTGTGCGAAGCGAAAATATTTTCGATTCAGCGATTAATCGGCGAATAAACGTTAGCAAAGTGTGTTATTATGCTCGTCTCGCTCGTGAGGAGTAAAAAAAAAAAAAAAAAAACTGGTCGAACGAATGTTGTTTGGAATTATGTAAGCGTCAGTCTCTCTCGTTCTACAGTTATTAACGGCATCATCGGCAAATTCTTTTTCCTTCTTCTTCGTCTACGACTTATGCAACAATCAAGGTCTGGAACAGAAAAATAATACCAACTTGAATTTATTTTCGATTGATTAAAAATACTCTAAGGGAAAACGAGTATGTTTTTTTCTCTCAAATTACAAAGGCATTTATGTGTGATCCCGATACTGGGAGAAAACAAATAATAATAATTACCGTGCTAAAATGGTAATCCGGTCCTGTTCAGTCGTCTAGAGATTTCTTACTATTTCAACAACAATCTTTATTTATGTAAAAACAGTAATTTTTATCGATCGTACCGTACAAATGACGTCCAAAATAATGAAAACCCAGTGGCCATAGTTATTAAGTCCCTAAACGGGAGAATGACTTTGGATTACCATTTCGGCGCAATAACTTTTATTTTCTCTCGATGGACTAATACAGTAGAATCCTCGTACGTGATTTTGTGACAAGATGTAGGGTAGTGTCCTTCAAATGAAACATCTTAATTTACGTAATTGTTATATATTACATAGATAAACAAGTGCATTTGCAACCCCTTCCTTTTGTAAACACGTGAACATCGAAAAGAAAAAAGACTCGTGTAATATTAAAAAAAAGTTGCTCTACCACACAGCTAACCCGATAAAAACCAGAATTTCCAATGAAATTCTTCACCCATTCCGATGCCCAATAAATGTTCCGTTTCGTCGATAAACAACACGCGCGTCGTATTAATTACCTCAAAATCAGATTTCCACAAAAAGCACGGTGCAATGCGATCCTCCTACTCGAGAGTCCTGCAGCCCTGGTTAATGTAAACCTCCCCCGGAGCACACCTAGGCGCACCCACGATGGACTCCCGCTCTTGTTCGTCGTTCTTGGGCACCCTGTCCTGGTCGTCATCGAACTCGGTGTCGTCGGTGATGACAGCAGCCCCGTGCCACGATGACTTCTGCGTCGTGCTCGCGGCCTCCGACTTGTACACGATCTCGATCGAGGGCGCATCCGAGTCCTCGTACATCTTCTCCGAGAAGGGCGACTTGGACAACACGGCAGGTGGCAAGACGCTTTCCTTGGGCACCGCGGGCTTCTCCTCCTCTTTCTTCTTGCCACCGCCGAACAAACTGGTCAGCTTGTCCTCAGCCTTGGCGGCGCCTTTGTTGATGGCCGAGCCGAGGTTTTCGGCACCTCGGCCGAAATCCTTCAACAGGCCGGCATCGCATAGCTGAAGAGCCGCTAGCGCGACGACTGTCGTCAACAACGCGACGGACTTGACGGTCATTTCGAGGATAAACTTGATTCAAGCGATTCCGGACTTGTTTTTGCCAACCGAGGCTAACGGCGAGTGCGTCGAGGTGCTTGCTCGGACGGCGAATTTATACCAAAGCCCGGCCGGTCATTGGGATTTTATGGATTGCGTCAAACGCGGAGAGTATCGGCGCCTCCTCGTCCAACACATATGTGTTTTTTTTTTTTTTTTTTTTTTTTTCCTTCTTTTCCCGTAGGAAACTGGTTTCGGGATTATTATCTCGCGATTGGCGGTGATGAGTATTATTTCTCTCTTGCTCTCGCGCTTTTCTCTCCGCTGATGACGTCATTTCTTCTCGTGCGATTCATTATGATCTCGGGCTTGTTGTTTTTTTACTTCTATTTCGCTTCGATCGCCAGTCGAGGGCGACGATTCTAGGCTTGTGTACGGGAGCTCCTTGAACTGTGCGGTCAAGATCGGACTGTGGCGTTGAAAGTGGGTCAGTTTCGATAATTCCCACACTCTGACGTTACATCTAGGCAAAGTAGGTACAAGCGTGTCTTTCGACACATTCCGGCGTTTCTTGTTACGGCGCTATGCGTATCTTATATCTTTTGGTTTCTTTCAAATGAAGATGCTCTCGTTGGCTTGTTGTTGACGATTTTTTGCTGCTGCACGTTTTATCTCGCCTCTATCGCAGTGTTGCGGGGAATCCCCGGGATGACAATGGGATACTCATCGGAAAGGATATCCCCGGGGCGAGGGTGATAAACATCACACGCCCAAAATACGATTGGGTGCTTTCCGATGTAAACAACACGTCATTGTGTTTTTACAGTCAGGGCATCATCTTGTCTTACCTCGGAAGGTTTCCGATTAAATATCTTATTTTTGTTCGTTTCATTAGAAAAAAAAAAAAAAAAAATGATATTGTGGCCTTCTTAGCTTCATTGCCTTTAGTTTCATTACTTTCGGATGTCACATGATGAGAGCGTCGGATTGTTACACTCACTTGCCCTTTCACAGTAAAGAGACTACTACTCCTTGTCCCGCACCATGTGATGGATGTAATATTCTGGAGATACCGAAACTTGTGCTCTACCAACCAAATCAAAGTCAGTTATTGGCAGCTATGTTGGTGAAATAACCACCGGTTGTTCAAACTTTGACCAATGGTTATGCAGGTAGCTGAATGTGTCCACGTATACGCTTTCGAAAAGACCGTGAGAGAGAAAAAAAAGCCCACGAGAACGAGAAAGCCTCGAGGTTGTAGGTGCCTCAACAAACAGGAGGACGAAGGATTCACCGGAGTTTGGGAAGAAGTGTACGGGAGAAGGGAAAAAAAAGAAGAAGAAGGAGAACCGAGGGGCATGTGTATACTCTAGACTCTCGTGTAAACGTCGAGCTACCGGTGTTACGAAACCATCGGGCGAGCGAGCGTAGGTACATGTATACATATGAGTCGACAGAGAGATCAGAGATCCAGGCAAGTATATCCTCTCCTCTGTTTTCCGAGTTAATATTTGAACAGGGGCGCGCTTTTGCACGCGCGCGCGTGTACGTAAGGTACCTGGACGACGTTGCTGATGCTGGGATTCCTTTTTCTCTCTTTGTCCAAAGTGCCCGTGCTACATATATATAATACTCGTATCATCGAACCCTTTTTCCTCCCTTGATCGTCCCTTTTTCCCCCATTTCTTTTTACACATCGTTCACTTGACTCGATACGGCGCTCATGCGACGCTTCGCACGGGATTTTTCCCATTGTGTGTGAACTGTATCTGTGGGCCGGGTAAATATTGAAATGAGATGTTTTCCGAACTCAGTTTCTTTCTTTTTTTTTTTTTTTCTTTGAGGCGCAAGGTCTTTTATTGACTTTGAAAAATGACGCTTCGGCGCGTACGGACGTACTTTTTCGGATACCAAAATTAGTGATCACACTTGTTTCTCTTTTTTTTTTTTTTTCCTTCTTCCTTTGTGTATGTATATCTGTCTCTCGCGCGCGCGTGGAATTTTGATTAATGGATCAGCGCATCGGCACTGAACCCGAGAGTTTCAGGGAATCCCGGAGAAAAAAAAAAAAAAAAACAACCCTTCGTATGAATCACACGGTGTGTTTATTAATGGTGAAATCGGTAATCCTCCGAGAGTTTAATGTCTTACACGTATGCGAACTGTGCAAGATTATTTTTCAGGATTCCCTGCACTATGTACCCTGTCGTTTTCTCCGATTTATGCGAAACCTTCCCCGAAACGTGCTTCCCAGCCCTTCCAATGAAACGAGGCACTGATTGATTTTTAGCGAGCAACCATATACGAACAATAGCTAAATGCTTCACGAAGGGACAACTCAGAGTCGACCAATATAATTTTCACGTCCTCGCAAAGTCCTGCCTATACATATACGAAGAGGACTCGATTAGCCAGTAAGTGCTCGCATCTCCTAGTGTTTGTCGCGTTGGTTAGCCCGAGTTAGTGAATCGCGAAAAGTCCTGGGACACTCTCATTTCGCGAATGTTAGTGGCACACAGCGAAAAAATGGTAATCGGCGGGCTAGAGTCCCACGCGCCGTGGGAATTCCGACGTTACAAGAGGTAGAGAGCCGAAATCTCGTGTTTTTTCAAGAGAAAAAAAAAGACTCGGACCAGCCGAAAACTGAAAGTGCCAAGAGGATAACAAAAAAACGAGCGTGTCAATATTGTCCCTGCGCGTTATAGCCGCGTCTAGCCTCCGAACGCCCTATTCTCACAGTAATTAAGTTAATTGCGCTAACGGAGTGACCCTCGTTGTGGCATGTTCCTTGGATCCATCCTGATTTGGAGATCGCTCGCGGCTCTGCTGAAATTCTCCCCGACAGATCACAGGGCACCGAATCGTGGAATTCCACGGCGTGGAGAGCCCGGTAGCCTATAAATCACTGGGCGCGCCAATGGGGGCGATAAAACACAGCTATCAAAAATCAAAATTTAAAGGGGCATAAAAAAAAAAAAAAAAAAGGATATCGGCTTTGGTTACGAGGAGACACGCTCGTAGGGGACTCTGCTGGGCGAAGAGGAGGAGGACAGATGCTAAAGAGAGGGTGGAGGTCGGCCGGTGTTTTGTGCGAGTCGCCGTCACGCGTCGAGGATCCTTCGAAATCGACGAATCGTGCTGGCGCACGAGGGTACGGAATTTCGTGCGAGGCAGCAGAAAGAAAGGAAAAAAAAAAAAAAAAGGAGGGCGAGAGAGGGAGCACGCGCTCACGAAAATATTACTAATTTATGGTAATTTACTAGACTGCGCGCCGCGCCGGGCACACAAGAAAGAGAGGAAAGATGACGCTCCAAGACTCCTAGCTTTTTTTTCTCTCCTCGCGTCCGGCTGCATTTACACACGCAAATGAACGTACCCGTGTAATAACGATAATTGCACGTGTGTGTGTACGATTCTTCATTCTTCCTTTTCCCTCCTCCTTTTTCTCGTTATTATTGTTATTTACACTCTCTCTCTCTCTCTCGAGTTGCTGGTGCAAAAAAGCGCAGCGCAGGAAGCGTCCCTTTTTTTTTTGTAATACCCGAGCGTTGGGAGGCATTAAAGTTTTTTAATTTACACGAGGCTCGCTGTCCGGGAGCGATAAAGACTCGAATTTGCTGTCGCGTCCGAGTGCGAAGTGGCCCCTTGTTTCGGGCAATTAATTTCCCAGCCGCGGTATTTTTCCTCTCCCCCACCTCCCCCAGCGCAGATATGCTTGATCCTTTTTTTCCCCTCTGGGATTCCTGCGATTCCTTGGACGAAATTAATGAAGCTCGGCTCTGCCATAGTCCAAAAGAAACTTAATTATTGAAATCACGGGCGGTATCCTTATCGATTTTGCGAACACTGTCATTTCAGGAACATTTAATTATCGGTGATGCCTCGCTCTGCTGTGCATGAATGTTCGCGCGAGCAACAGTTGCGGTGTGCGTCTTATACGAGGATACGGAGGGAATAAAAATTTACACCGCATTTTCCTCGCGTCGATCGATAAATGGTACACGCTCGGCCGCGTACATACAACCGAGTAAGAAAAAAAAAAAAAAAAAAGAAGAGCCGTCCGCACGTATGGTGGTGTACGTTAATTGATTTTTCATGCGAATACATTCATGAATTATCTCCATCATCGACGAGGATGGTGAGGAAACGAAGAAAGCGCCTGCGTACGCGTTTCCAGCCAGACGAAGAAGGTAGACACTTTTCAGGTGTGATTAGTCGCGCGTGGGAGCTGTAATCCCATGAATATTTATCGGTGAAATGAGTTACGATTCCTATACCCCCGGGGGGGCCGTGAAAATTACGTGACTTTTCTCTGGTTTTCTTTTTTTTTCGATTCTCTTCCACTCTCGTAATAAAGCTGATTTTATGTCGGGAACTTGAACGCTCGCTTCTGTGTGTTTTATGGATTCGTTTTTTTTTTTTTTTTTTTTTCTTTTCTTTTTTATGCTGAGGAACGTGATTTGCCGTTACCACTTTTAATTGACGCTCTATCGGCGTTTATCTTTGATTTTACGAACGTCAGGCATCCCAGGAGTATGTGCATGATTAATCAACCGCAAGCAATGTCGGTGAATGATTGTCGTTCATCGTCCATCGATAATTACGAGTACTGTACCAACAAAGTATTAATGCCATTTTCCTCGAACGTAATAATAATAATAATAATAATAATAATAATGAAGATGTTTATTACGAGTGTCTATGATTAGAACGCCTGATGAATGAGAGTAATCATATCGTGTGAATTCGATAATTAAACTCGTTTGTGCTTGTTCCTTTCGAAAAACAAAATTTTTATTGTCAATTTCGTCACCACACATTGCGAAGTGAACAATGTACAAGTGCCCGATCCTCGCAAATCTTTGATACTTTCACCCAACAAATTATCTTCTCGCATCATCCTACAACTCAGGTATAACTTTATACTTTTAATTGGGAGGGTTACAATTATCGCCGTCCCTCTCGCCGCTCCAACTCGATTCTCCCCCGAGCAAGCAAGTCCAGTTGCGATTGACGACCCTCAAATTTGTTTATGAATTCCCTGGGCGTGCTGCTTAACAGCGTACAAACTTGACGCATCATGTGTGACGCGAGGTGTGAAATTTCTACTTACTCAATTTCGTGCGTGCGCTCTCGGACCCATACCATATACGCCGTTCTGATTTCGTTCGGGCGAACGAGCGGTGTAGTGCTTGCACATCACACCCAAAGTGGCTCATTTCGCACTTGGTTTCTAGCTGCGATCACGCGTATAGGATACTTTTTTTTGTCCTCCCGTTTAGCGATTCGAGTGCGGTTGGTGCAGGTATAGACTATGGAAACTTGCGTGGATCTGGGATTTTCGAGTGCCATCGGTGAAATTGGCGAGGAGGCCGGAGAAACTTTTGCTCTTGAAACCTATACCCGGTTTTTACGCTTACCCACACTGTTTTCTGTACCAAGTGCTGTAAAGTAGGTAAGCGTGTCTTTCGAGGTACAAATAATTCGCACTTTGGATTCATCGACGATTCTGATGCTTGTTACCTATATACTGATGACCACTTGCTTAAGTTTGCAGTCGCGTTGTGTTTTTGGTGGCTGACGAGGGAAAATCCCATCACAATGACGTTGTGGCTCATCTTTTTCGAAGAGAGTATAGTCACCCAAGGCAAGTTTCATGAACGCCACACGCTCAAACCACGACCTGGTGTTTTCCAGTTATAGCGATGTACCTCGTGTTAAAATCGAAGATATTTTATTGAGAGTTCCTAGATACGCTTTCAATTAATTTAGACTAATTTTAAAAAAAAGTTGATTGGTCGTGTAGCCATCAACAGCACCGACTGTTCCTTTCACTCAGTTTCGTACTAATTCATCACTTGTACGGAAAACATTGCTTACCTCGTTACACCCATACTCTCATATTTGGTGAGTTTTCACGATTACCTCTTTGGTCTCGTACCAAAGTTTCACTCAGTTATCAATCTCGTGTCGTACCATCTTGACTATAAGTACGTACGATTTACAAATTGTATTCGTAAGAGTAAGCGTTGGTTCCATCGTAAATTTAAACCATGCAAGTATAACAGTATTTCTTGAACGAAGACTAGTGAAAGAATAAGAAAGAATATAGTGTGATACCAAAAACAATCTGCATCGGTTCACTCTTTCATAACTCATTTCTCTCACTCGCAGCATCAGATCTCCGTTAATATTCATAAATAATAACAAACACGATAGCCACATCTATTTGAGATTTTTGGCAAAAAAAAAAAAAAAGGAAAAAAAAAGACTTGCGACGCGATACGAAAAATCACCGCCAGATTTATCGCACTTTCGCGCCACCGGAGCTCACTTATCTAACGAACGAGTCGCCGTTCCCGCCAATGACCCTCGCGTATATACCTACTGAATTTTTAAGGCGCTCGTAATCTCCCCGCGAAACGCATTATGTACCTACACTCGGCTTTATCTCCGTATCATTATCGCCACCACGGCTGAATAGGACACGCGGTAGCCAAGCACCTAAATTACGTCGCGTTGGCTACACGATATTTATTAATATTCATGGAAATTCTCTCTCCACATGTTGCGCCCACTTTGGTTCAAACGCGACTTTCCCCTCTCTTCTAATCGTTATTTAATACTAATCGACTACCCCCCCCCCCACCACTCGTACATGCGAACACGAGTATATCCATTCACTCTTTGGTCCGCGTACACGAAGTAAGGAAAATGAGTACGATGATCGATCAGTTTTCCATCGATCCTCTTGCAGCCACACTCGGGGAACAACCGGGACGGAACGATTTTCTTCCCTCCTGCAGTGGATGGTGTCGAGGGGCTCCGCGTCTCCTAAATCACCGTGGACAAAGAAGCTCCAATCTCTTCCCCCCCCCCCTTCCATCTTCCTTGCTCTCGTGGTGGCGTCTTTCTCTTTGGCTCACTTCCTTCTGCCACGTGTCCTTGGCGAGAACCATTTCTCTCCCCCCCCCCATCTTCAGATTTTAACGCGGTTTGGCAGTATTTTCCTCCATACATGCCCCTGAACTTTTTTTCGATACTATAACTATCGGCTCCGCATGTTGCGCAACGCTATCGACGATTATTCAGACCTGTGCTGTCGATTTTGTAAATGAAAACCATTTCAGTTTTTCCACGGCTCGGGTTACAAATTTAACTGGCAAAACTGCCGAACCGCACATGTTACGTACATTGTACGTTTATGCGCCGAAGCCAATGAGACAAAACGGGCGATTAATCGCGAAACCCGATAGCTCTCGATGTAACAGTATATGATAATCCGTTCGTTCCGATATAATATGCACGCACGAGAGCGCGATCGTCTTTGGGCTTTGCTTGATTACCATATACGATTTAGCGCACGCGCGCTTTGTTACGCGGAAATGCGCATATATTACCGGTGGGTACACTATATTATATAGGATAAGCTGTTCGGTTATGGCTGTGCGAGAGTATATCGGTATTTTTCGGGGCGACGCTGTGCGTGCGCTCGTTGAAATCGTTGCGGGACGTGAATTTCGCCGCTTGTGCTATGTGTACCGAAGGGATGTGTAATAATGCATGTATATGTATGGGTGGTGGTGGCACGTGTCCCCGGCAAAGTAGCCAAATGGTGCCGAGGGGGTACGGGTATGTGGGACGACTGGAGTGCCCGTACACGTATACCCAACTCTCCTTGCTGGTGGCAGCGAGCGAGAGATGCCGGTCTCTCCCAACTGAAATTCGGTAATTGGAGACGAGCGTGATATATAAGTACGTGTGGGTTCGCTTGGTTGAAATTTGGCCGATGGAGGCTCGTGCTTTGATGCCAAAGCTCCTACCGTCCATTTCCGTATTTGCATGTGATGAAAATCATAAAGCCACGAATCTACGAGTATCGCGGTGTAAAGGGCCATCCCCCGATAACCCAGATCCCTCTCTCTTTTTGAGAAAAAGGAGGAAAAAAAAAAAATAAATAATAACCCAAATGAATAGAGTGTGGGGCCCAACACGTGCTACTCTACATCTCTCGAGCACACGTCACCCGTGTACGTACCATATTCCACCCGACAGAGTCTCCCCGTACGCATCATCCACTACCTAAAGGTATACCTTGCCCGCACTGCAGCCGCTCTCTTTATTCCCGAGCGTGTATGTATACATACATACATACATACATATATACATACATACACTTTATACCTATACACGGTAGTCGCGCGTCAGCATCAGTAGCGCCTAGTTCCGCTTTCCCTGCCCCTCGCGCTCTTTCATCCCCCGGCATCGCATCATCGTAGGGGTCGCGGTGGCGCGCAGCTGCAGACTCGGTGTGCCCGGCAGCCAGGTGTGTGCCTCCCCCTTCCTACATACGTACGCTCCTTTCTCGTACCAGGGGAGCCCCGACGACGTTGCCAGCAGCATCCGCGCACCGCACTCGTCGCCCCGGCAACGTTGGACCTTCACGTTTCCCCCCTGCCTCTGTACATGGATCCCGGGAGGGTGTGCGCCGCGCGATTTGTACCCCACCCGTAGGTGTGTGTATGTGTGTGTGCTTACGTTACACCGAGAAATGGGGGCTTTTCCTCGCTCGAGCGACTAGAGAACCGTACTGATTTCTTTCTTTCTTTCTTTTTTTTTTTTTACTTTCATCATTACACGGGATGGTAATTTTTTTTTTGCCCCCCCCACCCCCCTTTTTTTCCATCTCTGCTATTAGAAAATGAAAAATCGGCATCGGTTTCGCACTGTTTTTCCCAGTGCTCCTTCCGATACGGGTTAGGGGTGGAGAATCAGCCGAGTAGTTTTACTCGGTAAAAACAACAAAATATGAGCGCACCGGTGCTCTCTGGCGCAGAGGGTTGTCAATCGAATATCGTACATTGTGCTCATACGTCGGACAATGAAACCTGATGGCGCGTCCTTAACAAAAAAATGAGAAGAAAAGAAGGACGAGTAGTTTAGTAGTGTATACAGGACACTTGTTGAGGATGCGAGAGAGGGAGAGAAATAATAATCGTACACGACAAAAGAGACGCAGGGTTTTTCCATTTCGATGTTTCGGAGATTCGAAGATCGAGAGTGCGTTCATCCCGTCGTTGTATCATAATCGTTTTTTTTTTTTTTTTTTTTTTTTGTCGAAAACACGGGAGTACGAGGAGAAGGACACTCGAGTTAATCGTCGGTGATTTTCGGCCCTCGAGTGTGGCCGCTTGCGGGGTGCGCTTCGATTACATTGTCAACTCTTTCGAGAGAGAGAGAGATCGGAGGCGATTAGATCGACGAGAGAGGACGAATGCGTGGGTGCTTGAATTTTCCATTCTTCATCGGTTGGCTGACTATTGAGTGTAAAATAGTCACCAGCGCGGAATCGTCAAAATAGGTGCGAGTGTGTTTTGACGTTTGCGGCTTTCGTGATACATCATTGGTAATACATATATACGCGTTTTGCATTGAACCATCCGGGTATATATAATATCGATTCGTTCTCGATACCTACGATATATGCTACGTACAAAATGACACTTGAGCTGGAATGAAAAATCATCAATTACACCCTGGTGACTCTCTACGCATCTGTATACCAACACCAGACGACGCGTGTCCTTGTTTGTTTAGGGAAAGAAGAAGAGTTGCCGTCGAAAGTATACACTTACACGTACGAGGTGCACAAATTGTGATGGGGGAATAGATGCACCACACCGAGTGTTGTATTTACATAATCCTCGAATGTACCTATATCCGTACGTGTTAGATTGCACTTGAAACAGTATGATGTACGAAATGGATATATTATACTCCCTTTGTGTCGACGAAAAACTTTAAGTGGACCATAATATATACCTACCTGCGGAAATGACAACTATACATCGCGTATGGGTATTGCGTGTACTGGCAAAGCCGTAGTTCCGGCTAGCCTGAACGTATATATTATATGTATGTATGGATGTACCAGCCTAGCCCTAAAACGTACAAGAATAGTGTTGATGATCCAAGCGGAATGACGAACCTTTCTATTCACGCGTCGCTAACTAAATGGCATTTTAACTTACTTGTGACTAAATCCACACCTATTGATGTTATTTTTTATTTTTTTTTTTTATTATAGAAAAAAACGTAGAAAAGAAGATAATAACCTATGAATAATAACGAGCCTGTAGGATTGAAAATGAGCCGGGAGAGCTTATCACCTCGAAAATCATGCTAATCCCCGAACGGGTTCCCTTCATCCTATGTATACCCACCCCGCGAGCTGGTACCGAAAAACAAAATTAATTCGAATCGATGACGAGACCAGAGTGGCATATCGGACTCGGGAGATGAATCTGCAGCGATAAAGAGGTGAGAAAGACGGGCTTAGCAAAAAAAAAAAAAAAAAAAAAAAAAAAAAAAAAAAAAAAAAAAAAAAAAAAAAAACCTAGCAAACGGTTGGGCATGTGTACCTATAATACAGCCATTTTGCAGTGGAGCCGAAAAAGGGCGAGCAAAGAGGCGTAGGGTAATACTACCTACCAGGCCAAATCAGGCCTATATATCGCGTCGTTGATGGGTGATGCTTTTTTTTTTTCTGTCGCTCGGTAAAAGCGAGAGATATTCGGCCTATCGGTTCTATCTGACGGAATCTGGAACGGTGCATTATATATAGAGTATACGTATATACTATACACGTTGCTGTTGTTATTATACATACAGGCGATGGTATGTACGAGCCTCCCCGGAAGTCCCACGTTGGAACCGGATTTCCAGGTACGGCGCTGCAGACAGACGCTCTACTACTACAAAAAGAAATTTTACTACTGCAGCTTTTTTTTTTTTTTACCTTGGAGCGTTATAGTGTGTGCAAGTGCTTACTGTTGATTGAATCGCTCGTCATAGATTGAGACATTTTTCGAGAAGGATGACGGGCCGAAAAAATCAGTTCATTTTTACTATACTTGTATACTATCTAATTGTTTTTTTTTTAATTGCCAATGCGCTATATTATGTTTCAATGGCGGCAAAACTTGTCATCCCGACAATTTTCACTCGATGTACCATCATTGTCGAAAAAACGTATGAGCAGAGCTCTTCCGAGATGAAAAACCACGTCCCCTCGCGCACACGCGAGCAGTATCTCCGAACTTTCCTATCGAGAGCAGCATCGACGGGAGAGAAAGCAAGAAAAAAAGAAAAAATGCGTCGGCCGATGATAAAAATCAGCGGGGGGTCTGCGGCGCGCGTCTCCTCTCGTGGGGGTCGCCCCTCGCTCCATCGCTGGGGGGCATCATGTCGCTCGGCTGAGCGTGTATCCCACGTATACGTACCTGCACAAGCCGGAAGCGGCGCCGAGTTGGGTCTCTCTGGCGTGTGTGTGTGTGGACAAGCCTACCGGAACACAGGAAGCGGAAGGGCGCGGAGCCTCCAGCCGGACTCGCGCGCTGATTACGTCCTGACGATCGCGCGGTGATTGCCTACCCTCCCCCCCCCCTCCCTCCCACTCGCGCTTTTCTACATCTCTTTCTGTTTGCGCGCGCGTGTACGTATATGCTGTACGTACCTCCAACGGATTGTTGGATCGGTGCATATTTATGCGCGTATTATGCGAGATCTCTTGTCTTGTGTGTCGCCCCAGCTGATTTAGGTACACGTCGGAAAACTCGTTAAAAACGTGCAGGGGAGACTCGGTTCTTGGGAGGAAGCTGGTCGAGATTCATGAACCGGTTGAACGATGGCATTATTTTTACTATAGTAATTGTTGGCAATGTCGATTGCAGCACTCTTTACATCTTTATAGCTCATCGTGTCGTATTTTTGCTACGTCCATCGATTAGTATATTAAAAAGTAATACCATCCTAAAAACAGGAGGTTGAAAAATGAACGAAGCAATAAGACTCGGAAAGTAAAAAGTATACCTGCAGTCCCGAGTGTCGGCGATTATCAAAAATACCCAAGTGACCTCGACCTCACTACAATACCTGGAACAATAACAACAATATTAATGAAAATGAATAAAAAAGGAAGTCAAAGGCGCGTTGAGTGGATCCATCCGTCCATACACGGGGCAAATCACCGAGCAGAGTTTGACGGATCGCACCCGAGGCTGCGCGCGGATAATAAATCGCCCCTTTAATCACGCGGGGGTATATACTCTTAATTCACGGCTCAAGTCGGTCGGCCCATAATGGAGCTTTGGTCGTCTCTCTTGTTTAGGGCTAGTCGCCGCTACGCGCGGTAGGTTTTACAATACGACGGCCGTGGGGGGGCGATATATTCCTTTCGTTTAAAGGCGAGGGTCATTAGTCAGCCGCGAGTCTTTGGTCTTCATCGACTCGCCGCGCACCCCACACTTTGGTTTTATATAGGTGTGCGCGCGTTTCACGCGCCTCGATCCGCGGGGAAAAAAAAAAAAAAAATAATAAACAACGACCCTTTTGAGAGTGATGAGCTGAGAAATGGATATGTAGATCGGATGACTCACTCGCGGAATGCCCGCTAGAGTTATGACTTGCCACTATCCGAGGCGTATACACTTTGATCTTCGGCTGAAAAATAGAACACGATTGGAGAGGAGCCGTGGATTTTTGTTGAATTAGTATTGACGCGATTGAACAAGAGAAAAATATAAATACATACAGGCGCACGATTTGCGAGGGAAAATTAATACACCCGAGCCTTATACCTCGTCAGATAACACGGCAAACTGTACACGCTCACGTGAGAAAGTAAAGAGGAACGCGAGAAATCCCATATTTCGGTTCCCACTGTGCGTCATACTGTGTACTTACTTATTTACTTACCTTACGTATGTATAGCCGAAACCCACCACCCATACACGGGCGGCGTGTATGTATATATACGATTGAACGGAGCCCGATCGTTTTAAATGCCGTGGCACACGGGAGAGCGGGACTTTAGCTCTATATGTTACATGCACACACACGTGTATATATGTACGTAGAGGCTTTTTCCATGGGAATCTCGGCACGGGTTGTACGTTACGTGTGTGCCGTCACAGGTGAAGTCGGCCCCGTTCGGGGAGAGAGAGGCCCGGGCCTTAATTAACGTCCGACGGCATGTCGTATGTACGGAGTGTATGACGACGGGGCTATGGGAAATCCGAGCGAGGAGGCACCTGCCGAAACCGCGTGGAACGGAGCGCCGGACTTTTCGAGATCCCCCCTCGCGTCGAATTTTTTCGCGCGTGTGTGATTATCGTGTCCAATGCTCACCTCGATTACTGACAGCTGCTCTACCATTTTATATTGTTATAAAAAAAAGAAAAAACAAAAAACAAAAAATTTTGAAACCCTGAGGATATTAAATTGATAATTTCTCCCTGTTTAATCAGGTATATAATACACCATACCAAACGTCAACCATATATCAAACAAACGTTTCGAGGGTCTCTGGGGTATATTCGTCATCCAACAGCGTAAATATATATATATATGCATCCACCTGCCACTTCGCCAATGACATACTTTGCTTCGAAAATCCCGGTGTCCCTATAGCATCGCACTCCGCAGCTGCGTTCGGCCTGTACGTAATTTCCATACATACACGTCCAAGTGGTTACTCGCGAATCCTCGGACGACCCTCGGTCATCGCGTCGCGCACGCAAAACACGACATATGCCACCGTAAGCGCGACTATACGACGACGACATTATTTAGCGCTGAGGTTGTGGGAACTTGGACCTTCGCCTCCCGTAAATACAGTCATTATACGCCCAGTTGGTGTGGCAAAGACGTGTATCTCTATACACGTACGAAAATTACAAGCTAAACTCGCGTCTCTTCTGTCGTTGAATGTACGCTCGCCATACCGCAATATACTCGCGGTCACAATTGTATGTACACACGCCCGTGTACTCGTTTGTAAATGAATTCCCTGTATGTATATACCTCGCAATATTATATTATATGCTGATTGAGGACACTTGCGATGCATAAAATATATTGTACGTATACATACAAATAGGCTGTTGCCCTTTTATTACCTTATTTGTGCCCTCACGTCCGCTTTGCCGGTCGGATCTTCTTGATTACTGTATTTACTCCTCTCCCCCCCCTCCTCCTCCTACTTTTTTCGGGACTTGCACAGTGTGACCTCGTTTCCCCGCATCTTGATTATTATAATTTCATGGATTATTTTATTTTTGACAAAAAAAAAAAAAAAAAAAAAAAATTTTTTGTTACCCGGGGGAAAAAAAAAAAAAAAAAAAAAAAAACAATTTTTGATGATCCACATCATGCTCTGCACGTTAATTTAAAACTTTTCTGTCTGTACACTGCCAATGCTACCAAAAAGTTCTCTACAGTCCGCAACGAACTGTGCGCCATTAGTTTCCAATCGATCGTCTCCACCTAATTTACGATATCGAAAGGTGATGCGAGGTGAGACAGGGTGACTTGAATTTCCTCGAGTTACGGCGACGCGAGTGTCATACACAGCACGCGTTTGTACATGTAAAGCGGAAAACCATTACTCAAAAAAAAAAAAAAAAAAAAAGAAACCACCACCCACGCTCGCGAGGGTGAGATTGGCCTGTCACCACTGACAAATGGTCGCGTAAGTCGTTACTTACCACAGCGCCTCTGCCACGCACCTCTACATATCCACCTTTTTTTTTTTTATTTTGCGAGCACATTTCATATTTTAGGCTCTTCGTGTATCAAACCCGCGAGAAAAATCGACCCCCTTCCCGTAGGCGCGAGCGAACGATTAGTCATAGAGTCGATCGGTCTCCTCTGCTCGAGAAAATTAAACGCGGGGATGATTTTGCAAAGACGGAAAGGCCCTCGATTACTGATTGGCGCGCGGTGATGTGCACTTCCACGTAGATATATATATATATACCTTAACCGATGCCCGTCCGAGGGGACAAATGATGAATATCGGCTCCCGTTTCGACACCGCGTCATCGTTACTATTGATTATCTTGGACTAAACGTATAACGATACGCGCACGCCGAGTTATCAGTGTAAAAATCGGAAACTCACAAGCTCGACTGTTTCCGTTGGAATAAAAAGAAAAAAAAAAAAAAAAAAGGGTCCCATGCACCCTTAAATAGCTATACCCTATGGATCGCCTGCATGATCTTCCCACGTACCTATACGAGCTAATCGCAAGCGACGGTCCCATAACTCGGAAGAGGGCCAATAATGAGCTGAAACTAGCAACACGTTCACTCTCAGGTACACGTACATAAATTGTACACGTGGACTAGATACCTACCGAAAAATCAGAGGGGCCTCACAATATAATATGCGAACACCCCGTGCACACAACGGAGGGGGTGAGGGTGGGAGGGGGGGACGAGAAAAAGGGGCCCCCTCGCTGCATGTGGGAACACGGGGAGGCGAGGGTGTCCGTGACCGTATGTATACCCACATAGGGCACATCACGCAAAAGGTCTTTGGGGAGGGTGGAAATCACAGGCGACTACCGGCCGCATTAGGCATTCATGCGTGCTAGCTACACATATATACATACAGTATGGGAATGCGCCCCCTCTACCAACACTCGTCGCTCTAATTCGAGGGGTTGGCCGTGCGTTGTACTCGATGGTTGCAGGACTCTCCCTAGCGCAATCGTATATCTACAACGTCGGTATGTGTGATTTTATTTCATTTTTTTTTCGCCGACGACACCCGTATATAATATACCCACGTACACCCAATCCTGTAACACTCGATGACGAGGAGGTCATGGGGTGCGCCGAGATTTTCAATTGCATCGCGTGTGGCTTGGACTTTTTTTTTTCGTAGGCGTCCGTGTGTGCGTTTTTGTGGGGTTACGGTGTGCTATTTTCCCGGAAGATTTTCCACACATAGGAGTCCATTCAGCTATACCTGCCTACGTTTGTAACGTGACTCTGTAAAAGCTCTTTAATTGATCGCTGAAATTTTCGCAACCGTGTGGGGATGTAGTTTTAGCTCGTGTGCACCCGGAGTCAATTTCACGCAAACTATCGATGATTTTCCGAATCCATTTGAAGTGAATTTCAAAGCGTACAAAAATAACCAAATTCCGTCTGATCTGTTTGCGAAACTTCAATCGTGTAAATCAATGGCCATGAAGCAAAAATCAAATACCCCGACAAATCCCCATGGCACCGCCCCCCTCGTTCGGAGCCTCATCAAATTACAGCACCATCGACTCTCTCGACCGCAAACTATGCCGCCCTCGCACTCGTCGTCCAAAGCCACCCCTTTTTTCAGCCACGACACACACACACGAGCCCCCTGAACCTGACTTTCTCACGCAACCCCGTTGCCCATTGCGGGCGAGCGATATCGTCAAGGCCAATCACGCGACACGCAAAGACTCTGTACGCGTACCTGCCCTGTACTCGTGTTTACAATGTTACACGGACTCTATATATATATGTCTATGCTTACCTGTACGACTGACAAATAATCGCTTGTCACGCTTTATTTCTTCATTGTCTCGTTCAATTATATCGAGATTCGGCATCTCTTCACGGCTCGCGAGTTTTGAGGCCGTTTTTTCGGAGACGCGCCCATTCAATTTGTCCCGTGGGTATTATACACGCGACAAACGAATCGCCACCGTAGATCTTCAGAGGGTCAGCTGAGGGTTGTTATGTGGTAGTTTTGTCATTGTACCTCCCTCTCGTATTTCTCTATGCTGATTATCAGTGATTTTAGCCATTGTTTGCATTATCTGAGGGTGAGTTCTTTTTTTTTTTCCCCGAAACGTGTCCTTTTGTACAAGAGTTTCGACCGTTACTCTAATTTTTTTCTTACAACTAACGGACGTATACACGATGCACGAATCACGGTTTTTAATTATCAGTATATTTCATCATCAGTTTGTAGCTGGTATACGAGAATTAATAAATCTTATAACATAATATACTAGATATCTATGTCATTTGTTGTATGAAGCAACCAACAGTATGTATATTTGTAAACTACGTTGCACAACTGTACGGCATAATGCGGGTACGGTAATTAAGTCATCGATCGTCGATACGTGCACAATCGATTCAGGGCTTCAGGGGACTGCCAATAATACGTAATAAACAACAGCATTCCCTGGTAAAACAAACACGCGCAAACTGTCGCGTCGCCGATGTACCTATACCCCGTAATACACCGTGTGTGGGTACAAAGGGAGGGAGGCCACATCACCACCTACGAGTATGGATAATTCACGCGTACCTGATGTCACGACAAAAGGCCAGCAGCAGAGAGCCGATAGATCGATCGGCTGCCCGTGTACACGTTATTGCGTTGGATACGAGAGCGCGTCGAGTGGCTTCTCTCACATCAGATATACCCGTCGTTCTACGCGTATGCCCCGACGTGCCCTTTCCCGCCAGCTGTGATTATCGGTCCCCCGGATTTTCATTTTTATCCGTTTGTCGGTCGAGTCGTCGAGGAGGCGATGACGAAGGACGCGTCAGGTTGACATCGCGACGGATACGCGCGCGCTAATTGGCCGATAATGAGGTGCTATGGCCCATTGTTGGAGGAGGGACGTTAATATTTTAAGCCATCGATTCGCTTCTCGATATGGTGCCCCCGCCACACGCGTAAAGCTCATTGCTGAAATATTCATAGATGCCCCCTCCCGTGAAGAAACAAAGGTTTGATCGACTCTAATTTGTTCCCTTTTTTTTTCTTTCCGTCTGTTTCAGGCCGGAGAGCGATAGGAAAATGTTGAACCCCGAAACGAGCTGCTACTCCGAGTCCATACGATCGTGGTAAGTTTTGTATTTTATTTTACGTAACTCAATTTGCACGTTTATGCCTTTGACCGATTAAACATACCATGACTGCACATTCCATCCGTGAACTGTACTAAACTGCGTTTAATTAAGCGACCCCGACATTCCTGACCTCGTGATTACATGTACCCGCGCGCCGGATAACTCGACCAAGGACGTGTTGGACGTGCGTCTGCTGCAAACTCGGGCGACGAAAACAAAACAAAAAAAAAAAGTATGCGAGAGGATTGCAAAAAATCAGACGAGGGTGTACTGGGGTGTCGCGAAAAGTGCACCCGGTGAGTTCATTAGTTTAACAGGTCCTCGTTAGTTTGCCACTCGTCACGTCGTTCTCGGTGCGTCAAAGTCGTTGATACGCACCAGGTAAGTACGTCGTGCACACACGTGTGACGTGCGTCGAGGGGGTTTTACCATTTTTTTTTTTTTCCTCTGTTTATATTTTTGTCAAAGCTAGGTGGTAAAGTTCTAGTATGACGAGGTGTGATACGTCAGAAGTGGGTGCGTGAGGTACTCGAAACTTTTGATTTTACCTGTTAGTGATGTTCACCTCAATTGGCTCGTGGAATTTTCAATTTTCATTTGGTGTTTTATTTCTTTCGTTTAAAACACGTGTCACGTACACGTTTGAACTCGCCACGGACCAAAGAAAAAAGAGCTTTCGTCGCCTTTGACACACATCCACAATTGTTGGGTCTCAGAAAGTGAGGGAAAGTGGAAGGCGCGGGTGCCGGAGAAGAATGAAAAAATGAAGAGAATGAAAGAGGGGCCACTTGATTTCTTCCTCCTTCGGGCGTAGAACAACCACTTAAAAAAAAAAAAAAAAAAAAAAAAAAAAAAAAAAAAAAAAAAACAATTTTTGATATTGATGTTATTTTTTATTTTTTTTTTTTATTACAGTGGCTAAAAACGGGTGANAAAAAAAAAAAAAAAAAAAAAAAAAAAAAAAAAAAAAAAAAAAAAAAAAAAATATCGCATTGTCATTTGAAGGGTCGCGAATAGCGCATGCACGTGCATGTATGTACTCACGGAGTAGAACTCGAGGGCTGTCTTTCTTTGTCGCCCGCCACCACCCGCGTTTGTCCGAGCATGTTTCGCGCATCCCGCGGTATAACTTGCCATCACACGTGTGTTGGTACTCTCTCTCTCTCTCTCTCTTTTTGTTGTTACTCGGATTGAGAGGAGCTGGAGGACTACTGTGATGTACCTACATGTATATACGATAAGTAAGAGCTGCTGGCTTTCATCTGTTCCCTCTGCCAGAGTGACCCTGGCACTCTGTTGGCGCCCTACCGCTCTAGTAGCCTATCTCTTTTTTTTTTTTTTTGTTCTCAAGCTTTTGCATGGTATTTTTAGGTAACCTGTAGTACCTCTTGTTTATTAGGCCCACCACACGTAGCAAACACTCTCTTGGTCCCACCGGTAAATTTTTATAAATATATATTTTTATTTTTTATTTTTTTTTATTTTTGGAGACAAAAGTTAAAGCCAAAAATGGTAGTTCAACCATCACACATTACACGTATGGTCTCCACGTGCTTATAAGCGCGTGCACTCAAAACACTTTCACCCATTGTCGTTCCATTATTACGCGCACTCATTTTCCTCTCGCCATTTTCTTCGCACACCTTCAAATAGCCTCCCCTCGCCTTCTTCCAGTGTAGAAAAGAGTACGGTACGGAGGTGAGACCAAAAAAAAAAAAAAAAAAACCAACCCGTCCCCGTTGCGCTCCCCCAGTGTTTTTCTCCTGCTCCTCGTTTTTCCTCTCATTTAGCATCTTACTCCCTACCACGCTTACACGCCCGCCGGGTAATTTATTGCCGTTCCTTCGCTCCTCTCTCTTTTTCTTATACGACCCGCCCTACACACACATGCATAGTGCTTCTGTGGCGCGCTGCGATTTTATAACCCCTTCGCAGCGGGAATCGGAGGGAGTCACTTTTTTACGCCTCGCGCCGACGCTTCGCCGAGACTCCCACTTGCGCGCGTGGGCTTTCCTTCCTCGTGCGTTTATGTGCTCGCTCGCTTTCTGTTGTCGTTTGGTTGCTCTCCAAAAAGGGTTTCGTGCCTGTTGGGATGGAAAAACGCGTGATGCTGGAGCGCTTTGATCATTGACTTTTCCTTTTTTTTCCTGCGGAAACAGTCTTTTGGGAATAATTGTTTGACTCGTGGAAAAATAAAGAGAAAATCATCGTTAATCATCGAGGGGTGTCGGGCTCGATTAGTTCGACAAGAATAACACCAATGTACAGGTTGCTTTTCCGTTGATTTCGAGTATAGAAAATTGAATAAAATGGGGGAAAAAAAGCAACCTGTCTATACATCCATCATCGAGCAACCTGCTAACACATAGAGAGGGTCCATTAGCGCGACTGTAGTTTTTTTTTCTCTTTTCAATCGATACGAGTTCCGTCATAGCTCTCGTGCCTCCTTGTGTCTCCCGGCACACACGCGAGTGACCCCTGCACGAAGATCAAGATAATCTTAGCCCCGAGGGGTGATAATTTTTTTTTTTTTTTTTTTTTTGGGAAATCAGCAAAAGACGAATGATCCTTTCCCGGTGCGATTACGGCTCTTATCAGATGTCACTTTTGGCGATGACGAGCGTCTCCCTCGTTTGTCATACGCACGCGTGACGAGGTTCCTGCTGCAGTGAAGGAACACATGATTTACTTCCTGCTTTCCCTCTCTTTCTTTGCTAAGCTCCGGGAGATCATATTTTTTGGATCTCCAAGGTTTTGGTAAAGGTGAGCTCGCCTAATACGGAGTACTTTTAATTCTTTTCTTTTCTTTTCTTTATTCTACAGTTACTCATTGAGTACTGTTGATTCATGCAGTACATTTATCGTATTCGTACATAATTATATTGTACATTTAATATGAAGAGATACATCAAGTCCGACAGTAGAAAAGCACAAAGAGTATAGTTTAACTTACATACTTCGGAGATTTGTTCGTCTTCGTGAGTCAGTAGCTCGGGCTTGTAAAGTTTCAAGTCCTAATGTCATTTTTATTTTCACGTGTATATGTAGTGATCATTTAGAGTAATTAAAGTTGTTGATAATATTTTTGTATATTTTAGAAAAAACAAATAATATCATCCCCCACTGTATTTTCCTTCTGCGTCAGAAGACCAGAAAAAAAAAACACAACATATGTCTTTGATGCTCTCGTCTATATTTACGTCGTAAAAAAGACTATCAGGGCGTTGTAGAAAGTTAGGATGACGCGGAAAAATATGGTTTTTCCCATCCTTGTAAGTGTTTTTTTCCGGAGATAGACACAGCCATTCTCATGTCCGACACGAAATGGATGGACCGCGTTTCCTCCTCCCAAACAGATACGACTATAATCTTCCGATTGTTTTTCTGAAAATATCACAACCTTCTATTCCATATGTAGGCCAATAGCTCCAGCAAACACGCTTTTATTGTCAAAGTCGCAGAAAATCTCTTATTCCTCCATTTTGACCCCAAAGCTTATTACTCCTTCCGGTTGGACTCACGCCTAACGATTTAGGTGAATGTATCTTCTGCTCGTCGAGTAGAGACAAAAACGCGCCGTGAAAGAGGGAAGGTCCTTAATTCTCTCTTTCGCGTAACGCTAATATCCATCGGTGTAAATGCCCACGGGACAGCGTCAAAGATGATGACGTAAGCTTTGAGAGAGAGAGAGGCGGTCTCTTTTCCTCTTCTTTTACGGGGAAAAATATAGAGAGGATGTATAATGACGAGGGACGAGTGAAAGGAAAATTACGGACGCTTGCTTTTCCACCCGCTCGGGGGCTCGAGTGCGTTTTGTGCGGCGGATCATAAGTTTTCCTCCCTTTTTCCTCTAGTGATGCGTATAAAAACTCGCGCGGGTCGTACAATTTTAACTAAAAAACAATCTATCGGAAAAACAACTGTAAATCATTATTGGTGATCAGTCCCGGGGAGAGACGTGTACTTGCTATATACATCATCAGAAGGAGGAAGAGCATAGGGTCGCTGGGAAATTCATCGAGTTACTTGACTGAGTTACTCACGCGTCGCTCGCTCCGTTCGCCGGGAGGAGGAAGGAAGTCGTTGTCCCTTCGCTGCTCTCTATCTTTGCCTTCACCCCCTACAACATCACCGATAATTTTCCTGAGCGCGCCTACGCTTCGGTAATTAATCGTTCACGGTGATTTCGCGCGATTGTAACGACGGCCATTCCCCTCCGATGTCTCCTCTGCCGTAACGATTAGCCGCAGTTTCGAGGAGAGCAGCTGCAGTGGCCGGGTGATCATCGGATGTCGATTAATGTCGTTGCTCTGCGCCCCTGTGTATATACGTATGTCCTCCTTCTTCCAGGGATGCACTGATTTATGTTTACTGCTTTTTTTTTTTTTTTTTTTTTTTTGGCAAAAATCCTTTGAACGGTAAATTTGTTTTCTAATCGCAGTACGATGTATCTACATTACGAGCTAATTATTTCTAGGGTTGGATATTTACTGCGTACGTAAAATCTCTGTCTTTTGCTTGGTAGGAAAGCCATTTATGTTCTTGTAAAGGCATGAATCGAGGGGACAAGAAAAAAATCGGGGTAACAAATTTCGTGCAGTTTTACAGACCTGCATTGAGATTTTTTCCAGGAAACAGAATCGATCGCGCCAGTGGACAATAGAAAGAAGAAGAAAAAAAAAAAAAAAAAAAAACCAGCATCCATCGGGAAAGCGGAGGGAAGCAACCCTTTTCTCGTTTTACAACGCAACGACTGCGCGCGTCCTCCGGTTCGGATATTTTCCCTTCTCTGAAAACTTTATTACGAGATTTTAATAGAACTCGATTTCGATTTTTTCCCTGTTTTTTTTAAAGGGCTAAGGGGAGGGACAATAGCGTGCGCGTTTGGAACCGAGGATTCGAAGGCACAGTGGAGGAAGGAGGTACATAAAAAACCATCCAGGGCACTACTGCACTCGATGGTTGAATAAATGACCTTGCTTTGGTTTTATTATTAGAGTATACGTAAAAAGAGAAGAAAACGAACAAATGTAGAAAAAGTAAAGGTTACAATATTATTTTTAATATTTATTTAAAGAAACTTCCAACTCACTGTTGATCTCGATCTTGTTGACTGAGCTACTTGTCAACCACGTACGGGATAGTTAATATTAAATGTTTATAATTATTGTTGAGGACCACATATTTAATCGTTTGTATAATTATTACTCTTGAAGTTGCATGTAAAGAAAAAAAAAAAAGAAAATGTTTTCGGTACTAACATCAAAGAACCATAAAACAAATTAAGATGCTCATTTCCATAGTTTACTAAATCGAATAATTCAGAAATCCATAAAGTGCATCGCCAATTAGTGATGTCTACAGTAAAAAAAAAAAAAAGAAAAAAAAAAAGATGTTTCTTTGAATCGAGATTACACTTATAGCGGATAAGTACCTAAACCCACGTTTCAACAAAGACCAACGAGTCGTCCTCGAATCACCGTCCAAATAAATTTATCTGCAAGGATGCAACAAGGCATGTACAACTTCGCGGACAGTGCACTCAACTGCAACTCATCAACATGACAATGGTATTTTGTCTCGAGCAACTTAACCAAGAGAGCCGAGGAAGCAAAGACTACCTATTAATGGAAAAGAGGACTTTTTTTTTTTATTCTCTTCTTCTTTCGGTGCTGCAGAAAGCTACGCAAGACGAGCATTTCTCCACTCGGCCTCACACGCACAAAGCCGGGCATGAGCCAATTAAAAAACAATCTCCAGTCGGTAGGTATACCCATGCCAGAAACGACCGGTCGCGCGGGGCCAAAGAATCAGTTTTCTCCCCGCGCACGCGTAGGGAAACAAAGTCGTAACGAGATTATGCACGCGCGGCGCGCCCATACAATGACACGGAGATCAGAGAGGAGAGAGTGAAAAAAAAGGAAGGAAGGAAATGCGAGAGTCGCGGGAAGAGGGTGACAAAGACCAGCTCGAGGGGGGGGGGGGCTGGACCACTGACTGACGGGCCTTCATCGCTGACGTGCGAGGGTCGAAATTTGTCTTCCTCACCTGAGGACAGACGGATTTTTGTCGTCAGACCTGTCCCTTTGGCGTGACCGGAGGCGCGAACTCTCTCAAAGTTTCCCGGCTCAGTCGAGCGGAAAATCGAGCGAATTCATCTTCCCCCTCGCCACTTTTGTTGGGATCTTAAATGGACGCGTTTGGAAGAACTTACGCTCGGACATCTGGATGCTGTCGCTCTACTTTTTTTTTTTTTTTTTCATTTCGCTTGCAAGATGTGTGAATCTTTTCGCCGGCCGTTTCTTTAAACGAGAATGCTATTGGTGTTTTTTTCTTTCTCTAAATTAGTCGTATACAGATGCTCCTCCTGCTCGCAATTTGCGATAAAATCTCACGCCGAGGGGACATCAGCAGGAAACACTCAATTTTCTGGAAAATTAAGCCCCAAAAACAACCACCGCTACACAGGCTTAATAAGCGTCAGACGGGGAAACTGAAAGGGAAAGAGAAAAGAAGAAGAAAGAAAAAAAAAAAAAAAAAAAAAATCGGCAAACCGAGCGAAAGAGAAGCGTGGAAGGAGGACCTGGGCAATCATTCGTCGCGGAGAGCCTCGCGACAGATTCTCCGAAGGCGACTCTCACTTCGGGGTTTCCAGTTTTTAAAGGCTCGCGCCCCAGTGGGGATTTGCATAAATTAGGCTTTTATCGTTCCGAGAAATTCTACTGCGCGCAGTGCGTTTATATATATATATATAATACACGGAAGGAGGATTTATGCGCGGCGCGCGAGGGAGGAGAACGAGGAGAAGAAGGAAAAAAAAAAAAAAATAATACACCCGAGCTGCGTTTTTAATTAAAAAAAATCATTTCGATTTCACGCGTTTCGCCAAAAAGAGAAAATATCTATATACAACGTGTCCCCCAATGCCTGCGCTTCTGCCGATGGTATATACGCATGTATAATTGATGCGAGCTTCTCGGGCGTTTTGTATGTCGTTGTTTTTCTACTCGAGAACCGACGGCTCTAGGCGGCTCATTTATTTATTTATTTTTCTTTTGCTCACGCCTAGGAAGGGCGACAAAAGTGACTCCCCGAGATCCATTTATTGCTATTGGCAGATATAGTTTTGCAGGGAGCCCTTTCATCCTCTCCGGCATATTTATGAACTCCGCGCCAAAGATGAGACATTGTTCGCGAATTGTCAAATTGAAAATCACGAGGCTCTTCGCGTGTATGGGAACGTCTCGTCGTGCGTTGTGTTGTAAATCAAATTCTTGTTTTTTTTCTTCCCTGCACCCGTATGATTTCAAGAGCGCACATATATACCTCTCGTAACGCACTACACGCTCAGCGCAGGTGGAAAATCGAGCACTGCTACGACCCCGATTTTCCCCGAACAAGCACTCGGCGTGTGTACGACAAAACACAGGGCCCAGCAAGTGAAAAGCAAATGCGTTTTTGATGCACACTCGGATTGGCAGCAACATCAGCTCCGATTCACGTGCACACTCGGGCGGCAGGGGGGGTTTTTCCACTTTGTTCTCTCCCCCCGGTGCCTGCCGTGACGAATCGGCATCGACAATCGAGAAAAAGGATTAAGCGTCACGGACATCGCCAATTTCGTACTGCCTCTCCCCTGTATGCGGCAGTAAATTATCCTTTGTTATCGCGCAAGTGTTCGAGTAACTACACATTAATTTACTCGCATACCTACGGGATGTCTCGTGCATTCCGAGGCAAACGCCTTGTACTCGAAAAGTTCCATCGCGCGTACACTTCTCGGACGAAGGACGAGAACGAAAACGTAACAACAGCGCGGCATCGTCAGCACATCCATCTCCTTGCAGTCGCGATCACGCCACGAGGGGGTCTCGCGGTGACAGGCATACCCTCGAGTTGGCTCGCACGCGCGAAACCGTCTCGGGACAGCTGTGCCAAAATACGCGAGTCAGTCATACATATACGGGCCACGCCCTTGCGGAAGGGGGCCCAACGCACTCGACGTACCGATGACGATGACGGAGTGGCGAGAGAGCGTTAGAGTATCGTGGCGAGCCTCTCGAGGAGGGCTAAAGAGCATCAGCGAGCGCGTGGCGGTTGTAACACGGGTATGCGGCAAAAGGGACGTGTCCCGCGTATATATATAATATGTGCTTGGGTAGTGTTTCTCGATTGGCCGATATTAGATCCGGTTCATTACTTCCGTCCGCTCCGAGGACCAGACAGACAAATGGCACTTGTGTTTAGGACCGAATATTAGTCCGCTCGAGCTCGAGCCTCGTGTACCGTATAGGGTAGAGGAGTATTTTTCTTCTTTTTTTTTCATCCGAACAAAGGAAGAAAAAAAGTTTCATCCGATCTACAGTCATGATAATGTATCGGAAATTATTATCGCTAGGGAAAAAAAAAAAAAAAAACAACAAAAAATGATAGGTTCCTTCATCTTGATTTTTTAGGGGTGCGCGTAATCCCTGGAACACGTACGCGTATATATTGTATGATAGATCGAGCCGAGGCATAAATATATGAATAAAATATAAACGCGATGGCTCATGAATAAATGAACGGGTTATTATTCCTGCGGGAGCCCCGTCGTAAGATTAATGGCTTAATCGACGACGGGTCAATTGATTTTCCGCATTAAGTGAATGTGCACGCCTCTGACGTGCACGCGTATGTAGCTCGTCTTTGGTGATTTGAGAATAGATAAGCACAAATAGGCCCCGACGATGCGATGACGAGCGTTACCCGATGCGCCTCGAGGGGCGCAATATATCCGTGCGTGTCCCATCTTTATTATTCATTCGCATGATTTTACGTACATGTATATACATAGGAGCTTCTTTTGCTTCGTGTGGGTAATATAAGTATAGTGTACATCCTTCCTTAAATCAATCGGAGTTGCGTTTACATAGTTTTGCCGATATGAGCCCCCAGGACGAAATTTTATAAATCTTGCGAAAGAAATTGCTCTACTCCCAGTTCACTTGCGATTCTGCATGAGAGATTGGATAACACTAAAAATTCAGAGATTAATTGTATATTTTACAAGCATACAAAAACTTGTCAATAAAAAACATAAGTTTTGAGATACATGCCAGTGGAAAGTGATATATTTTTCCTACTCGAGTTAAACAATGGGAGTTTCATCGTGCAAGTAAGTTCATGGTGAAACGAAAAATAAAGACGCGTTTCAAGTAAAATCATGAGCGAAGCAATAATTTTTTTCCCATTTGTAGAAATAAATAACTAAAAATTAATTGACAAAATAAGAGACGCTGATGTAACAATACACAATTCGCACACGGTGTATTATATACTCGTTCATCAGGGGGGGGGGGTTGTTCTGCGAGGGAGGTAAAGGAGAGGAAGAAGAGGCAAAAGAAGGGTGATGTGGATACGTCGACGGGGGTAAACATCGAGCAAAGCCTCTGGGGATCCGGCGCGATGACTGTACACACGACCGCTGGCATACGCGAGTGAGGCTTTGCGCGTGCTGCTCATAAACGATTCTATAAATATTTCAACGGCCCGAGGCTGTTGTGCGTCGGGACTTAATCGAATGATACACGCTACGATTGTTCTCGCTTTCTTTGCTTTCATGCGGTCATTTTCGAGGTAATCGTGCTACGCTTATGGGGAGGGGTTGGTTTTGATTTTTCCTTCGCTTCGATTGCCGATGTTTGATTCATATGCATCACGGAAATGGATTGAATGGCGAGAGGCCCTGTTTGCGCTGTCACTGTGCGGTGTGACTGTATTTAATGATGTTTCACGTCTTTTTATATGCTGTCTCGATTATAATCAAATGGCGTTTCGTCACTACATACACTGTTTTCACACTTGATTTTGGAGCATCACGCGAATACCTTACAGCCATGCAAATATTTATTCGTACTTGATAGATTTATGTATAAATTACACGTGATAAAAAAACGATTTTCCAAGTAATAGAAAGTTTTCCCATTGTTTTGAATATTTCGACTCACGACTCAGGAATAATCCCATGGATGGTGATTTCGCACTATACCAGCAGCTCTTGACCAAGTCCGAGTCTACTATTTCTGTTAATACTGTGACAAAGTCATCAGCATTGGGTAATACTGACCTGTTTCACAACGGTCTAAAGTTGCAAGATGTATGTTTTTTTTTCTTTTTTTTTTCACGATGTATTCGAGGCTTTGGCATGAATGAATCTTCATCGATTAGTCAATCTCTCATCCAGTTTCATTAACCCCATCAACTTGAGATTATAACAAGCCCTCCTACCATGCTCCTCGACGAAGCAACACCGCGAGCCTCGAGACATGCCTATATATGCTGGGCACATTGGGTAATAGGTGCACGGTTGAAGAAAAAACGCTCGAGTACTCGATTTCGCAAAGACAAGGGAGGAAAAAAAAAAAAAAAAGAAAGGAAAGCAAACAAGCGCGAGTGGAGGTTCCCGCTCGATTCGTCCGCCCAAAGTACTCGAGCGCTTAATTAAAAGCTCACCGGCACTTTGCCCTTTCCCGTTACAGGCAAGAAGGAGCAAATGCTTTTTTCGCCCCGTTTTCCCTCCCATCCCCCCCCCCTACACATACCTTCTGTGTACGTGTGCACACCTATACCCCATCTCAAGCTTACCACTCAGCAAACACAGATCGAGCTCTGTTCTCCCGTTTAAAATAATTACATTCCGCCGTCACATACTTACCCCCTACATACGTAACCTGTACACATTTTGACGTTTGTTGCGTCGTTTTACTGACTCTAAGTGTATTAATACCCCATTATACACGCGAACGGGCAATTTATCACTGCCTCCCTGCCGATTCGACTGTGTATTTATTTTGCTTGAGCTTTGAAACCGCAGCCTCTTATTAATCATGCACACTGCCGGATGCGAAACAACTTCAAAGGAGCCTCGACTGGATGACTTTTCTTGGTTGAAAGAAAAGAAAAGAAAAAAGATTCCGGGGCGAAACGAAAGTTTCAGGAAGCGTCACATTCAACACCTCCAGAGTGCCGGCAACAGAGAAAACAAAAAAAAAAAAAAAAAAAAAAAAAAAAAAAAAAAAAAAAAAAAA
>NW_019379577.1:390083-499569 GCF_000648655.2 Copidosoma floridanum | reverse complement strand
ACTTCCCAGGCGTCGCTTCTCCCGCGTAAGGATAATTGTGATTGTGAGGCGAAGCGTGTGAACACGTACGGGCCGAGTCTGGATGGCAAAATTGAAAAAAAAAAAAAAAAAAACAACAAAAAATGATAGGTTCCTTCATCTTGATTTTTTAGGGGTGCGCGTAATCCCTGGAACACGTACGCGTATATATTGTATGATAGATCGAGCCGAGGCATAAATATATGAATAAAATATAAACGCGATGGCTCATGAATAAATGAACGGGTTATTATTCCTGCGGGAGCCCCGTCGTAAGATTAATGGCTTAATCGACGACGGGTCAATTGATTTTCCGCATTAAGTGAATGTGCACGCCTCTGACGTGCACGCGTATGTAGCTCGTCTTTGGTGATTTGAGAATAGATAAGCACAAATAGGCCCCGACGATGCGATGACGAGCGTTACCCGATGCGCCTCGAGGGGCGCAATATATCCGTGCGTGTCCCATCTTTATTATTCATTCGCATGATTTTACGTACATGTATATACATAGGAGCTTCTTTTGCTTCGTGTGGGTAATATAAGTATAGTGTACATCCTTCCTTAAATCAATCGGAGTTGCGTTTACATAGTTTTGCCGATATGAGCCCCCAGGACGAAATTTTATAAATCTTGCGAAAGAAATTGCTCTACTCCCAGTTCACTTGCGATTCTGCATGAGAGATTGGATAACACTAAAAATTCAGAGATTAATTGTATATTTTACAAGCATACAAAAACTTGTCAATAAAAAACATAAGTTTTGAGATACATGCCAGTGGAAAGTGATATATTTTTCCTACTCGAGTTAAACAATGGGAGTTTCATCGTGCAAGTAAGTTCATGGTGAAACGAAAAATAAAGACGCGTTTCAAGTAAAATCATGAGCGAAGCAATAATTTTTTTCCCATTTGTAGAAATAAATAACTAAAAATTAATTGACAAAATAAGAGACGCTGATGTAACAATACACAATTCGCACACGGTGTATTATATACTCGTTCATCAGGGGGGGGGGGTTGTTCTGCGAGGGAGGTAAAGGAGAGGAAGAAGAGGCAAAAGAAGGGTGATGTGGATACGTCGACGGGGGTAAACATCGAGCAAAGCCTCTGGGGATCCGGCGCGATGACTGTACACACGACCGCTGGCATACGCGAGTGAGGCTTTGCGCGTGCTGCTCATAAACGATTCTATAAATATTTCAACGGCCCGAGGCTGTTGTGCGTCGGGACTTAATCGAATGATACACGCTACGATTGTTCTCGCTTTCTTTGCTTTCATGCGGTCATTTTCGAGGTAATCGTGCTACGCTTATGGGGAGGGGTTGGTTTTGATTTTTCCTTCGCTTCGATTGCCGATGTTTGATTCATATGCATCACGGAAATGGATTGAATGGCGAGAGGCCCTGTTTGCGCTGTCACTGTGCGGTGTGACTGTATTTAATGATGTTTCACGTCTTTTTATATGCTGTCTCGATTATAATCAAATGGCGTTTCGTCACTACATACACTGTTTTCACACTTGATTTTGGAGCATCACGCGAATACCTTACAGCCATGCAAATATTTATTCGTACTTGATAGATTTATGTATAAATTACACGTGATAAAAAAACGATTTTCCAAGTAATAGAAAGTTTTCCCATTGTTTTGAATATTTCGACTCACGACTCAGGAATAATCCCATGGATGGTGATTTCGCACTATACCAGCAGCTCTTGACCAAGTCCGAGTCTACTATTTCTGTTAATACTGTGACAAAGTCATCAGCATTGGGTAATACTGACCTGTTTCACAACGGTCTAAAGTTGCAAGATGTATGTTTTTTTTTCTTTTTTTTTTCACGATGTATTCGAGGCTTTGGCATGAATGAATCTTCATCGATTAGTCAATCTCTCATCCAGTTTCATTAACCCCATCAACTTGAGATTATAACAAGCCCTCCTACCATGCTCCTCGACGAAGCAACACCGCGAGCCTCGAGACATGCCTATATATGCTGGGCACATTGGGTAATAGGTGCACGGTTGAAGAAAAAACGCTCGAGTACTCGATTTCGCAAAGACAAGGGAGGAAAAAAAAAAAAAAAAGAAAGGAAAGCAAACAAGCGCGAGTGGAGGTTCCCGCTCGATTCGTCCGCCCAAAGTACTCGAGCGCTTAATTAAAAGCTCACCGGCACTTTGCCCTTTCCCGTTACAGGCAAGAAGGAGCAAATGCTTTTTTCGCCCCGTTTTCCCTCCCATCCCCCCCCCCTACACATACCTTCTGTGTACGTGTGCACACCTATACCCCATCTCAAGCTTACCACTCAGCAAACACAGATCGAGCTCTGTTCTCCCGTTTAAAATAATTACATTCCGCCGTCACATACTTACCCCCTACATACGTAACCTGTACACATTTTGACGTTTGTTGCGTCGTTTTACTGACTCTAAGTGTATTAATACCCCATTATACACGCGAACGGGCAATTTATCACTGCCTCCCTGCCGATTCGACTGTGTATTTATTTTGCTTGAGCTTTGAAACCGCAGCCTCTTATTAATCATGCACACTGCCGGATGCGAAACAACTTCAAAGGAGCCTCGACTGGATGACTTTTCTTGGTTGAAAGAAAAGAAAAGAAAAAAGATTCCGGGGCGAAACGAAAGTTTCAGGAAGCGTCACATTCAACACCTCCAGAGTGCCGGCAACAGAGAAAACAAAAAAAAAAAAAAAAAAAAAGAAAAGTAAATACCTCAACCCTACAAGTGCCACCGCAATTTAATACACAGCGGCAAATCCAATCTGCTATTAGCTCTTTCACCGTATAACCGAAGCCCCTTAATGACCAACGCGTACACACGGCAACCGATCGCTCGGGGCCATCATCCCCCAACATTTAATCATCGAGCCCAAACCATCCGCTAATGCTCGAGCCATTAATACACCCATGTCCAACATTTGACGACAGGGAGGGGGGGTGGTAAACACGCGTATACTGAACGCGCGAGCGACATCGGCGTGTACACGACAAAACCACTGCGGGCACGATAGCAGGGGCTGGCGTAAAAAAAACGAGACACGAGAAGACCAGCCTGGGGTTCATCAGGGGGGCACAAGCGAGCCGTCTAATCTATCGGCTGCGATCGAGCTTGGCAATGTATATATACGCGTGGAGGAGCAGCGTATCGATGATGAAGTCTCCGACTTGCCGGGCGGTTCCTTTGATCTTGACGAGAACCAACGGAGGGGAGAAAGCACCAGTCGCTCTCCACGGGGGGTTGTTGCCGGACACTGTCGCCCCTTGGCTCGTGCGCCCAGCCTCAATGCATATGTACCCGCGCTTTTTCGATTCAATCGATCTGCACGGTTTTGCTACTCCGTGAGCGGCTTTGGTGACGTTGCGTCCAAAAAGTCGATGAAAATGTTGTTTTTTAAATCTCTATATAACGTACCGTTTTGTTTTAACTTGACAAGTGGTATCAGCTATGCGGTTGTTAGCACTGGGAAGGAAAAAGTAAAATCCAAGCCAGCCGCAAGCTCGACCACACTCTACCCAACTCTCGTTATTCACCTCTCGGGTCTCTCGATCTGCCGCGTTGATCGTCCGGAGCCACTCGGTCTGTCGAGATAGAGAGAGAGAGAGAGAGGCGGCCCAGCGTCTGTCAGAGAAATTAAAGCCCACACCCAGCTCTCTCGATGCGCTCGCCAGATAAGGAAAAAAAAAAAAAAAATGAATAAAACGAGAGAAGAAAATTATCGACGCGCGGCTGTCATTCGAGTACATCCTCGGCACGAGCGCGCGCGTGGCTTTGTTTTATTTGACAAACAGGCGTCGTGCACGTTTGACATCCACGACCTGAAAAAAGATTCAATTTGGTATAATTGTCGAGAAATTGTCTCGGGGAAATTCAATGCCAACAGGATGGCGTTACATCGATATATTATAGGTTCCTTGTGACCATATCTATGGATTTTTGTCCAATTTCAATTTTGTTTCGAAATGGTCCCATTTCTCAATCGTCAACCACTAAAC
The DNA here is from genome assembly GCF_000648655.2 of Copidosoma floridanum. The sequence goes on along the minus strand of NW_019379577.1, from coordinate 495,534 downwards.
GCCACTCCTCGCGTGTTTAATGCTGACTAAGCTCCGAATGAAATAGTTTGAGGAATGAAATAATATTTTTCAATAAACAAAATGTGTTAGTCCGCCTAGATTTCTGCGTGCAAGCACCAACAAAAAAAAAAAAAAAAAAAAAAAAAAAAAAAGAGCAGCACTTTGTTGTAATCGTCGAAGGAAGGCCTTTTTCATATCGGAGCTTCGTCGGTCGTCATTTTTCAAACCCCAGTTGGTCCCGAAACTCCCAATGACAAAGCCGAACCTGCGCCATTACCTTCGAACGCAAAGCAGGCCCCGTCGCAGCATGGCTTCGATCGGTCGCATATCCTTGCGCAACAGGCCCTTTCCCGGCGAGCCGCCCAAACAACTCTCTGCCTACTCCCCGTTTGGCACGAATGATCCATTCTACCGAGAAAAACAACGCACCGGCCATTAGCGTCGTTCCGGAAAAAAAAAAAAAAAAAAAAAAAAAACGGAAGTAGAAACGCCGTCACCCAGCAGTGACGCGGCGCCGAAAAACCTTCTATACATATACACCCTCCCAACGCCGTCGCACCATAAAAGTGTCCACTAGCCCTCGGGAGGGTGATGGGGTACGTAGGAAGAGCCGTCGTTCCGGCGCTTTTTACGACCTTCAGGTCGACGACGACAGGTACAAGGCAACCTTACGGGAGGTCCCTCCCCTGGCTAATTGCCCCCGCGCTCGTATCCTCGAGGTGTGTCTCCTCCTTCTTCTCACGAAGCTTCGCCGTCACATCCGCAGCCAAGGTATCGAAGTCACGTCTCCCGAATCCTGTGACAAACGACCTCGCACACGATGCCCGTACTTATACGTGTACACATACAATAAAGAGGCGTATATTTGCATCGGTTGATTTAGGGTGCAGGAGACGTTGACTCGATGCCATATATATATATACGTGTATTATGAGTTTTGCGTGGCGCCGCATACATATATATGTATATGCACTAACGGTGCTCTCAACTCGTGCGATCATGATCTTCGGGTAAATAAGTACTTTTAATAGCGTATACACACATATATATACATATATATATATACTTTCCGATGATATACACCACACCGTATACGCTATACTTAGGAGGGGGGGGGGGCGTGCTCGGGGTAAGCTAAGCCGATTACTTTATGCTACGTACAGGTTTGCACACGGGGTTTTCGATTTGAAGGGCTTTGGCAGTCGTTGGATAGTGACGATTCACGTTTCGGTGGTACACAGTCGCACATGAGTTATTTACAATTGTTTTTTCAAGAGTTATTTACTGTTGTTGTTGTTGTTGTTGTTGTTGTTCTTGTTCTTGTTGTTGTTGTTGTTGTTGCCGCTTATAAAATATGCCCGTCCGGAGATAATGACTCCTCCTCCTGCACTGTCTCTCGGAAACTCGATTCCCCAAACCTTGCCCCCTCACCTCGCTACTCCCACGGATGTTTTCTTAATCCTATATAATTAGAAAGAATTGAAGATTATCGATCGACGATGAAAATAATTATTTTTGAGTAAAGTTTACCAAACCCACAACTCGATTTTCACACCCCCGAAGACGTGGAAACAAAGTAATGATGTGAACACACGTACACACCATGGACGTCTCGATCTCCACCTTTTGTTTCACGTCCTTGTATGTGTATGCACACCGCAAAGATCCAGCAGTTTTTTTTTTTTTTTTTTTCATGCGGGAGCCGGTGGGCGTGGTATGATGCGTATACTTGGGATGTATATATGGCACTCGCCGAGCTGCTGATGAGATAAAAGTCAAAACAAAATTTAGGCCGGCACTTTTGGATCTTTTTCTACAGAAAGCAAGTTCAAAAGTACTGCCCGTAAATAACGCGGTCGGAGGCTCGTGTTTTAATTGATTCCCGCTCGTTGGTCGGTGGGCTTCGTCAAGTCTTGTTACACACTTTGTCGATTATATATACGTGCACATAGCGATTTATCGCACAGGACGGGGCTATTTAAGCATTGATTTGTCAGATCTGTAAAACAGCGGCACCGCTCGAACGCGTCCTGATATTGGAAAACAGTCCCGTCATCCATAAACTAGAGCATCTGTATCTGTGAAAATTTTTCCGCGGCACGGCGCCACGCGATATAGACGCCGAGCTCGCAAAGTTGGCGTATCTACGCGAAACAAACGTAAACTCCGCGGTGCGCCCGTTCGCCGATTTATCTCTCTCCGCTACAATATCACTGCTCTCTGTATATTTATATATGTATGGTTATGCATATGTATAGGTCCGACAGATAACTGCGCCGGCGATGGAGTATACAGAGGGTAGTTAACTTTTGTTGCGTCGGACTGGCCTGGCGATAGGTCCTTGTTATATATATCGGGTGAGTCCCACCGAGTGATACCAGCGTTGTTTCATATAGGTTATAGATATAGGTTCATATAGTTATAATTTTCTTTGCTCGAAGGTACTCGATTTACTTATTTACAGCATCCTGAAGATAGATAAACGGGGTGGAAAAATAAAATTAATCTCCCAGCTGCACTTGTATTTCACGCGTCCCACGTTGATAAAAGACAGAGTAGCAGTGTTTCGTTGTACTCAGCGTATAAGAGTGATTACACGAAAAAAAAAAAACAAAACAAATTGACTCCGTGCGGGCAGTTGCACGGAAATGTCTGTAAATTTTTTGGTCATGTTTTCTTGACTAATCATGAGTTTATACTTTCGGGGTGAATGTCCAATCGGTATGAGGTATATGGTCCCATTAGCCACTGAAATCATCCAGAGGGAGAGTAATTTTTTGTTGAGTCACTCGTGTACGTAAAAAAATGCATCGTGCAATCGTGTTTAGTAAGCAACGCCTGACACACAATCCTCGGACCGTGCATGCACTTGCCCTCTTCTCGGCAAGTAAAGAGAGTCGGTGCTTCTGATGTTCTCGATTTTTCAGAATGCCAACTCGTGCGTACGCTATACATTTTACTCTTACGAGCATGTGTGTGTCTCGTGCTGTCGGACAGCCACGCGACACCGAGAGATGTTTGTTGTAACGCGAGCACTCGTTTACAAGCGCTCGATGATAAGGACTGTAATTTTTTTTTTTTTCTCTCTTTTTTCGTATACGTACCGCCACGATAATTTGACCGTGGGAAACAAGGCACCACCTCTACACACTCACTTCTTGAGTTTTAACAAGTGACAACATTTTACTTTTCAATTTTAATTAGAGGTTTACCATAGACAATAAAGTGAAATTTAAGTTCTTTTGTGGAGTACTGCAACCAAATATTTTATTACTTTTTTACGCACTTGTCTAAATTGTCGATTTAAAAAATTGAAATGTTTTCACCGTTGCTCCCAATTGTCATTCAATGTACTTATGCATCAATCAAGTGCACGATCGCCCGAATGATATAGGCACCGCAATCAACAATAACAAATATAAATGTATGGATGTACCTGTATCGATTTCAGCTCGTAAAAATGAGAGTCCGCGCCAACCTCGACCCAACGTCGTAAGTAAAGCATCAGCGACGTCCGAAAAATAATTTTCGATTTGTATTCAATCTCGAGGTTCTCCCAAAGTTGCGCTCCAAGCGAGCGGGCCCGGACAATCGTTTCTAAAACGAAAGGAGGAATGACACAGCCGGCCGAATTCGCGAAACGTTGAGTTCCGAGGATCCCCCCCGAGTACCTATACGTACAGGTAATGGTACCGTAGAGCAGCGGTACAAGGTAACGAGAGATCGGCAATACAATATGCAATGTGTCCGCGACAGCGAAATGCCGTTGTTTTTCCCGATAACCTGTTTGCTTTAGCGTTAAACAGCTGCAAGCTTCCTCATAAACCGGACGCGGCTCGAGTTTTGTTCCCCGATCGATTATATCCCCCCCGAAACAATAGCTCCGCAGTTAGCCAATAGCGCGAAAATCGAGAGCCGAGCGACAACTTGTTCCTCGCTTCACTCCGGCGCGTCGCTCCGTGAAAAATTAACGCCACGGGTTTTATATTGTACAGCGCGTGTATTTTGCCGACCATACCGAGAAATCGTAACTTTGCGGGTTTATCGCCTGCTCTCTCTCTCTCTCTCTCCGAGTTACCGCGCGAGAAACGACTTCTCCCCCCTCACGGGAGGAGCGCTAATATTCCTTTCTTTTTTTTTTTTCTTCCCATCCGCCCACACTCGACGACTCTCTCTCTCTCTCTCTCTTTCCAACTTTTCTTTTTTCTTTTTTCTTTTTTCTTACTCCCCTTTCTTTCCTTCCGTCCACACGGTACATGCTTTCTCTTCTGTGGCGCGCGAATTTCATTCGCCGAGTAATTAAATGTCCGGCGTGAAAAAGGGGTTATGGGAAAATTATGCTGCTCCGAGGAAGGGTATAGAGGAGGATGGAGGCGAGGAGATTGATGGAAAGGCGAAGAAATATTGCGTGGAAAGGAGTCGCGGGAGGGGGGGGGGGCAGTTCCTTAGAGGCGCGCAGAGTGTAAAGAATATTAATCGCCGTGATTAGGAGATTTTTGCCGCGCATCGCCGACGACGACGGCGAATAAATCTTGATTATTACGAGGTTGTCGATGTGCCCCTGCAGGTAATCGCTTGGCTTAAGCCCTTTCATGGGAACGGGGGGTACATGGGGAATTTTTTTTTTTTTTTTTTTTTCTATGTATGGTTGGGTAGTGCTCTTATTATTAATACGTTTAAACAATGAGATGTATCGGTACGTGGTTGGTGGGTGCACGTGAAATGTGATTTACTGGTGCGCGTGATCGGTATATCTATACCTACCTGACGCTGAAAAACTACCGATAAAAACTTACTTATACATACAGATGGTGGAATCGCGCGTCCGCGTAATAATTTACTTAATCGCTTGTGTTGTGCATGGGCTACTTGCGAGCCCTTTGAATGCGAAAACAGGCCGTGCGCGCGCGTGTGCGTATATATGTATAGCCACAAACAGAGGAGAAAGAGACAGCGTGGCCGTCCGAAGCGTTTAAAATGAAAATATTTCTCGTTTTTATTTCGAAGCCTAAACAAATTATCCTTCGCTGCTGCTGCTGCGCTTCGAAACGAATTTACTCGGATGTCCAACACTACATATATATATGTATGTATGCACCCAAAGTGGGAGGGAGGGAGGAAAAAGATTTACTTATTCCCGCGCGATTTACGATTTTAACGAACGTAAATCACCTTTTGGTTAAAGAGGCGAGGCATAAATCTCCCGCGTTAATAATTTACCTTTCAATTACCCACGGGCACGTGTGCGTACACGTATATACGATGTGGGCTGCGCTCGTGTGTGGCAGAAACTCTCTCGGCCTCTCTTTCGTTCTCCATGTACTATACGCACGTATAACAGTGTCCGCATCGCCTCCTTTTTCAGGTCCCCCCTAATGGGAGGGCTTTTCGCGAAAATTTTGGCAAACCCGAGCTCTGCTTTTTTTCCAACACTCCCTCGCTTTTTAGGGGGGGAAAAAAAAAGTTCATCAACAAGCAACTTGTCGCGCCGCTGCAGGGCATCGGGCGTAATAAATTCCCACTGGTAATGTGACGCGCGCGAATAACGTCGTCTCTTTTTACGTCGCGCAGACACGCTCCGGGTGTTCCTCCGAGTGCGAAAAATTCGAGGCTTCGTATTCGCCGACGATTTTTCAGACTCTCTTGTATTATCGCGCAACACTACGTATATTTGTAAACCGAATGAAAATCCCGTTGCTTAAGAAATAATAAAAAATCATCCAAGTGGAGTATATGCACGAGTCGAAACTTCAGCAGCAAACCCGCTGATAAATCTCGTACCGGGGGACTCTCCTTATCGTCCTTCCCGATGGTCTCTTCCGAGCTATACATGCGAAAGGGGCTCTGGCCGCCCCGAAAATAAATTGGCTGGCATTCTTCGCCGACGTTGGGCTAGCCCGTTCTCGCCCACAAATACACATATCTCGAGAGACGGCCGCGACCCAGGAAAAGGACGAATCGAGGGGTGTGCTGGCTCGTCCGGAACTCGATAGCCACCGAGGGTATATATATATATATATATATATACACGCACGGATTGTCAAAGTGGATTGCTTTTATATGACCTGCGGTGAGTTTCATATTTTTATCCACATAGGGCTAAACGGTGTACGGAAAGTGGGACACGTTTGGAAAATTGACTCGTCGACGAGTGTTATCTTGCAATTACAAAGAAAAATAGTACGAGTGATGGGATATACACCCATGTGTGCATGTTTTTATTGTGAATTAACATGCGCGCAAAAAAATGCTCACCGCATCTGGACACAATGGCATACGTGAATAATACTAGTGGTCATCGTATCGGTGGCCGGGCGTTGTTTTCCCAACTGTTGGACTCCTCGAAACATCCACTACCTAATATGTACACACTCTCACGCGTGTCCCATTGTCGAAACAGTCGTACTCGCACGCGTATACTTATACGCGCGTATAATGTATAGACCTGACGTTCGGCAATTTAAGTCCCAGCCCGAGTTAAGAGATCCAGCGAGGCGAGGGTGAATTAAGATTGCGTCCTTCCTCACTGGGTAATTTTCGTCGCAGTGGTATATATATATAGGNCAACTTCAAAGGAGCCTCGACTGGATGACTTTTCTTGGTTGAAAGAAAAGAAAAGAAAAAAGATTCCGGGGCGAAACGAAAGTTTCAGGAAGCGTCACATTCAACACCTCCAGAGTGCCGGCAACAGAGAAAACAAAAAAAAAAAAAAAAAAAAAGGGATCCCCAAGCTCTGGGCTACCGATCCTCCCCCTCCTTACGTAACGATCCTCTTCGGCAGCGCGACCCCGCCTCTGCTGCCCTTCGCTCTCCCGTCCAAATTAAGTGCTTCAGTTTCTCCCCGCGCATCTACGATCATTAGAATGGGATTCGGAACAGTTCAAACGCCTCGGGTCGTTAAGGGGGGGGGGGGAGAAGAAGAGAAAAGTGGCCGAGTCATCGGACAAACGAGCCGATTCGCACCTTCGCTCCGGGAGCAGGTATCGTGCACCTCCTCGCGAGCCGTACACGGTCACATTCACGTGTATACACGTATACCTGCAGTTTTCTCGTCTCCTCGAAAGGGATTATCGGTGGCATTTTTTCCGTACAAAACACGGCGGTGATTGATGCTAGCCGCACCGTCCTTTGGTATAGCTCGACTCCCTCGCGAACAACAAACAGATTCGCTGTATTGCCGACGTCGCTGGCACACGCACCGATTAATAATTACGAGCTTCCACCGCGTCGTGCGCCACCGTGTATAGGTATATGCGTATATATGCACGCATACCCGTTAGCTCTAAACGCTTTTAATCAATGTCATCGGGCCAATTTCCGATGGCTGCAGCACGGCCTTCCTCGCACCCGCTCCTCCTCCTCCTCGTGTCGTCGCTGATGCACAGAGTTCACCCTTCGTCGTGGCTACCGACTGCAGCATCGATATAAGCTCCTGGGACAGGAAATTGCGGGGCTAATTGACGCGCGTCCACGCACGTATGCACCTACATGCGAATGACGCGAGCGTGGGTCCGAGTATAGAGACGCCCAGGAAGTCGCAATTTATCATAATTTCCACGCTCGATTTGCCGGTAGGGGTATACTAGTCGCCGTCGAGAGTTGCCCGAGAGATCGATACGCCGATCGCACATTGGCTCGTTCGCCGAGCAGTGCTAATATTAGCTCGTTGTGTTTGACGAAGCAATAATTGGCCTGCCCGAGTGTGTGCCAAACACTTGGCAGGAGGCCCGAATAATTGGTTCGGACAAGAAACCCTGTGCCGATGGCGCCTCCTTCTGCCCCCGCGCATGCAATACATACGCTTCGCTCGGACCCATCGTACTTTACGAGCCGCATTAAGAGGAGTGTTTATTATATTCCACAGCTGTACTCTCTGTATGCAGGAGAGTTTGTTCGAGTACTTTTTTTTTTTTTTTTTTTTGGGAAACGACACTGCGCTTAAAATATACCCTCTTTTGAATCTCGCGCACCATGACCCGCGTCTTTGCCGATTTTTATTTTTCAAATCGGCCGATTAATACAACCGTGCGTGTTCAAGAGCTGCTACCTGAAGTTTCTCTGGGATAGAGAGTTGAAACGCGGTGGTGTGCCATTCGTTCTCACGCTTTTCGGAGCTCTGATAATGAATGGCAAACTTTTTCGGTCTACGCGCAAATAATGGTACAAAAGATGAGAATTTTGGGCAGCGCATCGTTATCGGTGAGAAAAATGCCGGGGGGTGGGCGGGTCTTTTCAGGCGCAATTAACGCGTCGGGCTCGAGCGTTTAGCGATGATCTGTGCTTAGTTCCCATGGGTTTTTTCTTTAATCATCGGTGCACTTTCTAGGCGACCAGTCCTTGCTCCGCTGGCGCGTTTTTGCCGATGCATTTGCTTTTCTGATTACTCGACAATCGTTGCTTGTCCATCCGAGGAGGATCCGAAAGGACACATTTACATGACAAATGTTGGCTCGTTGCAAAAAAACACGCGTTGTTGAATTGAGGCTCTACTGCCGCAGTTTTGAATATGCTCGTCTCCTTCCTATATACCCGGCAGTCGAGGCCACACCAAAGACCCTACGGTCCGCCGCTCGGTCGAAATATCATTGGCTAGCTGCTATATATATACTCTCTTATCCGCCTCCTCATCTTTGTGACTTTTTTTTTCTCTTCTCTCTTTTTCTCGACGCACGCGTGCGCAAAATACTTTATGGGAAGGTGGGAGGGGACGGCAGCTGCATTCCAGCGATCCGTGGCCGAGAAATTCATCGGTTGTCAAGTAACGGGCCTTTCTGCTCTTAACTTTTTTTTAATACTTTTGGGGAGGTCTATTTTTTTTTTTTGTTTTTTTTGTTTTTTTTTAATTTTCCCTCGGTTCAGCTGATCGAGGTGGTAATTATCATCGTGTGTACTAAACCTGTATGGACAGTACGACGAAAAAACTCATCCATTAATCTAAGGCTGGTAACGTTTCAATTCCAAGAAGATGGAAAAAACCAAAGCGAAGCCGCCGATTTCTCACGGGTGAGAACTAAATTTTGTAATGTACCGCGCGATATCTTGGCACTTGGCTGTATCTTGCTACTGACGATGCGCTACCGATTTTCCAAAATCATTTCCTCGACTCGATTGTTTTCCGTGATCACAGGATCATTAGGTGTTTAAAAATTACGTGTACCGACTGTTCCATCTAGCTCCCGTGACTTTTTGTTTTCCCAACTGGGGAGCCAATAAGGCTAGTTTTTTCAATTAATTTTGAGGTAACTAAATCTCATTTGGGGGAAACATTTTTCTCGGATGGTTTTCCCACACGATTATTAACTCACCAACGTTTCATCCACGAGTGCATTCGACACCAAAGGCGCGAAGGAGTGCTCGCGGTTTGCCCTCTACCAGTCAGAAGCAAATCCTCGAGCAAAGGGGGTTTGGGCAAGAAAACTTAAAGATCGCGGAATCCTCGTCGAACCGCAAAACTCGGAGAGTAAGTTCAATCGCCCGCACTTGAGGAGCATCGAGTGGAGCCGCTTCTTGTACTTGGAATTTTTTTTCCCCACCCTTCTTAAATCTCCCCCGCCGAGTTGAACCGAGCNCCGACTTCCTCTCTGCTGTGCTGCACACCCCGCGTCTAGTTTCCCTGGCTCTGAGCGTGCTTTTTTCTGCAATTTTTTTTTTTTTTTTTTTTTCGCCTATATAGGGATATACAGCCCTGCCCGGTGCAGACTCTAGTTGGTGCTCTTAGAGCAGTGCCGGTAGTCATCGGGCACAGCCTTGGTCGTAATAATTTCGCAGACGTCCCCCCGAAGGACGTTGAGGAGCTTTTTTCGCTCCTTTCCCGCCTAATAACTCGTGTACGGATTCTTCTTTGCTCTTGAGAGATTTTTATTTCTACGCTTCGTCGTACGAGAAGCTTTTTACGCATAATGTCATCTATGGACTGTTTGAAAAAAGTTTGTATTTCATTAGGTTACAATTTTGTAGGTAGCTTTGCTGTTCTGCCACAATTTTACGTGTTTTAACTCCCATCAAATTTCGGATTCATTTGGGAGAAACAAGTGCTGTATTTTAATCTTTTTCGTCACTTTGTCGTTACGATTGGCCAACGATAAATATAATGTATCTGTACAATGGATAATTTATAATAAATAGAACAAGCTGCACAGCTAATAAGTCACGGTAAAGAGAGTATAGAGGCGTTTTTACGTCACTTCGACGGCATTAAAATCACAAGTGGAGGCAAATTAAAATATCGTTCTCCTCTTGGCAGTCATCCCGAAGGCAGATTTACGTACACGTACAGATGGAACATGCAACTTGGAACCTCCATTTCATCCTCACCTCTCGCCTCTCTTACCTCACCCTGAATTCGAAAGACGAAGCGAGAGCCTATACGTATAACTATACACATTTGTGCAATATGTTACATATATATATTTCTCGTTGAAGAGGCGCGAAGAGCGAGAAATTCACGAGTTGAGCGGATTTATAAGCGTAGAAATATAGTATACGTGGCTGTATGTACATGTATACGTGTAGGTAGGTATCTTTCTCCCTCTGCAGTCGTACAGCGAGGAAGGAAGAGCACCTACAATATACATATATATACACGCGGTAGGTCTTTGCTAATTAGCGAAAACCGGATAACCGCTCATTTGCAGGCTCGTTTTTCATTCGGCGGGATTCATTAGTTTCCACGGGCTTCGCTATCTTTTCCTCTCGCCTCCCTTGTCCTTTTTTTTTTTTTTTTTCCCCTCCGCCCTTTTCTCCCTCAGATCGATAGCTATGTTACTTTTTTATCATCTCACGTAACTTTTTTTTTATCCCAAGTATTGCGTCCTTCCTCACTGGGTAATTTTCGTCGCAGTGGTATATATATATAGGAGGGAGTCGGAAGAAGGAGCTGGTCTCAGCCCCAAAGGGTAAAGTATATAGGCTGGGACACGTCGTTTATACCGGAGAGAGAGAAGAGAAGGGAGTGGGGGCGTCGTCGCCCCAACAAAAGGGGATGAGACGAATCGCCTCCGGAGCGGGGCGCGCTGGACAAATGGCAACATTAAGTCGCCTCTTGCGGCGCGGGCTTTCGTTGGTTATACGCCGGTCACTGTGCCCATATACCATCTTATGCAATTTTTGCGATTTTTCTTCTTTTTTTTTTTTTCATCTAGCTTTTATAGTTCACTTTGGCCGATGTAATATCTCGTGCTAGAAAAAAAAAAAAAAAAAAAAAAAAAAAAACGGAAGTAAGGCGTCTGAGGGAATGGGCCACCAAGCCGCAGNAAAAAAAAAAAAAAAAAAAAAAAAAAAAAAAAAAAAAAAACAAATCATGCAACAGCTTTTCAAACAGTACCTCCATACGAGGTCATCTCGAGAACGTCCCCGTTGAGCTGCCAACAAATTCAGACAGATACCGCGTGGGAGAATCCTTGATCAGATCCGCAGCTGATAGGATGAAACGAGCTTCGCATCTAAAGGACGACTCGTCGCTCATCGTAACGAAACGAGCTCTCGCAGAAAAACCACGTCCAGGTCTTGCTCTCGCCGTGGCAGAGCACTCGTGAGTAACGCGTGGCATCAATCTTGGGCATACCTCTGATACGTACTACACTCCATATTTATGTTTTAATCGTTTGCTCTGTGCTAAAACCGCTAATTTCATCGAGCTTTTGGAGCTTGCGTTTGGCAACGTGTATTTTATTCACCATAAAAATAAATCGTACGCGTAATTGGTGCGTCATTCCCTTCCAAAAGAGAGGGATCACCCGTGCGTGCGCCTTCACATATATACGATTCTCTCGACGCACTTTCATAGTCGTTTCGAGCCGGCCTCCTCATCCGTCTCTCCAAGAACCAAGCCGTGACCAATCTGGAATAAATATTGCCGATTATTAACGGCACCGCGCGTGTGCCCGCGGGGGCCTACCTGTACACCGCATTATAACATATGTACTCGAGGAGGCGAGAGAAGACGAACTCGCTGATGGACCGAGAGCGTCTCTGGACCGGTCGGTCCACACCTTATACACATGTATACGCACAAGATGCTTGAGATGTTAAGTGGGACCATTAGCGCGTTCCTCTCGCTCTCTCGTGCCATGCGTTCTCGCTGCGAGTGCCCCCTCGCCCTTTGGATCCTCTGAAATGACGAGAGATTCCTTTCGCGCCTTCCCCCGCCCCCCCCCCCGTGTGCTCTCTTCTCTCACTTTTTTCTTACTCTGTTATTTTCGTTTGATCCTTGGCCTTGTATCTTTGACGGGGAGGCTATGACGTTTGTACGAGCCATTTTTCGAAGGGCCGATGATTTTGAGACCCGATTTTCTTTTCAACTATGATTTCGTCCTAACTCATACTGTTTCGTTAGGCTTACTCGCGTAGAAAAAAAATACTGATTTTATCAGACACGTGAAAAAATTACAAGCTATTGATTGTTACAAATATGATGGAAAACAAATGGCTACATTTTTCACATAAAATAAAGCACGACCGCGTGATCTTCAAAGGTAAAACACAAAAAATTTCACAATCACCAGTGGTACATTGACAGTAGCTTCAGCTCTAGAAAAAAAGCTCTGTGTACATGACCATATTATTAAAAAAAAAAAAAAAAAAAAAAAAAAAGGAAAAAAAGTCGCATCCATCAACAAACACGTCTGCTTTGGTCTCTCTTGAGAGATGAAGCTGACGCTCCGGCGTCGGCGATGGTATTAGGAGACTTGAATCGCCGCCGCTGTTGGCGTTAATTCGTTCTAAGCCCGTGCGTAAACAGTGTACATCGCGCACTGCACGCGCTTGCTTACACGCGTGTAGTGCATCACCATCATCGCATATCCCAACACGACGACGTGTGCCTTCGGACTTTGGCGCGATGTACACACACACACAAGAGAGCCAGCTTGGACATCTCTCTCGCAGCCCCTTCTTTGCTCTTAATCGAGCACACAACGGGTGTGGATTATACCGTGGGCTTTAAACTGCAGGGTCGAAATAGTTTTTTAAGCCTCCAGGCACTAGCACCGTATACGGCTCTGTTTGTCAATTTGGCGGTCTTGCGCGTACAGTGTGCAGCGACGCGCCATCAGAATCCCAAATTTGCGAAACAACGATCCTTCCACGCGCTACTCGACAAGTTGACCCTTGTGATACTCGCGGTTAATTTCATCTCGACAGAGGAATTGGGAGTACAATAAAAAAAGAAGAAGAAGAAAAAAAAAAGTACTTTCACACTTGGATGTACGTATATATACGATGAAAGAAAGAGGTCTGTATCGGTCCCCCTCGCTGTGTCTGTCCGTCCGACTGTCTGTCGTTCGATAAAAATGTGTGTCGCTATACGAGTGAAGGTGTAGGTGGAGCCGGCGAGGTCGCGCCGAGTCAGCGGATTCCAGCGCGAGACTCTCCCTCTCTCTATTCCTCGCGTATGTTAATTTTGACAACAGATTTTTTTTTTTTTTTGAGCCGATCGTCTTTGTTGTTTCATTGCAAAATGTTATTATTATTTTCACTCGATAATGCCCTTACTGTTTTGCATCTTACTTATACAGAAGAACGTTTTGACAAAAAATGGAGGTACAAAAATTGTTCCGGAGAGCGTCTACCGAGTTACGTAACTTAAATATATACGCCGTACATGGTAATACCTGTTCCGCTTTTGTATATATATACCTATGTGTGCGTCTTGAAAAGAATAACGATGTTACGTAAAAATGCTATAACGGTGTACACGTTTGTCACGCACGCGCATTATTTCACCGGCTCGTGACGACGTCGCAGCTTCTCCGTGTGTGTTGCATAATTTTTTTTTTTTTTTTTTTTCTATGTATGGTTGGGTAGTGCTCTTATTATTAATACGTTTAAACAATGAGATGTATCGGTACGTGGTTGGTGGGTGCACGTGAAATGTGATTTACTGGTGCGCGTGATCGGTATATCTNAAAAATCCGACTCGTTTGCTTGTTCGCTGGAAGATAATAAAAAACAATCACACCCTCCCACAGACGCGTGCACCCAAAGTTTCTCCATACACCAACGAAAAAAAAAGAAAAAAGTAAAATCCACCCCCCGTTGTCCGGCGGCAAAAACAAACATTTTTAAGGGCTCGTGAAAATTGTATCAATCGTTCCCGGGGCGCCCGTCCTCGTGTTGCGCAACACCGTCGTCCGTCTGTTGCAGAGCTGCAACAACTCAATGGGGGAAGCTGGAGCAGGAGTTTACAGCCGGGTGTGTATATAACATATATATAGTACACGCACTCGATGGTAAGCAAGCCCTTCGGAGATTAAATTTACACATAGTTACGCCGCGGAACAATGCCCGGGGAATTGTTTGCATGAAACGGCAAATATTTGAAAGAGCCTCTCCGTCGTCGTATACCCATATATTTATGTATACGTACATCACTTGTTACGGATCTCGTGTCTGCGAGTCTGGGTGTAAGTATATATAACGTCATGTGGCACCAGTGCAGGGCTCCCTCGAGTGCCCGATCGATGTTTGCCTCGGCCACTTGGCTGTAATTGCCGGCGACTCGGACGTCCATTAGAGGATTTGACGTGCTGCTTCTCTGGCCGATGCAAGTGCTCGATGCAGACGGCGATGTACAGTCCTCACGGGAGTCCAATGCGAATTTTTTAGGATTTGATCGGGGGCTTCCTCGTTCCTTTGGATGTTGACGACTGGCGCGGGTATTTTTATATTTTACTCTGCTTACAATTACACGTCATTGTACCCGAGAAACACGTGTTGCCAACCGCACGACCGACAAATTACCCGAACCGGCCTCTCTCGATTTTAAAATTGCCCCCATTGTTTTCGGGCTCACGCGCGCGCGGGAGAATCGCGAGAAAACACGCGCACGCGAAATCGAAAAAATCGTACAGCATCAGCTTTCTCTAAAATTACTCCCTCGTCCCATTGTTCGAGGGCATTGTGTGTGTGTGTGTCATGTACATCTTCATACTCTTGGGATGGCAGCTGGTGAAAACTGTATATCCATATACGTCGCGTTTCCCGTAAAACTAGAGCGACTGCGGCCGATGGTCACTTTGCGGAAACGCCGATGTGCACCGGAAATCGCGCCTCCTCGCGATCGTGTAATAGGTGCAGCAGCGCCACGCCTCGCTGATCTCGAGTTCGGAGTGTGTAGGTTATACACGCGGTGTACCGACGATGCGCTAGACGGATTTACTGATTTATTGCCTGTGGAATTTATTTTTATGCTGTTTTGAACAAAGGCGCCGTTTGCTCTTTATACTTTTGCAATTTCATTTCACTGGCAAGTTATTAAAATTCGGTCGTTGCAGTTTTCCAAGTTTTCGCGAAACAATTTCTACAGCGTTCGAGTACGGAAGAGGACAGAAAGTCTTGTGTGGAGGGTGGGGGGGTGGCAAGCAAATCACGCGCTCACAGGAAGCGGAAGTCCATCTAGCTGTGCGTATGTATTTTATGGGAAGCGAGCGAGTGGGTGCGGTCACGCTTATACCTGAAACTGCGGGAAAATCCGGTTTAGGAAAAAATATACGCACCTGTGTGAAAAAATAAAAATCTGCCTCGCAAGACACGCAATTTATATAAAAACAAAATTAATTCACGTATGGCAGTGGGTTTCATATTTATATCATAAAATTTGACCTTACACAGATCTTTGACGACTCAAAGTAGAGAAAACAACACTTTCACCTTACCGTGCCATCCACAGTCACATTTTCGATAAGATAAACAAAAATTTCCATCCAAGTCCTATAAAACCATATAGATTATCACTTTATGGTTGTACACACTTACAGAAAAAGAAAGAATCTTTTTTTCTCCATTTGCAAGCTCAAAAGCTCCAATCACTCCAACCATGGGCTACTTGTACTTTTTTTTTCCGACATCAGCGTCCGGACACAATGTACTTGTATATTTCAAAGCTAATGTTCCGTTTGCGAGAGATACCGCCCGCACGATAATGCAAAGCGTGCACATAGTACACAGTGGCCCATCCAGGGAGCGAGAGATCGTCCGCCGGAAGGTCCGTCGAACCGGAATCCATAAAAAACGGTGTATACGTATATATATGCGTCGTAATCGTGACCCCGCGCGTTACGCGCTCCGCCGACTTCCTCTCTGCTGTGCTGCACACCCCGCGTCTAGTTTCCCTGGCTCTGAGCGTGCTTTTTTCTGCAATTTTTTTTTTTTTTTTTTTTTCGCCTATATAGGGATATACAGCCCTGCCCGGTGCAGACTCTAGTTGGTGCTCTTAGAGCAGTGCCGGTAGTCATCGGGCACAGCCTTGGTCGTAATAATTTCGCAGACGTCCCCCCGAAGGACGTTGAGGAGCTTTTTTCGCTCCTTTCCCGCCTAATAACTCGTGTACGGATTCTTCTTTGCTCTTGAGAGATTTTTATTTCTACGCTTCGTCGTACGAGAAGCTTTTTACGCATAATGTCATCTATGGACTGTTTGAAAAAAGTTTGTATTTCATTAGGTTACAATTTTGTAGGTAGCTTTGCTGTTCTGCCACAATTTTACGTGTTTTAACTCCCATCAAATTTCGGATTCATTTGGGAGAAACAAGTGCTGTATTTTAATCTTTTTCGTCACTTTGTCGTTACGATTGGCCAACGATAAATATAATGTATCTGTACAATGGATAATTTATAATAAATAGAACAAGCTGCACAGCTAATAAGTCACGGTAAAGAGAGTATAGAGGCGTTTTTACGTCACTTCGACGGCATTAAAATCACAAGTGGAGGCAAATTAAAATATCGTTCTCCTCTTGGCAGTCATCCCGAAGGCAGATTTACGTACACGTACAGATGGAACATGCAACTTGGAACCTCCATTTCATCCTCACCTCTCGCCTCTCTTACCTCACCCTGAATTCGAAAGACGAAGCGAGAGCCTATACGTATAACTATACACATTTGTGCAATATGTTACATATATATATTTCTCGTTGAAGAGGCGCGAAGAGCGAGAAATTCACGAGTTGAGCGGATTTATAAGCGTAGAAATATAGTATACGTGGCTGTATGTACATGTATACGTGTAGGTAGGTATCTTTCTCCCTCTGCAGTCGTACAGCGAGGAAGGAAGAGCACCTACAATATACATATATATACACGCGGTAGGTCTTTGCTAATTAGCGAAAACCGGATAACCGCTCATTTGCAGGCTCGTTTTTCATTCGGCGGGATTCATTAGTTTCCACGGGCTTCGCTATCTTTTCCTCTCGCCTCCCTTGTCCTTTTTTTTTTTTTTTTTCCCCTCCGCCCTTTTCTCCCTCAGATCGATAGCTATGTTACTTTTTTATCATCTCACGTAACTTTTTTTTTTATCCCAAGTATAGAGTAGAGGTTCCGCTGCCGAGAAATTTCTTTCATCCCCTGTACAGAGATATATATATATATAAATACTTATTCGAAAAAGAGCAAAATTTTGGGTCTGAAACTATAGATTAGGATTATCGGCCTATAATACGCACTACTTATGTCTCTTGTAGGTATATGCAGAAAATAGTTCGGTCTAGGACAATACATGGGTTTAATATAGTCAACGCCAAGTGTAGTATATATATAGGAGTAGTAGCAGCAGCGGAGACGCCTCCGATTGGTCGGTCGGTCTGGTTGGCTGATGCGCAGACGAGGGGCTTTATCATCCTCCTCCTCCTTTTCCTCTTGCTCTGTATGTACATGTACATATATATACCAGACATAAGAGCGCTGTGCCATTCTTCTTAAGATGAATTTTAATTGTCGCTGCAGTGTACTTCTTCGTCTCTCTCTTACACATGTATACGCGAGATATGGAGCGTTGATTACATAACTTACCAGAAATGCACAGCCACAACTGCCAATCGCGAGCTTATGCGTGGACTATATAAATGGCTGACGAGGTCGAGGGAGGGAAAGCAAGACGGGAGAATAAAGTTTTTTACCAAGTACTTTTTGTTTTCTCAACACAAAGTATACCTAAATCGCAAATCACGGCGTATGATAATTATAGTCAAGTTAAAATCCTGTGCTGGTGATATAGCACAGATCATTCCACGCGTATTATAAATGGTAAAAATTATAAGTTTACGATGGTACTTGCGTATACGTGGGGTCGAAGAAACAAACAAATAAATTAAAGTTCTCATTTGTCAGCAGTTATTCTCTTGTAGTTCCCTTTGATTTTTAGGGGAAAAAACTCGAAACGAAACTGGCAGGGTTATTGCTGAGAGTATAATTATAGAGAGAGAAAGCGTGCGAGAGGGAGAGAGAAATGGCTCGGCAGCATCACGATGAGGAGGTAGGTTATAAGGGATGGTAAAACAGAAGGTAAAAAAAAAAAATGAGAACTAATGAAAGAGCGAGACAGATGGAAAGAGAGAGAGAGAGAGAGAGAGGAGCGTATCGTATATATGTATAGGTATAAGAGCGAGAAAAAAGCGCATATCCGCCTCTGATGCAACTCTGCCTGCCTCTTCGCCGCTGTTTTCTGGCGCGACTACGCTGCACCAGCAGCCTCGGGCGAGCTTTCCTAATGAACTGTGTAATAACGTCGCGACGCCCCTATATATACCCTGCCCTCTCGGCAGTCTTCGATGAGACTTTCACCCTTGTCCTCCCTCATTCCCGCCTTCGGTTTGCTACTTTCTATACTCCTTCGACGTCTATGACTACTCCCCCCCCCCACCCTCTCTCTGTCTGACTACGCGCGTGCTGCGTCCGAGCTTTTCCTGTTTTTTTTTGCTCTCGATATACTTCGCTTTTCCTTTGCCTGTATATATATATGCGTGCAGAAATGTTATAGTTCTTAAACTCTTGCTCTTCCTGTACCGTGGAAACTTTTGTTTACGAGGCCCATCAGGCAAAGCGTGTAACTATTGTTTTCTGCCTTGGGCGTGAATGATGGTTCAATAAAAAGAAGATACACCATCGCTGTCTGCGTTTGATCAATTTACCCACGCACGTTTGAACATATACACTCGCTGTCATCTCGATGGGGGATGTTGAGATGTCACACACGGTATAGTAACAATTGCGCGAGGCGCGTGATGCGCTAGTTAATTTTATGCGCGGGGACAATGTGAACTAGACCCGCCTCGTCGTCGAGATGCTCGAGATAGACAGGAGACGCGCATCGCGAGAGCGTGCGCGTGTGGGAAACCTCAAAGCCACCCGGCGTTATTAACTTGGTAGGTATACATAAGGAAGTATACTCAGTGGAACTCTGATCTGTCCCGGACCCTATTATTGAACAGTACTTCACGCCATAGTTCCGAAATAGGGTCCGGGACAGATCAGAGTTCCACTGAGTGAGTGTACAACCGGTGTTGTCTTCGCTTGTAAAATCCTCATGTAGTAGATTGATACCGATGTGTTGGTGGGTGTTGGGCTATCGCTGCTCTTGAAACTTTTCGGCAGAAGGTAAGGCCTTTTTGTTGGGTTTGTTTGATCGGTCAGCTCAGCGATTTCGTTCAATATGGAGCGACAAAAGTTACAGAAGCTTAAAAGCTCTTTTGTCGGGAGCTTTCCTTCATCGGCACGTCGTGTGTAATGGCTAATAAACGAAAAAAGCTTGGTCTAATTGATTGGGACGAGCCAAACGAAAATCTCACGTGCCAAAGCTCTATACCTATCCCACGTCCCGATGCGTACAGCAACAAATAAGCGGAAGAGCCTCGTAGAGGAGGATCTCCATCCGCGGTCCAGCGAGTGGATCACGCGCGTGAGGTCGCGTGGACGCGAGGAATTCGTGTGCTCCCATTGTGCGCGGCGGCCGAGTCGGAGGGAACTTTATTATATGATGTCTCTATGCGATGCGCCGCCACGTATAACATCAGTCCTCTCGTACCCTCGTGAGTCACGCGCGTCAAGCCGTGTACGAGCGGCTCTTTAAGATCTGGATGAGAAGGTGTTCGTTCTCTTCTTCTTCTTTTTTTTTTTTTTTTTTTTTTTTTTAATAAGGAGGTTTTTAATGATATTTTCAAAGCATTTTGTTAGAGCTTGATATTTTTTTAGTCTTCCTTGGCTTAATCATCACGACGCGTATTCTGCTTCCTTTCTTTCGAATAGTTTTTTTTTTTTTTTTTTCTTTCTGTTCGGAGCCTCTTAATCCGGAGATTACAAGGAGCCTATACGCGGGGATCGGCCGAGGGGCTTGGGCGGTCTCATGCGCGCTTTACACCTTCTTAGCTTCGGCGCTGGGTGAAGTTGCGAATTTTTTCTCCATCGACTCTATCTACCATCGATGTTGCTCGGAGTGGCTCTTGACTTTGATTTTCGTTGTAATACTCCCAATCGAATATTTATACCACTACACCACCTCGATTGATTTTGTTTCGAAAATCGACTCCCTTCCGATTGTTATGTAATACATTCGCGGTGCATGTATTTAGTTTCACGTGAATCAACATTAGCCATGAGAAACACAAGGAGCGGCTCAATTGGCTAATTAAAGCGTCACGGTATTACGTAAGAACTAATTTCCTAGCTTTGTAGCTGAACCTAGTATAGAGATTTTTTTTTTTTTTTTTCCTAGAGGAAGAGGTTTTCCTGCACTACATAGGGCATTTAGTTAAGTCTCTCTACACTGTAGGTCACCTTGTGGTCCAGTACTTGAACAGGAAATGAGGAAAACCAATGAAAAAGGAGCATATTAGAACGAGATTAGGACCAACACCTTTCATTACGAGGTGGTATATGTAGACGTTGTGCGCGTAAAAATCATTAAATTGGTATAATACGAGCAGGTACGTAAGGACGAATCAATGGAAAAAAAACCTTAGCCTCGAGAAATTCCTTCGCCTCGCTCGAATTCCGTGACTCCCAGGTCTCGCGTCTAATTAATTACCACTCATTAATAAAGCGGAGTTTAGAGCTTAACAGAGCCAAGAGTAGAAAATAACCGAGAGAGAGAGAGAGAGTCTCGCGGTGTCGAGTGATGTTGAAAAATCGAGGAATCGCGTTTACATCACGAATGATATTCGGACACTGTGTACCCTCTCTCTCGTCGTCTTCTCCTTCTTTCTCGAGCTGTTAGCGCTCCCGAGGATGATCGACTGTCGTCTCTTCTTCTTCTTTTCTCCCGCGAGCTTATGTTTCTGCGACTGACGTTTATTTATTGCACCGCAGCGATTTATACGGAGAGAACAAAAAACTGCGACTCCCATTCCGAAATCCAATCGGACTTTGGCTGGGAAACCTTTTTTTTTGCTGTACGGGATGACTCAATCTATACCGTTTATTTTACACTAACTTTTTTTTTTAAGAATAACAATTCATTCGGTGCACTCGAAGGATACACTTGCACGTAAAAATACCATTACGCGGGGGGGGGGGGAATAGGCTTTTACTCGCGTGGGTGGACATTACAATAACAATAGGGGTGTTGAGGAGACTGAGGGGATGAATGCATAAATAGGAGTAACAGAGGAGTAGGAAGAAAGAAAAACAGCGTTTGTCACTTGTACGTATACACGGTGTGTTTAAAAAGTGTTTTGTTTTGTTTGTTTTTTCTTCCAGGGACTGGAACTCGACGAGCAACGTGCGCGTGCAGGAGTCCTGGCCCACGTGAGCGCCGTTCACAATGAAAAATCCGGATTTCATCGAAGACGCCGGCTCTTCGCGCTCCTTGGACGATTCGAGCGTCACGGTAACTATGAGTGCCTTTTTTTTGTTCACTAGTTTTTCCTCAGTTGCATGCAGTCGTTGTACAACCCCGTCCCTTGCATGCTGTGTACACTCATCACCTGAACCATCTTATCGAACGCACGCGCTATCAACACCATTTTTTTTTTTCACTATACAAAACTGGGTAGTTGTCCAGCCCGTGGAATGTAATGCCACTTCGCTTGAGATCCGTAAAATATCCCCGACGAGGGGCGTGTAGGATCGAAAGATCATCCCACCGAGTCCTTCTCGTCGCGGATTATAATTGCGGCGGAGAGCGGAAGAAGAGGCGTAGGAGGCCCATCTAATGTTTTGCCCTGGTTTTGTTAGCCGAGAGCTGATGCTACTGTCACACCATCAGAGGAAAGGTCATTCGTTACGACCTTTCCGCCGAGCGTTAAACTGGCCCTAGGCGTATTGCGCTCGAAGGTAGAGGGAGAAAAATACCTTGTACCAAAATAAAACCGACGGGGATGAACTTTCACGCGAAATCCAAGGTATTTCGGCAGGTCTTGAAGGATGATAATAATAACCTCTCTCTCTCGAGAGAGAGAGAGAGGACGGCCACATTGAGAGGAGGATCGCGCATATAGCACGGGGTGATGGGGGGAAGGAGGGGGAGTGGTGTCGGCGGAATGCGCCCGGTCATCGAGCGCGTGAGCGAGAGAAAGCTCCGGATAGCTGTGTATACCGATCGATCGGTGATTCTGGGCTCGCACACACAACCTTGAAACGGAGGGCTCACGAGAGAATATATGTGCTCTCGCATCCTTTCTTCCCTCCCCTCCCCCCCCCCTGTATATCTCGCGCTGCGCACGACAAGCTATGAAATCGCGGGTGATTGCTCCCCTCCTCCCCCTTCTCCTTATTTGTCTATATATAACGTGTGCAGAGATTGTGCATGTGTGGGTTTGCACTACATACATATACCTATACGGGGGTGTATCACTCGATTTTCGATGTCGTGCTCTACTCGTCTTTCTTCTTGGCTCGGTAATCGTCTTCTGGTCGGAGTTTACAGTCGGGCTGGTTCTTCGTTTTCTTCTGGACTGAGGAATTTTACGAATCCACTGGACACTAATTTCTGCAAGCCTTGACGACTGTACAATCGTATATGTGTTGTTCGTCGACAATGAGAACCGTAACAATATACATATAGGGGAAAGATCCATTGCGAGTAAACACGAATCTCTTTATTTTTTAATCCATGCAGATTTCGCAAAAGGTGTAGATAGATGATTGTGAAAATTGTAAGGTGACGAGTAAAAGTTCGATAAACGAAACTACTTTTGTATACAGCGTATAATATACGAGAGTAAGAAGGATGAGTTAATTTTACGTACTTGTGGAAAAAAGAACAACAAAGACTCGGGCAATCAAGTGTTGAGAAGATATCGGATCGCACTTCTCCCTCTGTACTACCCTCAATTTTCCTCGCTTCGTTTGTATAAATAACAGCTGATTCACGAAAAACAATCTGCTAGTTAACCTTTTTTTTTTTTCGCCAAAACAAAAGATATACCAGAACAACCGATACAGCAACTCTAGTTTTTGCGGCCCATAGCCTCGTGCCGCGCTCAACATGGGAAGATTAACCCATCAGAGATGACGCGCCTCGAGTTAATTTTGCTGTGTACGCACGACTAATGGGTTATTTCGGGTAATAAGCTGGGTGCGACGCAAAGGCGGGGCCGATATCTTTTATTTATTTGCTTTCTTTATCATTTTTTTTTTTTTTTTCAAAGGATGTATTGCGAATCCGGTGGTACGCAAAAACAAGCTTTTTCACCAAGTCACTGGCTTGTTTTTGTCGAGTTTTTGTTTTTTGATGCATCAGGAGGGCTGGTCTCTATTCGCTAGGGCAATCAGCTGAGATTTCACGGTTGCGTGAGACGATGGGCCATCGCTGCCCCTGTACGGATTACCAGCGAGTGCACGGTTTTAGTTTGCCCATACTGTAATAAATCATGTTGCATGGATTCTCACCAAAAATAATTTACATAGATAAAGTACGATTTTTTTAAAAATCCCACCATAATTTCAACCTCGACGGTTTGCAAAACAAACCCACGGAGCCTCTCCCGTGAAATCCTCGCCGGCTCTTCCCCGATACGTATACCCATCACAGGCATCATCCTCGTCTCTCTTTCCCTCGATTTTTCTCTCATTCTCTTTTTAATAATCCCTCGGCCGTATCAATCTATAAACTCCCGTCTCCCCCTCCCTCTCCCTCGTGGCAAGCTCGTTACGCGTCGTGACTCGGCGCTTCCCAAGCTCCATCCTCCTCTCGGCCAGCCCTTTCTCGCCCCGTCTTCTTCAGCTCCTCCTTTCCCCTCCCTTTGCCTCCTCTCTCGAGCTTATGCCCCCTGCCGCCTTCTTCTCTTGGATTCGCTCGAACGCCCGCTACTTACCGCACAGCCCAAGGGTTGCAACGAGCCATATATATACATTCGATGCGCTTCTTCCAAACTACGGTATGATGCTTGGGTGGTGAAATATGGTTTTCATTTTTTTTTTTTCATGAAATATAGAAAAAAAATAGTTCATTGATCCACGTGTGCGCAGTACTTTGATCGATGCATTATTCCTTATTGCTATCAGCTCCGATGAATTGAAAAAAAAAAAAAAAGAAAAAAAAACCGTTTAAACGAGGTGAGCATCAGCTGCAGTAAATGACGTTAATTACGAGCTGCAGTATAAATATGTACACGTTGGAAAAAATCAAAGATGCACTTGGTCGGGAAGAAAGAAAAAAAAAAAAAAAAGTTTTCACCTCCCGATCGCCGGAGTGTTATTTTCGTGTAATTAACACGCGCGCACATATGCGGGTAAGGTATACGAGCGGAGGCCTTTAAATCCCCTTCGAGCCTCGTCATCCACTTATTCGACTCTCAAATATATATATGTTACGTGTGCACACCGTGTATCTATACCATAATAACAATAATGATTATCTCAAAAAAAATAGGTGCGAGCGAGAATGCCTCGATCGACATATACTCTCTCACTAGGACGCCGTGCCTCCATAACTTTGTTTGAAACGTTATCTCTTTGTCTGCGGCTTGACAATCCACGTCCACCACATTTATTACCCATTTATATGAAAGCTGTCTGTGTTTATGTATGGTTCGGATGTATTATCATCACGCGGTGCCCGAAAAATAATACCAACCCGTCGCGTTTTCGAGAGAAAATAAAGTTGGGTTCAGCCAACACCTGCCATTTAAAAGTAGGCATACAAGGATCAACGTATGCAAATAACTATGTATGTAAATTCCCCGAACTAAACGCTTCGGCTTCGCGAGGGGTAAAAAAAATCAGGGGCTTGTTCCCTCAAAGCGGTATACGTAGTACACCCAACTACCGGCATTCCTCGCACCGAAAAATAATATTCGTCAGCAAACGCACCCATGCGATGCGACTCGGGAGAGTGTAACTCTGTTGCGGACTGTACTTGTTAATGTTATGTCTACGATTAGCGTGAATCGCGAGGCTTCGCCCAAAGACGGGTCAGGTGATGATATTTCGGGAAGCAGATCTCTCGAGCGTACATGACCATCAGTTATTTTCAATTCCGCCGCAGAAGCCCTCGAAATCCCCGATAATGAGCCAAATAACAGGGCCACGCAGGCGAGTGCAAGGATAGGGAGGAGCGGCGGGCTACCGATCTCCTAAATCCGGCGTGTAAGTGACGCCCGTCTCCTCCTCCTATTTTTTTTTTTTTTTTTTTTCCGGATCGTAAAAGGCAAAAAGGATTCGTTCGAAGAATCGGTCCGTCTCACCTGGCTAATGGACCGGCCAAATTACATTAGCACCGAATCAGCTGCGTCGGCTCTGCTCTCTCTTGGGCCGAGTAAAAAGAGGATCCTTGAAAGTCGCGGAGACAGTTACTAATAGCGCATGCTCTTTCTTTTTTTTTTTTTTCCTTCACATCATTTAGATCTCTCCGCGGTATTTGGGTGAATTAATTACACGCGAGCTAGAGTTGATTGTGAATGCTCCAGCGGGAAGGGGAGGAACTCCCACTTATTTTTCATTCGTGATGCGAGTAATTGATGGGTGTATTTGCTCGTTCGGGGCTGGGGATTTCTCGAGACGTAAACGTTTTCATTACCATCGCCACGATTTCGAGGGACACGAGTCAATTTAGGACGGCGCGACGAGAGAGGGAGACACATCGGTGCGATTACTCAACGCGCGATACCTGCACCAGTACCGATCATACCAGCGATCGAAGCTATAGTATCCGTAAAGACGACAATGAGCTTTTCCCGCGCGTACATACAAACAAAAAAAGGGTGGAGGGGCATCGAGGAGAGGGAAAGCGCCCCAATGTTGTACATATATACAAGCGCGCTCGACGGCTTGTCACTTTATAGGATAAAACTCCGCTGCCGGAGACACGGATCTTTGTCTCTTCCCTGCTACGTATATACATCGTCGTGCTCTCTTTTTCGTGGGCGTCTGGCTCGCTGACACGCGGTACAAGCTTCGTCCCTCCCGGAGAATCATTTTACAATCTATGGAGTATGACGAGTGGATCGGAGAGTGTAGACGATACCAAGGGCAGAAATAAGAGCGCGCGCATTAGCTGTTGGGTCTGTTGGGTTTCAAGAAAATTCCTTCGATTTCTCGGGGGTGGAAAAATGATGTCCCTACGTGCATGATAAACTTCAATCAGGACTTGATTTTCAGAGACGTAGGTGTCCCGACGAAACTTGGAATGGTACACCTGTACGAATATCGGTAACCATGGCAGTGGCCGGCATCCGGATCTTTGTATTACATGGTGGTATATATACTCAGCTCACTGGCGCTCTCTCTGAGCGCGTCGTCCCCGTGTCTCCGTCAGGGAGGCGAGAAGGTATATACGGCGAGTGGAACTCCGCGAGCCGCGCCGTCGTGGTCGGGGCTGTCAGAGCCAGGAGTTCTCGCTCCCGCGAAAATAATTACCGCAGGACTCGAGAGAAAGATATAACCTGGAGCCGAAGGCTATTGTGCCAATCGGACGCGCGGGGGTTGGGGGTGTTACGCGCCCTTCCTCGTACACACTATGTGTATATATATGTATGTATGTACGACTCCCTCTTCTCGACCGGCGGCGATGGCTCGATAAGCACGAATGGCCTCTGACGGTAATAAAAATTCATTTGTCGGGTGCTTTTGTAAAACGGGACGAATGGCGGGCAGGACGTTTGAAAAGCGGATTTGTCGAGGAACGCGGAAAGAATTAAGGATGTTACTTTGTCTCTGTGCGGACACTGGATTTTGGATCGACGTAACGTGGCTTTGTTAGTGGAAGTAAGGGGTTTACTTTTGCGAGAAAGGAGGACATTCCTCGATTCCAATTGGTATAGCTTTTAATGGGATCCTTTTGTTTTTCAATTTAGCACGTATCATAACAATTTTAGGTACTTAACGAGGTTTAAGCATTTCGATGATGAAAAATTTTAATTGTTTTGTGCGGAGTAATTCTTTCGCGGCAGTACGATTTTCAATGAGCTCATGATCTTCTTCAATTAGATTGCCCTGCACAGCAGTGAATTAGTCCTTAATCAAAAATGCTCCGAGGTAAGATTTTTATGAAAATTACTGTTTAAGCGGTCGGCGGCGACCTGTCTTGAATGCTCTCCACGTGAGAGAAATCAAGTAATTGAATTTTTTGAAGGGAACACTGGGTAACAGGGGATCAACACAAGAAAACACTCATTTAAGGGAAAAAGCCGTGTATGGCATAAAAAAACCCGTTTTATTGAATTATAACAAACAGCGACAACGAACAAGGAAGATATTGACACTTAAAGGAAATATTACACTAACGAGGCAATGATAAAAAAAAGGGGAACGCTATTATGTGTGAATGTGAGTGAGTGTGTGTAGAGAAGACGTCTCGGGATGCTGATAATCCTGAGGTCAGCGCGTGCGGCTGCAGTCCGCGCGCGTGAAGGTGATCTCGGCCAGCGAGAGCAGGCGGGCGGACACCGTAGTCACTAGGATGCGACGCTCTATCGGCGTCGAGATCAAGACGATGGAAAACGTAAAATTCGTGGCTGCAGAAGCTCGGCCACGAGAAAAGATGAAAAATCAAGAAAGCTAGAGAAGATGTCCTTGGGTGCGGGATAATGTACGAGCTAACCAATCACGAAGCTAACGCGACGAGATCAATAACTATACTACTGAGGGCCACCGTTGACCCTTACCAAAATGCGCCTTCGCTCCCCCACCCCTCCTGTCATTTCTACGAGAAGAAAAGGGCCAATTACCGCGCGTTGATCATCTGCTGTTACCGAGTTGTGCATTTCGAAGTGAAAAATCCCACCACGCGTTGAATAAACGGGAAGGGAGGGAGAGAGAGAGAGAACAAGTGAAAAGAGTTGACGGAGGGATCGGAACCAGCTGATTGAACCCGATGCGCTCTCTATCTCTCTCTCCTTACTACCTAGACTGTGTTACAACAACGGAAACAATTACTGTGTAATTATTATCACAATTACTATCATTATCATTTTTTTTTCTAGTCTTTACTATGAATATAGGTTGTGAAAAAATTAGGAAACCATTACCCATAGGTATCTCAAGCCTCTTGATATTTCTTAACCATTGTTTTAATAATTCACACAGAAAAAAAAGAATAAATATTATTTTAAAAAATTTTTAAAAGGTATCAACAGCAACCAGTACGTACAGTAGGCCCATGAGAACTTATCGGAAAGTATGTAGGTACGCTACTCATTACAATCGCTCATTATTTTTATTATAATCGTAGGTACATGGCCTTAAGGGACTGACTATTGAAGTGAAAAAGTCTCGTGGATACAATGTATGAAAAGAAGGGAAACGCATTAGCTCGAACAAAAGAAATCTGTAATTACCCACTGAGCCAATAATAATTAATTCCATGCGATGCGCAATACGTACATTATAAAAAGGCGTTCGCGTCACGCACCATCTCACCAAAAAGAGCTTTTTGAAATCTCAAGAGACTCGCTCTCAACCTGCTCTGATTTCTGATTTTTCCGAGATTAAGTTGGCTGATAATTACTCGGATGGGGAGATGGCTTTTTTTCACCTTTGCGTTACCCAGGGGACGGGTGTAATTGTTGTTACTGCACGGATTGACGCGCAAGAACACAGGCATCGGAAGACGCGCGAGCACTCGCTCTCCCTCGGGGGGCTTTTTGTATATGTACGCGTTATGCTGCAACGTAACGACCTAATCGTTGGATTACTGCATGTTACTTTTATACTTCATGCATTTCGACCTGCACACTTTTCTGCTTTTTGCACGCTTTTTTTCTATTCGTGATTTTTTAAGACATGCCTGCTCCATAGGAGTACTTAATAAGTATATTTGCCACAGCAAAAAAGTCAGAAATTGTCTATATAAAAGTTTAAAAATTAATCAAGCTTAAGCTCGAATTTGGTACGTAACTTTGACTTGACGTTAAAATTATTTGTTTTAACGTAACAAAAAAAAAAAAAAAAAAAAAAATGATAAAAAAATAGTAAAAAAAATGTATAAATTGTAAAACTTGTAAGTGACAATCAATAAATTTTTTTCTGTAACGAAAATTTCGAAAACGAAAAAAGGTTTAGGTATTCGAATGTATCAGTCATGCCTCACATGTAAAAGCGTAAAGTATTTTTTACAAATAAATTTATGTACTTTTGTGTATTTGGTGAAAAAAAAAATAGTTTTAATACGTAAATATACATAAATAATAAATACTATCTAAAATTACTAATGAAATCATTATAATTTGATTACAGAGCCAGACAACTGCGGCCTAAAGAGAAAACTCGACACTGTTCCATGAGCCACCAGAACCGCTTATAAAAAAAAAAATAAATAAAAAAAAAGAATAAAAAGGAAACAAATATAATTAAGCTCGTTTTAATAAGTTTGTATGTAGTTCTCACTTTAAGAAATGTATTATAATGTAAGTGTTGACTAAGCAAGCGTCGTTAAGAGATAAAACTTTATTAGGGCACTTGAAAAAAAAATAAAAATAAAATTAAAAAAAATATCTCTTTTTAATTGTAAATACAATGAATTATTATAAATAAAATCTGTAATTAACCATCTATACATCTTGTAATTAATAATTTATTAAAGCTAAATCGAAAAAAACAAAAAAAAATCAAATAAACGTTCTTTATCCATACTTCGAAATATTCAACTTTTTCATTATCAAAACCTGTTCTATCCATATCCTTGATATTGTATTTTTTATTTCAGTGATTTCACAAAAAAAAATTAAGTTATTGCATAGAACCAAACAACACAGTTTTCAACTTCAAGTCTCATACGTACTCAATCGTGTGTGAGCTATGCTAGCCAAAAATCTCGCAATATTTTTTTTATTTGATAACTTACGAAGATTCATTTCCTTTTATTTTTTTCATTTACATAAGCAACTGCAAATATATGAGTTTCTTTTCATTGAAAACATATTAAAGTAATCAAAGAAATCTTCATCTCGATTGTTTTTAAAAATTATAAATTCATTCATCCGTAAAAAAGTTTTCTTTCTGTACTTGCAAATCAACTAATAAGACTCCTCGATCTCGCAACGCAACGTCCCGAAGCATTCAACTCCACTCGAGCAGTACCACTCGCCCAAAACATCCTTCCGAGCCAATCGGAGCTTTCCATCGGCGAAACGGCAGACAGTCGAACGCGCCAGAGCGTATACCCAGAGGAACGAGAAAAAGGGAGGAGCGCCAAGTGCACAACTTAATTAACAAACTTTCAGCTCTCGCGTATATATACACGTACCATCGCCAACTACCTCTTCCAATTAGAAACGGTTTAGGGAAAGAGCAAACGTCGCGTAGAGAGAGAGAGAGAGAGTGGAGTTGCACAACTCGATCCTCCGCTGCCGTCTCCGAGCGAGTCGCGGCACTAATTAAAGCGAAGACATTTTCTTTCGAGCTGAACCATATCTACCTCGGGGCGAATTTACTTTTTTTCATCATCTAAATCATCCGGATCATACTATAACGACACAGGTTTTATCGTTACCGCCATATCCCGGCATCAAGATATTAAGCTGTATACGTAACGAGGCTTGACTCGCAATGAAAGTATATACGTATGTACAGTTGCGAGCAATCAATCAAGCCTTCTGGGCTCGAGAAAATACGTAACATACAGAGGGGAGGAGCGAGTAATTGCGAATAATTGCTCGCCCCTAAAAAATTGATACGCGCGCGGGGAGCGATTATCAGCACAATCGGCCAAACGTCGAGAGGTCCATCATCATCATCATCATCATCCGTACAACAGATGCCGAGGCCGTACACGGCAGAGAGGGGCGCATCTGCGCGTAATCTGAAAAAAAAGATACGAGTGAGATGGGGGAGAGAGAGAAAAAAAAAAAAATTGGAGCAGAGTCCATTTTATCTCTGGTTGCTCGGTGTCCCCCTACCCCCCCCCTCCTCGAGAGGGCAGAGTGTACGTAGGTGGACGTCACCCTGGAGACGCGGCTCTCGGAGGGTTAGCGTCGCTGACAGTCCCTGAAATACAATGGAGAACGAAGGAAGGCTCCCGTATGAGTTTGTACATGTACACCTACAGACGCGCGAGGAGCGCTTCTTTTTTCCCTTTCGCCGTTGCTTTGTGTGTATACTAATACGTGCTGTTGATTCTGCGCGAGTCCAATGCACGCGGGTGCGCGGGATCGTTTGAAGTTGCCCGATTATACAAAGTGTGCGCTGGAGCTTGCACGCGAGCTTTTTTTTGTTTAAACGCAAATTCAAGTTCAGTGGCACGCTTTGGACTCTTCCGCTCGACTTTTTGATGTATATGTATATTAAATGTTTTCATGCACGTACAATATAATAATAATGTATGTTAGTTTTTTCCATAGTAGTGAGCGAGAAAAGCCAAAGAAGAATCTTGATCACCGACAAAGAGAATAAGTACGAGGTAGCCGAGAAAGAGGGGGAAAAAAGAGAGGAGGAAACTTGCAAGGCCACGCAGTAATAATAGTACATGGATAGCGATATATTTATATAGGTGTACATAACGTCCAAGGGCCAGAGAGGGAGGATATATGTAGAGGTCGGTGTCTGCGTCGCGTTCGCCTCGGCGCGGCTGATTGGCGGCCGAGGACTATCGACCAACCCGCGAGCCGGGCTTTGTTTTAGCCAACCACCCTCTCGCGAGTAGTGCGCGGGCGCGGGCGCCCCTTCCTCCGGAAAACACCTAACCTCAACCACCCACGATCCTCCTTCTTCCTACTGTCTCTCTCTCTCTCTCTCTCCCTCTCTTGGGGGTGGTTTGGAGAAAAAAAAAGAAGGGAAGAGCGTATACAAACGAGAGGGTGGTGGAGACGTGACGCAGATCTCTCGTCTTTTTTCGTCGCTCATCCGACAAAGTTCTTTTTTTTCCCCAACGTCGGTTGAGCGTGTACATAAAATTTAAAAAAACAAATTCGTGATGGAGATTTTCATTTTTTTTGCGTTTGATGGTGGTAAAACGATATTTGACAAGTTGATTGAGGCTGCTGTATTATTATTATTACTTTTTTTTTTTTTTTTTTTTTTTTTTTTTTTTTTTTTTTTTTTTTTTTTAATCAAAAACCATGACGAAACGTACATATGAAAAGCTAAAAAGTTGAGTCCATTTAATTTAATTTTATTTGGGCAACATACATTAAGATTTAAAAATATTTTTTCTTTAGTTTACATTTACATCCTGCACAGCAGGAATTTTCTACGGCGTTGAGGACTATACGTAAATGTAAGCGCATGATCTTTCGCATATCATAATTGACGAAAAAAAAAAAAAAAAAAATTGTTCAAAAAACGAGCTTTTCCTTCGAAACATTTGACGCCTCGTTATAACCGAAGCAAAGTCAACCTCCGTCGATACGTCAGCCGTAATTGCAAGCGCTGAGTCCCCGTCACCTTCACATTACGCATCAAAGGTGATAAAAAAAAAAAAAAAAAACCTGTGACCTGAAAAAAAAAGGCATATTCCACGCCGAGAGCAGTCACGAAAGGGAGAAGACAGAAGTTCAGCCCGACAAACTAACGCAACTCAGCATCAGCCGCAAGCAAAGCTCTCACTCACTTCCCGCATCATTGACCGAGGCATTTGCCTCGCTCCATCTTTTAATTAATAGAGCGCGAGTCTCTCGCGACGTCCCTCTACTTTTCTCTGTTTTCCGTATAGGTATACACATATATTCATACGCTGCACGCCGCGAAAGGAAAACGACAGAGACGCGGAAGAGGAGGGGAAAAAAAAGAGAGACTCGAGGACAAAGGCTTTTAATGAGGATGAGCGAGATAAACCCCCGACGCTGCACTCCCTCCCACATTTTTCGTCCTCCCTCCCTCTGTCTTCTATATTCTTCCGACTTTCTCGAGTTTTATCTCTTTCGCGCACCGAGTGCTTCGCGATTTTTTCCCTGTCGAGCTACGCCTATCTTTTCCCTCTAACAAACAATAAAAAAATTAAAAAAACAACCTCTGTATGCACGAGTACCGAAAAAATTTGTAATTTTTAACTTTGCATTTTTTTTTTTTTTTTTTTTTTTGACTCAGGGATTAAGTTAAATACTTTTTAAATAACGCAATGATTTATCAATTTGGAGCTAACGGCACCGTCCTTAACTTGTCTTAATTAAAAAATATTACAGCTCAATCAACCATACATTAATAGTACCGAAAACCAAAACTTGATATTAGAGTCCCTGTTGCTCATTGGTATCGTCTATCAATCATAGCGTGTACAAAAACTAAAAGATATTATTTTTCCCAAAGACAATAAACGATTTTCGATAAAAAAAAATAGTAAAGGTAGTGAAAAAAAAAAAGAAAAAGTAATTTGGTCTTTGATTACAAAAAGAGAGAAAGGTGTATATATAAGCGCGGGCTATGACACGTATACCTACCTACACGCGAAAGCAGTTAGCAGGGGCATTAGCGTGAATTATTTCGTCCACCCTGCATGTAAAAACCTCTATAAATCACCGGGAAGCACGCCGCTCTCCTCTATATACATGTAACCACGCTCGAGAGGAGTCCTCCCCCATTGGCTCGTATGTACCTACCTTCCAACTCTTCTCCTTTGCAAAAAGAGGACGAGCGCACCTTATACACGTCGCTTTTAGATCTCTATCTGGCGCGCGCATTCCCCAACAGCGATGGTGGCGCGCTCGCGTGTCGACTCAATCTAATGTCGGATACACTCGAGTATTTTTTTTTTTTTCTTTTTTTTCCACCGCAGTACAAATCGTAGGGAGGACGAACTGATCGTTTACATGCACCGATATCCCATTCTGGTTGTCTTTTTCATTGAGCTTCGGCTGAATAAGATTTAGTTTTCTTACTTGCCACCTTTTACATGAATGAGTGTCGAGAGTAAAAATATGCCTACTTGAGTTTGAAACTTTGCACGGTAAAAAAAAAAGAAGAAAACGAAAAAAAGGGGGAAAAAAAGTAACAACGAGCAAATAAGGCACAACGCGACAGATGTCGTCGAGTTCTCGAGTGTCGTTTGCTCAACCGTCAACTGGGAAGCTCTGCACGGCTTACGCACCCACACGCGTGTGTATATAAAGGCCGGCCGGCCGGTTTTCATTACCCTAAGAGCCGATTGCATTTTTTACGTTCTCTCAATCTCGTCGTCAGCATCGTTGTCGTCCGCTATATCTAATCTACCCCCGTAAGCCTCGACCCTCCTCGATGTAGTATGTATACGCGCGTGTGTATGTGCGGGTCTTGCGTATGTGCTAAGGTCTATTGGACCAGGACTCATCCTTCGGAGTCTCCTCTTTTTTTGTCGTTTTTCGCACAAAAAATGAATATTTACTCGATGCTGTATCTTTTGTATCAGATAATAAACGAGTCCTGTACTTTCTAATTATTCGGTAGAATCACGTGGTTTCCAACAAATCTTATCGACTAATTTACGAAAATTACGATAATGTTAAAAAATGACTGTTTACCTTCTCACTCTACTCAACACGTTAAGTAAAATATGGTAAAAAAAATTAATGTGCATTTTCATTATAATTTGTTAAAACATATGTTGATTTATCTTTGCAATTATTTTAATAACGAACAACATACATAAAATTGTACCAATCATCCCTGAAATATACCTTGTGTTTTTTTTTCATTTCTTTCCACGTAAGCACGAGACTAGTTTTTCTTTTTTTTAAATAACATACAAGACGACGGCATCAGAGAGCACCATCGAACCCGAGGTCCTTTGATGTTCGGTATACGGAAGCTCCTTACGCCAATTATTTCGCAGATTATTCCTCCAGTCCCTCCTTCTCGGTGTCTTTCGCGTCCGCGTGCGACACGTCCCCCGCTTTTTCGCTCATCGTTACGTCTTCGCAGCGCCACTTTAGCCGCTTTAAGATAAATCGGAGCTGATTTCTTCCTCGTGATTGATTTTTTTTTTCTTTTTCCCTCTTCCTCCGCGTCCTTTGACGAAAACACCGAATCGGAGGACTAAGAAGCTTTGCCGGGGCACGATGGGATAATGGAATTGACATACATGTATACTTTTATTACTTTGACCCGCAACATAATCTTTATAAACTATTTTTTTTTTATTTTAAAACATATTCATACACGCGCACGCACGAATCAAACAGTGACAAAACAAACATCTCCCCGCAATTGAATCGAGCAGAGAAAAGAAA
This sequence comes from Copidosoma floridanum, assembly GCF_000648655.2. Next base: position 460,250 of record NW_019379577.1, on the reverse strand, counting down.
CAATTGATTAAGGCAACGCCGCGCGATTCACCATAGTGTTACACATACACGGGTAAATACGGCCACACTCAATTAAAAGATGACCAATAAGGGTCCTTTGATGTCACCCCGGCTGCTGAATCACCTTTGGCTCGGGGTAACTGTGGCACACGTGTCTTGGCTTATTTACTTTGCCCACAGCTTGGGCGCAGATACATATATGTGGCGCTAGTTTGTACCTGGTATATAAATATATAATATACACTCTTATGCTCACATAAGCCATATGAATTCAGACAACCATCTAGTGTCTTCTGATCAAAGTGTTGGCTCAATGAAAATGTCATTATGCAGTGAACAGCGTCTCTTTGTGTCGGGAAAAAAAAGTGCGAAAATTAATTACTTTTCTTTGCTGCAGCAGTTTGCCAAAGACGTTTCTGCCGAACAGGGGGGAAGAGCGTGCGCGCGACAGTACTTATGCGTACAACTGCAGTAGACACATGCCCCTACACACGGTATTATATATATATATAGTTTGCATGTATATATTTAAATCCAATCTTTTTTTTGGCGATGGGCGCGATCTTTAAATTCGGCCCGACTGTTAACTGTTGCGGATAATCTTCCCTCTTTCGCACGTGGCTCGCGTAACTGTATACACCCGTGCTCAGACTGGCTCACGTGCTATTGATAAAGACGGGGATCGGCGGTGACACTATACAGACGTATATTATGGGATCTTTTTCTCAGCTCTGCTCGGGTTGGAGAACCTCATTTGACTAAGCTCCTAGAGTTTACAGGGGCACCAAGGGGTTGTTTAATTTTCGACGGGGTTGGTGTGGCATCTGACAGCTGATCCACGATGCCCCCGTGCGCGGCCTCCGACACGTGGTTGTCGGATGTATATTCGCTGTAGTGGTCCTCGTTGATTTTGCATGCACGTGTGTTTGTGTACGTACATGCATGGGTGGGAGGAAGGAGAGGATAAACGTGATCATAAAAACGGGCTCTCCCTTTCCGTTCCAATAATCAGGGCCTGCCCGTTTCTCGTGGCGAAAAATGAAGAAAAATTGTCGACGTCCGCCAATCCGGACTCGGCGCGCTTCGCAAATCGGCGTGTCCCCAATATGGCTTCGCTCTCCCAAGAAAGAAAGGAAGAAATAAAGAAAGGAAAGGGCCGAAATGGAAGAAAAAAAAAAAAAAAGAAAAAAAAAAAAAGAGAGAGAAGAGAGCTACTACAGTGGTGTGCCTCGGCTGGTTGGAAGCGATTTCGTTCGTCGTCGTCTCGTCCTTCCTTCCCTCATCGAGTGTACTGTCGAGAGCAAGGCCAGGGTGGGCGCCCCGCGAAATCCCCGATAATCCGCGATGAGACACAGATTGAGTTCTCCAGCAGCCGAGGGAAAAAGAAGATTGGAATCCTTCCTTCTTCGCCTACATATACTCGCGGAAGGGGTGGAGGGGGAGATGCGCTCGGCATGGGATGATAAAAATTGCGGACGCGGTCGGCAGGTGTTAGCGTAAGCCGGATCGGACTCTCCCCTGGCATGTCCTATACTCGTACTCTCTTTCGTTTTCCTAGTCCTTATTTTTTTATTTTTTTTTATTTTGGACTTTTCTATTTATTCGGGGTTACCTTTTTTTTCCTACGGTCCCAAGTACATATATAAATAGTAGTGTGTGCGGGTGTACTTTTTTTTTTTTTGCTTATGCATCCATTCGTCGTTTATTTTGCCTCGATATGGCTGAAGTTTTGCAGAGAGTACAGTTTTTTCGTTCAAATATCTTGGATTTTCGGCTATGGGGCCAAAAAGGTTTAAAACTTTCATTGGACTTCCCATTTTTTATTTAACTTCTCAGGATTTTTGAAAAAAATAAAAAAATGCTTGGTTGCACATTAAAACAACTAAATGAAGCAAATTAAGTAAAAAATGTGCGGAATCAACATTAATGTGTACTTTTTGTTTTTCTCATTTTTCAAATGTTACTTCATTTATATTAACTTTAAAGTTATTTTATGTAAGAACGAAGCTATTATGCTCCCATGTAAATGCACAGTTAACCACCATTGCGTAAATTTATCCAAGTGACAAGAGCGCGCAGAGAGTTATTTTTTTTTTTTTTTCTTCTCTTAACCCCCTCCTGACACGTATAATTCGATTTGTCTTCCGCCGGTGGTCAGAACTCAAAATACTTATCGTCCCGCGCATCGCATCTCAAGATCGAGTGTAAGCTCGGTAGCGCGATTTCTCCCGTGGGAGAAAAAGATATATACACCCGCAGAAGGGTTTCCGGCTTCCCCTTCTTTCGCTCACGCTATATACACGGCAACTAAACCGAGAAAACGAGGCTCTGATTCATTCGCGCGAGATGCGCGATAATCGCCTGTATATTATACGGAGGGTACGCGTGATATACTTGAAAGATATACGCCTTGGGTGTACGTTTAAGTAGATTATTTAACTTGGCGACTATTTTTTTCGGTCCATAACCATTTTAAAATTAAGTCGCTGCCGATCTGCGCTAACTTTATGTGCTGCTTGTGTACAGTATAAATCACTATGGTTTGTTTGTTTGTTTTTTTTTTTTTTTTCCACTGACCTGGTCACTGCTACTGAACAAGATTCTCTAAAAAAATTAATAAAAAAAATCGTCGCCAATCAAATCCTACAGAGGAAAGAATGATGAAACATAAAAGCCACACGTGCACGAAACCTATGGAGACTCTCACGAAAAAGCCAGCCAGTAGCAGCATCCGACCGTAATTAATATCCCGAGGGCCGCGGCTTATCTCTCGCGGCTACCGTTCCCGTCTCCGTGGGACGCCTCGCGCGTTTTGCAGCTTCCACCTTGTCCCCCCTATACCCCTAATTTCTTTAACGAGTCGCGCGCACCGCGTGCCGGTTCATACTTATACACGCGGATAAGTGCATAAATCCAAGCGAGGGGGGCTTTGACAAGCGGCTATTGTCGTGTCTTGACCCACACCCGAGCTCTGCAGGGTCACGACTATAGTTATTCATCCTGATGGGCAACGAAATAATGCGAATCAACGTCGAACCGAGACATTAAGGTTTTCAAATTTGTCGAGTTGGATTTGTTGCTTGTACCTCCAGCAGCGCGTCTTCGAAGAAACTCCAACCCCATACCGAGCCGTGAAAATGTTACGTGGGTCCTGTAAAAGAAATTATAATGTTGCTGATATAAATAATGACAGCTTATGTTTACCTGCCAAGTGGGCGTTGATGCAGTTGGGCTCAAGTGTACATATATTAATCGGTAGCGAAAGACCGCGTTTTTGCAGTTTGGACAAATGCCTCGAGCAATTGATTGCTTATTCACTATTGAGAAAGAAGCAAAAAAAAAAAGTCACACCGAGTATTTAAAATCATGTGGAAGAAAAGGGCAGTGTATAAATATATCACAGTAGAGGAGCAGAGGTACGAGTCGGTGAGGAGTGCGAAAGAAGAAAAATAGAGGATAGGTATGCATCACTGCTGGAGATAAGGATCTTAATGTGAAAAAAGAAAGTAAGAGATAGAGATCTCGGGAAACGGGAATAACCGCAGCCGATCGCGCAGCGGTAGCGGCACAAATTGCAAATTAACTAATTAATCCACGCCAGACCCTCCAGCGCGTTATTTATTGCGCGTGGCATACGTATATGTGTATACCTGCATTTCGTAAAAACTAGAAAAATGAAAAAAAACAAAAAAAGTATATATATTATTCACTTGAGAGACTCTGCCGTGCGATATAATTCTCGGGAACACTGTGACTAGCGCTAATTCTTGCTTTATTCGTTCATCTCAGTTTTTCTCACAGCCATTTCTAAATTTAGCTACATTGTGATTTATTGATGAGAGAAAAAAATAAAAAATTCCTACATTGAAGGAACCGAATTGCAGCTGAAATTATAGTTCATGTTATTATAAATGGACGCTTTGCCGAGGTAAGACCAACACCTTAACACCTAACACATCGGGAAATAATTTTTCACGTCATTCGTAAACAGCTGTAGTAAAAATTTCTTTGTCTTTTATATTTTTTACAAACAGTTTTTTACTTTTGCAATCCTACATCCAAACAGTATATTATATACATCAGACAAACTTTACGTACCAGCTTACCTGAAACATTTAAACAAAGTATCATCGCAATACTGAAAAATGGTGGTTTAATAAATGAATCGAACAAGACTGTACTGTCCATCTTAAACATTAATATACAAAATATGACACTTGCCCATTTTAACCGATATTCCACATGAAAAATGTTCACGGCGATAGAAAAAAAAAAAAAAAAAAAAAAAATAACAAGTTCCCGCGATTCCCGTACGCAAAAATATGAGCCCTAAAAACGATGCCAGTAGCTATATATACACGATAGTCGCGAGGCGCGCCGAGATTCACCGCAGATCGTCGAGCATCGCTGTAGGTAAGAAGCCGCGATTTTCTCTCGCGACGTTTAACATATGAGCGGCTATACGTACGGCGGTGTTATTAATGCGCCACCGAGATAGGAGTCTGCTGATCGTCCTGCATCGTTTTCTCGTATAACTGCCGGCCACCCGCCAGGGACCCCGCCACCACTCATACATATACATATATACATTTGTAACATGCGAGCACACGTACATTATATGTATATATATAAACCCTTGGGACTCTGCAAGCCGAGTGCTCATGGGACACCTTATATACGCGTCGTTCCCCCCCACTCCTCATCACCGTCATTACTCGATACCTCCTACATACACGTATACAGTTTCGATTGTCCAGTGATTTCGTTAGACTCTCCCCCGTCGAGTGTGCGTGCATCGAAAATCTAATCCCCGGCGACTCGCAAGGAGGGGGGGGGGGTAAAATTTGAGCGTCATTAGGCGCGCGCTTCGTAGATGCAAGGACCGGAGGAAAAGTCAAGCCGCGTAAATCAGGCCCCCCGGCAACGATCTCGAGTTTTTGCCGTGTATCGCGTTAAAAGTGTGTATGAGTATACTTTTTCCCCGGCGCGATAAATCAAACGCGGCTGGATTCGCGAGCCGTAAATCCACGGTGTATAGCCGCATCGAGGGAGAATGGCCAGGGTCTTTCCTCGGTGCAGGGGTACATATACACATTCGGAGGCCTCGCGGGTAAAATGCACTCCATCCCCGGGGGCCGATGATAATTTAAGAGCGCGCGTACAAACGGTAGCCAACTTGATAAATTTACCCCCATCGGTTTTTTTTTCTCGCGGTGTACGGAGGTCGGAGAGGTGTTGTGTATCATTGGGCCACGTGAAACAACGACGGTACTCAAGGTGTCTCGCCGTGTATTCTCTGGCCCAAAATTCACGCTTTTCTGACGGCCGAGCGCGTGAGTGAAATCCGTGAAGGTCCCCCCCCCCCCGGTCATTAAAATTCTCTCCGGCGCAGCTTCCTCGGACTTGTTCTCTCACCTCCGCCGCTGCTGGTGGTGGTGGGTACATATACAATCGGCTCGCCGCATCTACTCTCCCGGCGCGCGTGGGCGCGGGGCCTCACGCTGAGCGAGGACTCCCACGGCGAGGGGGAGGGGTAAGGCTCGCGCCTCCGGAATAATTAACGCGTTTAAGCGAGTATATGTGCCGTGTCGTGAGTGCCCCGCGAGAAATATATGGCCGAGGAAGTGAGAGGTCTTCGAGGGCCCCTCTCTGGAATAAGGGCCGAGTCGCGGCTTAGATATGCGGGGAGCGATATAGGAGGGAGGACGGGAGGGTAAGTCACGTATGCGAGGCATATCGGGACGTGGTGAGAAAAATGCACCGGCGTGCCCGGTGGTGCCCGCCCCGGACCCCGAAGATGAAAATTGAGAGATGAGATTGGCTCCGCCGACACGTTTGTGCGCGGGGTTACCCGTGGGTGGCTCCCCCCCACCCCTTGCACCCTTTGTCCGTGTCCACATTAATATACAGGTGCACGGTGTATAGCGCACACATTTGTGTTTATTTATGTATACGTGACCGCGCCCTTATTGTGTTTGTGTGTATTTTTCTTGAAAAGTGTAAAATCATGGCTCGTACACTCAAGGAATATATAATACGACACTTGTACAGCCATCAACCTCCTTCCGCACCCCTGCAGATCCGCGAACTTGTAATCCCTCCGCGTGGCTGTACCGTTGTGCCGCAGAAGCCTCGCACTATGTAGCTTGGAAAGCGAGACGTCCACCCCCCGCGCACATAAACACTTGGACGATTAAACGCGCGTGGGTGTACTTACATACGTGTAATAATAATGTAATCCTGTAGTGAGAAATCCTCGGAAGCTTCGGACAAACTACCTACGCCGTATGAATGTATATATATGCCTTCGTTAACACCTCGCGTATTCTTACAAGCGCAGCGCTTATAATATGATGTGTCCGAGGAGGCATGGGGTAGGTGCAGTATACCCATAAGGGCCGTAAATAACTAATCGTTGGCTTGGCGGATAAGATGCGGCCCTCCCGAGCGCGAGGCATGAATTAAACCAGGAAAAGGCACGGTAGCTGTATATACAGCATCCTTATTTGCATATGTCTGGGGGTACATGTGGGCAGTCGATGGGGATATGAGAATTGAGGGCAGGAATTATTTCATTGGAAAACGGATATCTGTTTTATTCGGATGGGAATTGTATATAATATATATACGTGTAGACACTACGCGCAATTCGAGTTGGATATCTATGTATGTATACATATACAGGTACGTAGGTTCAACCGCGGTCAGATTTATTTTATGAGGGGATTAGCGAGCGGCAGTATCATGCCCTCCTCGGGGGGGTTGTATACATAGGGATCAAAGTCACGGGAAGGTGTGTTTTCTGGTAAAATCGCGCGTATGGACGATCTGTTTCTCATTTTTTTTTTTTTTTTTTTTTTTTTTTTTAGTAGAAACAAGTTCTTTATCATCGGGGATGCTTTATTTTTCAGAGTATTTATTTGTAATACTTTCGTTTTGGTGTACAAGGTGATCGGGTGTTTTCTAAATTTTAGCCAATCAAGGAAGCAAAAACTCATACGTATATCTACATAAAAAGAAAAAAAAATTGTAACAAATTATAAAAGAATCCCAAACATTTCGATATCTCACGTACACCCACATGGCCGTGCGGCCAATTAATAATGCGACTCGATTTCTTTTTATCTTGCGCGCGTTCGTTGCAAACCAGCGAATTCCTACCCTCCCCTCTATGGGCGCGCAAAAAACAGGTAGCGCCTGCCTTCGAAGAATTTCGAGACGTAAAATATACACGTGTATCGGCGTTGTTTCGTTTTTCGGAGCTCCTGCGCTTTTTTTTTCTGCGCCTGTGAGAGGAGTTTTTAAAATGCTGCGGGAGAAGCGAGATGTCCTTATTGGCCATTTTGTTACCGTAAAAGCGATCGAATAAAATCGGAATTTAACTGTCGTGTGGGCCGTTTCGATTATCGAAATGGTCATCCGATCCGAATATAATAATCGATCGGACTTAATTGGCACCGAATAGTGTAAATTCTTTTATAACTACAATAATTATGTTTGGGTTAAAACTCACAGGTATCATAGTTACAATAGTACAGAAGATGATACTGGAAGTTTCAGAGAAACTCGGAGCGTGTGAACTGAAGAATCGAATCTTTAATTGCCATTTTTTTTACCTTATTCTAAAACCAAAAAGTTTGTAATAAATTTTTTTTTTTTTTTTTTTTTTCTTTTTTTTTACCCCTACGAAATTGCTCTAATTATTCGAGTCGCGCTCCGGAGAAGCGGCTATTATAGTTGACAGCACGAGTGTCCCGCGAAAATTTGATTTTTTCGCAGAATCTCTCGATGGGCGCACGATAAACGCCCTCCTTGTCGCTACAGGCTGACACTTTTAACGAGCACACTTTTTTGCGACGAAATTTACTTTCGAATCACACGCATATTTTAATTACTGGTAAATTTTCAAGTTTGTAATAAATATGCTTCAAGTTTTCAATTATATCAGTGGTCATAAAATCGTGCGGAAGTGCCTTTTTCGACGAGCGCTACTTAAACACAATTCGTCCCTATGCAAAACAATGCCTATATCTATTGGCTCGACGTGCTTGGAAAGTCTCGCGGTTCGCAGTTGGCGAAAAACATTTCGCGCCTCCAAGCCATCCTTTCCGTGCAATAGCATCCCTCGCGTTCTTTGGGTGCGTAGTAAAATTGCGCGAGAAGCTAAAGAGAGGAAGAACGGGGTGGGCGTGCAGTGGGGCGTGGGTGACAAGAACAAGTCTCTTAATTTATGCATTTCACGAGCTCAAATTCCCGGCCACTTTGCGTCGCGATCTCGAGTTACAAGCTACCGATCATACTGCTCCTGCTGTTGTTTTTCAATCGAACCGGCACTTCTGCTCACTCGACGAGGTTTCTAGTGCCATTTTTGGGCGTAATTGGAATTCTGCTTATCTATTCGTTTGAGATTTGAACAAATTTTATGTAAGTCATTACTACAAATGGAGAGAGAGAGATAAATAGTACAAAGGACATGTTTACTAGTCAAAACAATTTAATTGAAAGTAAAACTGTGGCTTCTGAAACGATGCACCATGATTAAATTGCGAGGACACGCAACGATGTGAAAATCGAGTGTGACTTTGAAAAACTAATCTATTTTATGTTACATTAAAAGTGTATTCACAGACGGAGGTGAGTTGGTTTTTTCTTCTTTTATTTATTTATACTACTCTTATCATATAAACTTGACCTTCATAACATCACATTTGTCGCTTGACCAAGTGAGTTTTGACGAAACACTTAAAAATCAATTTGGTCAAGTCGAAGCGTTCGTATTTCGTTCGTTCAGCCTTACGGCGCTCACCTCTTTTATCTATACGAGAAGCTGACATTGAAAATTTAATGCTTAAGCTCTGAAATCACTTTGCGATTAGTTGAAACTGATAAGGGCCCGATTACTTGGCAACTTATCAGAATAAAAAGAGTAAAGTGCGTAAATCAAACATTTTTTTGCCTACGAAAGCTGACGCAAATTTGTATAACAAAATTTAATGGATGAGGTTTGGAAAAAATTTTTCTACCTCGGTGCTAGAAGAATCATATTTTTGTGTTGTATAAAGATGGCGGTATTAACGTTATTCTCAATTAGTATTTTTGTAGACATTAAACTAATAGTGATTTTTTTGTTTGTTAAGTATTCACAAAATTCTTACAATGTGAAAAGCAATGATAAGGAAAAATTAGCTCTTGTTATTACAACTAGCCCAATAATATATTTTACAACCAATGGGTCGCCAATTTTGACTCATTCAATCTTTTCCAATCGTGATCTATGAAAAAAGATCAATTGAACCGCAAAAATCAATTAACCGTCCCATTCGACGATACAGTATAAAGTTCCCTGTCCTACGGGACACTCGCCCAGACCGGCACGTGCGGTTTATTTATTTATTTTAATTTTGTTTTCTCGTTACTCTACATCATACTCTGCGACACGTGAACGCGCGCTTGGGGTGCCTACAATCGTCGGATAAAGGGGACGATCGCAAAGTGTGCAATTGAATCATCATTTTCCGTACGGCGTATTTGGGAACAAAAATGTGCGAGAGGACAGGTTTTTCGATAAATGTACGCAAACAAAAGGCATTTTTCACGAAATATATAAAAAAAAAGCTGAGAGAGAAAGGGGAGAAAGAGACCGAGTAGCCGGACGGATTAAAAGAGAGAGACTCCTGGCTCGGAAGCGATAATGGGAGACGCGTAAAAACGGGAATGACTGACAGGGGGTGACATTTAAACCGATCAGCCTCCCCTCGGTTTCTCACTTCCTTTCCCGTCCCTCTTTTTGACATCACATACGCGCCATTGAGGTCTACAGTACGTATAAAATTCACGTTGTATCGTCCCATCGATCGATTAGTTGATTACAACCAAAAGACTCTCCAGGTTAACTACACGACTTCGGACGCTTTTTTTAACCCAAACGAGCGGAGCATCGAATAGACTTGAGAATAAAATTTGGACCAAACCAGCGATTCCCATTCCACGTCGCTCGGATGGGGAAAAAAAAAAAAAAAAAAACAATCACCCTAAAACCTTCAGCTTGCGCGAAAGTTCCGATAACCCGGTGTCAGCCGGTCCATCAATCGGTCCAGCGGCCGCGAAACGCTTTCTCAGCCCTTGGGTTCGCGAAAAAAAGCCACGCCGGTAAAACGGCCGATTAAAAAAAAAGAGGAAGCTGGCCACCGATGACGTTTGACTCACTGTGCGTGTGTACATGTCGCGAGGGCTAGGGTGACATTGTAATTTCAGATAAGCGTCTCCCAGGGGGTATACTGCATGGCATTGTGTCGTGCGCATCTATATGTACATACACCCACCGGCCTCCCCTGCTTCTTCTCTCCGGACGCTGTTGGTTCTTCGTGCGCACGTACTCCGGCATAAGATACGCGCGCGTATGTATATACATGGGCGGTCGTGTCGTTGACAACGACCCTACGGGTATACCCTTCGGATCGCGATATCGGCTCGGCATAATTGATCGGTGGCTGTCGAGGTCCTCCTATAACCGATTCCAGGAGGAGTGAGAACAATAAACGAATCCAGGCGTATCCCACTTACGCGTGTGCTTCAATGCCTCGCGCGTAGTATCGATCGGATCATTATGTTTACTCGCGTTTTCAATAAATAAATAAACAAAACCAGATCACAATGGGTGAAACGATGACGACAATGCCGGTGTTATTTTATTGTCGTTGCATCGGTATATCGATGCGGGGAGTGTATCGCTGGTGGATGAATAAATAAGTCGGACTCTCAAAGGGACTGTACCAGGAAATTTCCGCCTATACAGAGATAGAGAAGAAAAATTAATGACAACAACGCCGGTAATGATGATAATAAAAACCGCAGAGAGTCGCTCGGTGATGTGTATGTGTATGGAGTATATATACTATACTGTCCCTATCGCAAGTGCTGCGAAAGCTCAGCGTCTCGTTACACGAGCCATCGGCTGTGGTGCTTTTTCTTTTTCGCGAAACCGCGCGCCGAGGGAGCCCCCAAATGAGGACGCGTATACGTAGGCACCTATCGCCGCGCTGTCCCTTTGTTACTTGCACCATTTCACGATGTTCCCTCTCTCTCTCTCTCTGTGCGTCGTAATTTGCCGCGCGACTTTTCGATGAAAAAAAAAGGAGGCAAGCGATGCTTTTTTTTTTTTTTTTTTTTTTACCTTTCCCCGCTCGTTAGACGTTTGACTTGAGCCGATTCACCGGTGCTGGCTTTGAAATTTTTGTCTCAGTTTTCGTCTGGCGAGAAAAACTCAGTTTTTTTTTTCTTTCCTCTTCCAAGAAAAGGAGCTTAAACGCAACCCCCTTCCCTTCCCGCCATGAAAAGATGAGCGTCTCAATGGCCCGAGCATCAACCCCGTGACCGCGCAATTAAAAAATCTGGATTATTTTCTTAAATGATCTCGCGTTACACGCGTCTTTTAATTTTAATCGCCGTCCCTCGCGATCATCCTTGTCTCTTGAAAAAAGTTCATTTCGCGGAAATTCATCGCTGCGCCGATCCGAAACGAGGGCGCCTGCGAGAGGTTAAAAATCAATATCGCTCGCCAATCATCGTAATCGTAGCAATCCGAAACGCGCCCCCGTGAACCGTCACGCGATCTAAATCTATAACCGGGGGTAATCCACAATCGGCATCGCTAGCACCACTCGTTCTCTATAGAAAAAAAAAGAAAAAGATACCCCAAAGGGGTCCAAGCAAAAAAAGAATGGCACAAGTATAAGGTGCGAAAAGAAGGTACATACATAGGGAGATATAGATGAGCGTAAATAACAACTTGCACACGCGGCTCGGTAGCTGCACCGGTAGCAGCAGCATCCTCATCCCGTGCGTGATCGAGATTCATACATTTCTCTTTCTTCCTCCCGGTTCGCATGTCCCGTCGCAGTTACTCTCTCTCTGCGAGCGTTTCGCCCAAGCATATATATATATATATATATATATATACACATACAACGCGCAAGAGCAGCGAGGGACGACCGCAGGGGATGCGCCAGTTTTGCCCGCTGGCTTTTCAACGCGAAGCGAAGCTACATATATGATACGTGTGTATAAGTAGCCCGCGTGTGTAATGTCTCAACCGCAAGTGCAGGGGAAATATTGCGCAGAAGGTGTGTGCAGAAAAAAAAAAAAAAAAAAGGAGGAAACGGACGCGGGCCGATCTCTCACGCATCGTTGCGCCGGATGTTGGATTTCAGCTGCTGATGACGGACGAATCGCACATCGTGTGTTCATCATCACCTTCGTCGTTGTGTGCATACTCGATTGTATATACTTATGCAGGAGGAAGGGGGGGTGAAGCTGCAAAAACAAGTATTTGGTTCAGCTTTTCTGGCAAAAAAAAAATAAATAAAAAAAAAATGACCCCAAGCGCAGACGATGAAACGACACTTTTGATCCTTTTGCAAACGTACGCGCTGCACCTACGTATATACATATATGTACACGGCAAAAGGGGGTGGAATAAACAAGAGCGAGGGCATGCACGGAGACGAGAAAAAAAATTAAAAGGGGGTGGGGTGTAACTAGTCGCGCAAATGAGGTGAAAAAGATAAAGGCCACGGAGGGAGGGATCGTTAACATGCGGGTGTAGGACTCGGTGGGCTTTTGGTCGTCGGTGGTGGCTTTGCGGGGGCAAACGAGAGACGCGCGACGAAGGAGCTCTCCAGTCGAGGGTCGGCTGTGGATCCGACGCTGATGCGAGTACTGCTTTTTTGCGGCAAAAATCGTGGGGCTGAAAGCTGCAGGGGAAAAAAAGGGGATGAAAGCTGCGCGCCCTTTTCGAATGACTACGTGCTTCGTTAACATCTTCCCACCGATCGATCGCCCCAGATTTATAATAAAACCGGCAGTTTATATAGAATATTACAAGAAATAAATTGTTCCCAGAGTAGCGCTCCCATCCGAGGAGATATCAAACAATCGAGGAGGAAGGAGAGGGGACGCAGCAGTGGGTAGCAGCGAGGGACCATGTACGAAGGCAGCAATTAACAACAACAAACACCGCTCATTAATCGAGTTCTCTTTTTTGCCTCCCAACCCTTTTTTCCTCCTCTCCACCCCGCGAATATTATTTCTGTCCTTACTCCCACGCACTTATTCTTCCCTTCAATTTTTCCTAGACTGCAAGTGTACATAATATACACGCTACTGCGGAAGCACATGGGAGGAAAAAGCAGAAGCCATGCCATATGTCCCTGTGCAGTTGGGAAAAAAAAAAAAAAAAAAAAAAAAAAAAAAAAAAAAAAAAAAAACGCGAACCCCGAGTACCGACGCTTAAAGCACACGGTGTTTTATAATACCCTCGTTTTCCGCCGATGGGTTGTTGCTGCGAGAGGCTTCCGTCTCTTGTATTCTTTACGTTGTTGTAAAATACTTCTTGAAAGTTCTTTTAAAAAAGAGAAGGGGGGAGCTCGCTTCGACGTCAAGAGCACAGGAAAGCTTGGAGATGAAAAAAAAAAAAAAAAAAAAAAAAAAAAAAAAAAAAAAAAAAAAAAANTTTAAAGAATGCTTAATTTTATAAAAATTTAAAAAAAGAGCAGAATCACAAAAGCAAATACCTGCTTTAAAGTATTGCTACAAAGTAAGATTAAGAAGTTTTTCAATCAATATTTTTTCGAGTAATCGTATAGACGCATGACAAGTATTGGGCTTGCGAAGGACTCTCTCGAGAATCCGGAAGAGAAAAAATCCGTAGCAAACAGCTGCGTTGTATTTCTTTTTTTTTTTTTTTTGAAATCTCAATCACGCGCATCATTGTTTCAATCACGTTGTTACGCTTGTACACTCCCATGTATATATATGTATGCAAGCAGTCGGACACAGGAGCCGGTTATCTTGTAATCTGAAAGATCGAACGTTGGGCGAAGAAGCGCCGGAATGACGAAAAATATCAAGTTCCCTCGGGCCCGCACACAAGAGCACATGTACGCATACGCAATCAATAACCCGCTGCAACCACGGCGCCCGGGCTATATTTCAAAAGCTAAACCTCCCGTGATCCCTACTCTTTGGCAAAAAACACCAAAAAGATGTTAACATACCTATATATATATATACCTCGGGCAGCCTTGACCAGTCCATCCGTCGTTGTGCAAGATGAGCCGGCCACTTCAGAGAAACTCTCGATCGCGAGCCACCAGTATATGCACGGGTGTATGAGTAATCGCGCAAATATCGTATGACCTGCCCTCTCCCGGCCACCGTATAATATTTTGCGTTTACCCCCCTCCTCCCAGGTTATATCGGGTATTATATTTATGCGCGCATACGAGCTCCCCGGGTTATCCGAGACCGCGAAAACTCGCCCTTTTTGCGGGATATGCTGCTGATGGTCGGTGTATCTGATTGTAACGATGCGGTATACGAAATCGAGGAGATGGCTTGGCGGTGTGGTTTTGTTACCGTATTTCTTGAATTATTTTTTATTTGTTAGCTCCTTAAAGAAAAAGGGGGGGAAAAAAAAGTGAAAATGGAGTGACGCACACGCAGGTACGCCAACTTGCCGTCACGAAGAGCTAATATTTATGTAGATGCTGGGGTCCACTTAACCCCGAAACGCTATTTTCGGGAGCTCCGTCAAACGAGAGTGAAACAAAAAGTTGCAAGAGAAAAAACTGACTGCAGTTTTGTACGGAAGTAAACACGAGACAAAAAAACAAGAGCCAGAAAAACGAAATAAAGCACAACATTTGTGGGGTAGTGCCGGTCCGGCCGGTGCAAACACACACGTACGCCGGTGAGGGGGCGCGCGCGTCTAGGGCCCCCTCTCCTCATTATAACTGTAGGATATATGGTTGGAAGATGTCTTAAAAAATATATATATATATATCCGTGCAATAATCGCTATAATCAGGTGATTCGCGCGCGGCCGTATAATAAAGGTACGGCTGGCCGAGGGCGCAGGCAACGCGAGAGCATTCTTGGAGAAAAGAGTTCGTGCGATCGCGTGCCTCTCCTCTAACACGCTTTCTCTCGCCCCCCCCTCCCTTCCTTCGTTGCTTCGGTTGCAGAAAATTGCACGCCCGGATGATTTGCACAAATTACTTTTGTCTCAAGGGTGCGATGAGACCGAAGTCTTCCCCCCCCCCTCTTTCCGTGGCCCCTCGTTTACTCGAATTTTTGGGAATTTTTTCGCTGCCGTCCTCCGATGCGCTCGCATATGCTGGCGTTTCAGTTTCTTTGCTTTGTTTTTCGCAATTAGATTTCCTGGATGTTCAAGAAGAGGCAGTGTGTGTACGTGTCTGCAGCACCACGGGATTTTTAATGACCGGTGCCGGAACGGGTTCGATATTTTCGGGCGTGTCATTATTTCAACTTTGGATTCTCCCGGTTTTTTTATTTTTATTTTTTCCTTCACCCATGGCAGTCGTGGAACTGCAGCCGCAGGATTTTTTCGGCCCTCTCGGCGCGCGCTGTTGCTCCCTGAGTTACGATAATAGCGCTGCCTCGATCGGCGATTTTTCATCCTCCAGTTTTTTCGTTTACCAACACACAACACGAAAAGAAAGTATGTATAATTGAAAAAAAAAAAAAAAAGTATCCCAATCACAATCGTATAAATCCTCCATCGTTACGCTTCTACACCCTTCGTCCAGCACCGCGGAATCCACGAACGGCATATAGAATAAGAAACAACGCGTGCGTGCGTGCGCGCGTGCGTTTGACTTGATGAAGGAGTAGCGAAGCCTCGTTTTTTTTTTTCCCCCATGTCTCGTGTAAATGTAACATAACACACATGTAATGTACCCGCGTTAATCGAGCCCTTACCGGTCAATTAAGCAATTATATCGCCTTTACCTATACTTTTTGCTCTCTCTTTCGTCTTGCGTGTCGGTCGCATGTATATATTAGAAGAAAGGGTGAAAAAGAGAAGAGATTAACTTAAGATCCGGCTACTATATGCCCGTTGATTAACCGCAACGATTTTTCATCCCCATCGTTTATGTATAAACTCTCGAGCTGATTTATCCGTTTGTCTGTCCACCCGTATGTGTATAAGGCACGTATACAGAGCGGAAAATCCAAAGTCAAGTCAAAAGAGCCGCCGATGCGTCCAATGAAGTTATCAAAGCCTCGGATCTCTTGGCCGCGTGTCCCGTAAAGCAGGATCCAACCGTTAATATAACGATATTTTCACGCTTCGTTACCCGCGAGATGCTTCAAACGCAAGAGTGTATAATCTTCATTCTCATCCCGCTCTTGCGTGAGAGAGCACGCGTTTGTCAATCACGGCCGTGTTCTTTTGATAATGATATAGCTTTGGACTTGTCAGCGCCGCGTTACGAGGTGAAATGTACCTGTAGCTTTGGAATCACGCTCCCCTAGACTCGACGGCTTTATCGGCTGAGAGAGGGATCCACGAGGAGATTGAGGAGGACACTAATAATCGTTTACTGTTATTGAAAGTGCTGATGGTACCGTATGCTTTTGTTGTTCGCTGTGTATCAGAGCACCGACTTTGTTAGCGGTCTCGTGCTGTGAAGAGTTTAACTTTTTTTTTTACCAATCTATTGATCGTCCGATGCAGTTGGGGGGTTGCGTACCTGCACTTTAATGAACGACCCGAAAGTTTTCTCGTTACTTTGACTTTAAAGACTGTGATTGTGACACTGTGACGTATGTGTGACATTATAGGCCTTAAACATTTGCAAGACGCAGTACCTCAGAAAACTACACAACTCAATGTGACATACTCATCATCAAAGGACCACGTTGTTCGTAGCGGAAAAAAATTCCATTCACCGATTTCTACATTTAGCGTCTTATAGATCGCATCAGTCGAATGCAACATTTATCGTCTCAAAATGTTGAGATATTGAGATTGATAATTACAAAAATATTAAAAATACGTGCACTCAAACTACAAACGATTTTTCTCTCGGAACATAAAAAAAAAAAAAAAAAAAAAAAAACCATAGAAACGTATATGTTAGCCACGGGACATCGACCATCATTACACGATGACTCGGCAACACGGGAATACGCCTATATATTGCCCATATCGTGTCCGTCGAACCAACGAACTGCAACATCGAGCGAGTGGCGTTTGAAATTCTCACCTTTGGGACATGACGAATACCCCCTCGAAAATGACCTTCCGCGTATCTCGCTCGGATTCAGCGAAACGGCACCACAGACGTGTTTATACGCATTTGATGCCCAATGCGCGCGAAACAGGACGATGCAATAAACACGAGCATTAACAATATTTGCACAAGGCCGACCGAATTCCCTCCTCGCGCATTCCGCAGTATCGGTAAGGGGGGGGAGATTTTTATTATCAGCGTCGCCATCGGAGGCGCGGACAAATTAGCCGAGCCCTCCCACTGCGGCCGATGCGCCCTGTTATATTTATCGCGCAGGTTTTCGGCGGAGGACAGCAGGAGCTAACTTGGCACGCGGTCACCCGCTGCGTACCGACTTTATCTACTGCCCGGTCAAAGGGACACTGGTGGTTACTCTTTTTTTTTTTTTTTTTTTTTTTTTCAACTCGAGTTGGACTCGAAAAGCTCGGACGAAAATTCCCGTCCCCGCGGGAAAAGTTCAATATCCTTGGCGACGTTACAGTCCCCTTAAATAATTCAACGATCGCTTGCACAATGGCTCGGCGATACATCAGCCGCGCTAATAATTCATCAACCGTTCCGCGCTACCGGGAGATAAAGAAAGACAGTTGGGGCGAAAGCGGCCCGGGAAACCCGAGGTATTAATAAATGTAAAAGCACAAGAGCACCGCGTGTACACCCGGCCTTGCTTGTGTAAAAGTCCCCGTTGAAGGAGGTACGCGCGCGTGTATCGCCGAGTGGGGGGGGGGGGCGGAGCTGCTAATTAATTACCGCGATTAATCAGAAAAGTTCGTAATTAGAAAGTTTGAGGGCCGCGAAAATTAAAATGCCGCCAAGTTATTCGGGGTGGGCCCTGTAGGTGGGCGGGGTGTAGACGCGCCGTCTCCGTCGACAACTTGGGTGTATATACGTGGGATGTTGCGGAGCGAACGAGTTATTACGGGCTTTGGACGGGGGCTCGCGGGAAATTTGGGCGATGGCTTTTTTACGGGGAAAGTTGGCCGAGCTGTAATTTTTTAATCTCAAGACGCGCTGGTTTCGCAAATTTTCCGCTTATACGTAATATACACCCTCTTTCTCAAAGCTAGCATCGTTCGAGGGGCACTTTTTCACCTTCAAGTGTAGACACGAGTCGGAGAAGTTGGACGCGTGATTTTTCTTTTTTTTAAATTTAGTTTCGGGTCGTTAGAAAGCAAGTCCTTTTGGGAATAAGATAAAATAAACTCTACGGTGCACGATATTCTAGAAAAACACCGCTTGGATTCGTATCATCCAGTGTAGTCGTATACGAAGCATCACCACCATTGTATTTATGGATACAGGTACCGTTCACCCTTACAGCGATTCGGAAAAAAGGTGGTGGCGTCGCGTGACTCGGTGCTATATGTACAGGGCTACCGCGCACTAGTTACGACCGGCACACTTCCCGACCGAAAATAATGCGCCAGTGGGTCGCGTGTCGAAAAATTAGCCCCGACGCCTTTTGCCGACTGCACTGCACAATGGCCATGATCCTTCCCTTTCCCCTCTCGTCCAAAAGTAAGGAAAAAGAAAAATAAGTAAGACGAAAACTGCATCCTCCTTTTTTTTTTTTTTTTTTTTTTTTCAGAGCGCACCACAACGAAATTTCTAGACTCGCGAGCCGTGAAACTACAAGTTTTCAAATCCACGCGTGTGCGTCGGGGATATCGCGCCTGCAGTGTATGAGTGTACGGCACAATTTTTTTTTGGAAAAAGTGTCGCAGTGACCATTGTTCGTCCGATGTATCGACTCTCTTGCACCTTGTTCTTTTTTCTCTTTCACTCGGTGGTTTTCGTTGCTATTTGGAAGATGACTCCAATGCTGAGTGGGTGTGTTTATGGTTCTTCACTTGTTTTTTTTCTTTTTTTCTTTTTTTAACTGCGTATCCAATAGAATCAATCAAAGGACCTCGGAGCTCCCAAGGGACGTTAGTAGATCCATTTAATTCTTTAGAAAAAGGTTGGAAAGATCATCCCAAATTAGATTGTATAAAAAAGAGAATAAACGATCGTTTAGCATCATCACGACAATAACACAGAAATATATCATATAGGGTCGATTCAGTAACTCATTCTCTTTGGCATAAGCAAAAAAAAAAAAAAAAAAAAAAATTATCATTCCAAACCTGATGCAGTTCCTGTTCATCCTCGAAAGCTCGCACGTCCCAGCTTCCGAATAAAAAAACGCAAATACAGTGCATTGTGATGCAAGTGTCCGGGGAAGGGGCGTAAGAGGACAGTACCCGGTTGGCCGGTCCCGATAGCTTTTATCACTCGCGAGCCAGTATAGTTTCATACACACCCATTGCACCCTTCGTCGCTCTGCTCGCCCCGTTCGTACCGACTGCCGTTTTACCCGCTTTTGCAGCGTACTACCACACATCGAATCATAGTTTTGCGGGTTTTATTTTAAACGTCCGTCCCTCCTCTCTAAAAATACACGTACCTCATTACCGCGGAACCATTGAAATAAATTCCCGTCTATCGAAATCTGGGTTATCCGCGTGAAACGAGGCTATACAAATGTTTGAAAGTCACAATGATCGCGAGACAAAGCGACGTTGGGGCAACGTTGTGGCGACAATGAGGGGATCAAGCGCTCCTCTTCTCGAGGCTTTTTCTCGTCTTATCCTCCGAAACAAACATTCTTACCTCGGACACCGTCTCAATTTGCGTCTTTCCCCGCATTGCCAGGATCGAGAAAGATGGGAATAATCCAGCCGAGAGTTTATTTCAAAAGCAGGAGGATATACATCCTCGGCCGCAGCTTAATAGAGAACGAGCCAATTAAAGGAGGGACAAGTGCCGTGGGTACGATGGTTATTGCGAAAGACAAAGGATTCCATCTCCCTCTGCTGGATTGGGTTATTTTTTTTTTTTTACTTCCTCGGACCACTTGGTTATCCGCACAAAAAAACATTTATTTAATGGAGTTTTCCTTCGTCTCCTCGGCTATTGAGAGAGAGTATAGCCCGCGGGGAGGCCGGGTTTTCGCTTCATTTTCCGGGGAATTGAATGAGAGATTGTTCGTGGGTCACTCGGCGATGATCAATCATCATTGTAGGCATTACGACACGAGACAAAAGAGAGACAGGGAAACTAGACGAGTCGTACGATTGTATGAAAGATTCACGGGTATTAAATCCAAGAGGAGGAAAATTAACAACAAAATTCTCGGGAGCGAGACGACGATCGCGTAATTGCATTCCGCAGAGGTGGACATTCCTGTGCCCAATAAAAAACGGGGGGCGCAGGTCTTTGGGGGGTGGGTGGCAAGAGGGTAAGAGAGACTCGAAGACGAAATCAGGGGATATACGGCGAAAACAATTCTCCGTCCCTCCGTGCGGCCTTCGGTGATCATTTTTTAGCTCCCGAGGAAATCACGTCAGGGCGAGGGGCAAAAGTGATATCTCTCCCCTTAGCGAGCCATCTTTCAGTGGGAGACCCTCTCCCGTGACCGCAGATTGAAATTCTTAGTCGGTCCCGCACTCGTATAGCGCTCTCGCCGTCGAAGACCCGAGATTTCATTATTTCACTCGTAATTCTCTCCCACTTTTTTTTCTTTTTTTTTCATCTTACTCTTCGCTGCGTAGGTATATGGATCATCCATCACGGTCATGGGGTCCCTCTCGCTCGGCCGACGTGGGTATGCTAATCGTGGGTTCGATTCAAATGATAATGAGGATTGAGCGTGAAGCTACACGAAGTTTGCGTATATATGTAGACGTTACGGAAAAACAACTAGTTCGTAAACTCAAAATCAAATTTCGTGGGACTTTACGTGACTTTACCTAATGTACGTGTCATTGGAGAGAAGAGCCCCATTGTATACGCGGAAAAAGCTCGATACCGCCCTCTCTGGCTTTACGGGCTGTGAAACTGGGGCTGCGCGGGTGATTTGCGATATTGTTTTAATTTTGAGGGTATTGGCGGGGCTCTCGAAGTACCCACTGTAACGACTTGCCTGCTGGGACATTTATTTAGTTTCGTTTGAAAAGTAAAAATAGTTTCCTTTTTTTCAACCCTTGGTTTGTCCATAACGACGCAAGGGTATAGATGTATCAATGGTAAATACAATTAGAATGAAAATGTGAGTATTGCGTCGTTTGGCGGGTCGATTCATTACTTTCATTACGACAGAAAAAAAAAGGAAGATCCAACACCAAATTGATTCCCCTTTGCTTTATTTAATTACGATGGACCTGCTCTAGTTTTAAGGGGGGTACCCAAAGTACATTTTCTTATTTGACGGCATCGCTGCTAGATTCAGCTTCATGAAAAACAGCAGAGAATTGTTAGTGGTATTTACAAATCAATTTTTTTTGTTCGATTTTGTTTTTTATAGCTCGCTCATTTATAGTGACATTTATTTATGGTAGTTGGCTCTGACATGTAATTTTTGGTACTTTGACTTTCTGGCACAATATTTATTTATTCATGGTTTTGCATTCAAGCACATATTTCACCAGCCAAAGATAAAATCGAGTCGATAGATGATTACGGACAAAAGCCCCGAAAGCTCAAAAGTAAGCGATTCAAAATGTGTCCCTAATTGTGTATGGGAGATGCGAAAAAGCATCCCATGAAAAGAAAAAAAAAAAAAAAAATACCATCACAATTTAAAACCGTCCCCCATCCGTAAACTCTCCATCTCTGCGGTTCCTCGGTGGCAGAGCATCAGGGACTCCTCGAGAGCGCGTCCCACCTACAAATCCACTTACACGTCCCCGCGAGCATCGAAACATATTGTTACGTCTGCATTGCGAGTCCAGCCCCCTTTTTTCGTCTCCGTCGTTGTCGTCGCACGTGCGTTATATAGAGGAGCGCGTCACCACGCACCCGCACGCAATGCTCGGGGATCTTTTAATTTGGAGGCGAAATTCCTCTCCTTTCGAGCGAGCTTGCGGGGGACCGCACTAGAGCCCTTACGTCGCTCCAGTGCTCTGCGACCCCTCGACACTCTGCCACCCTGGTTTGCGCTTCCTTGTCGCCGTTCTAACGCTGTGTCACGCGTTGTCGCGCATATACATATATGTACAAGGGAATATTCGTACCACTTTTCGAGCAGATCGATTTTTAATCGTATAAAATGTGTTGGGGTTTTTTATAAAGACATATTGAGTTGTTTACAATGAGACTGAGTCGGTTTTACTGAATATCATACACGCCAGTCTGTAATGGTTGTTAACGATGTTTTCCGATACGTAATTAAACTGTCATTAATCGATAGGGTATATAGTGTTCGTTTGCTCCGTGTTTTTTTTTTTTTTTTATTTCTTTATTATTTACGAACATGTTATTTTCGGTAATTCCATTTGTTTTTATCATTACAAGTATAAAGTGATGATGATACCTTAGTTTTCAAGTATAAACATTCGTCATCCATATAGTCTAGAAAAATACGAGTATGTTGGGTACTTCCATTGAAATCGGTTCCCACCGAACTGGTCGCAAGCATCGGCCTCTTCCTCCAAAAACTTGCAAATTATCGAGACGTTGAAAATCACCTGCCAAGGGGACCCCGCGAGCAATGACACTATGGTTCATTTTTTTCTCTCCTCTGCAGTCTATCCGAACACATGCAGAATCGCCTTCGGTCCCAAGATCCTCGAAAAATACGTGCCAAACGCGTTCTAAGAAGCAAAGCGGGAAAAGGTGGTGTGCTGCACGGACCCCTTCTTTCCCCTAATTCTTCTTGGCGTATAGGCCCCAAAGGCCGTTGCACACGGACGGCCGTACTTCTCGTCGCTATCAACGTAACCGCTTCAAGCGCCGCTAACCCTCTTCTTCCACGTGTAGAGTACAAATTCTTTTTTTTTTTTTTTTTTTCTTTTTTTTTACCCCTACGAAATTGCTCTAATTATTCGAGTCGCGCTCCGGAGAAGCGGCTATTATAGTTGACAGCACGAGTGTCCCGCGAAAATTTGATTTTTTCGCAGAATCTCTCGATGGGCGCACGATAAACGCCCTCCTTGTCGCTACAGGCTGACACTTTTAACGAGCACACTTTTTTGCGACGAAATTTACTTTCGAATCACACGCATATTTTAATTACTGGTAAATTTTCAAGTTTGTAATAAATATGCTTCAAGTTTTCAATTATATCAGTGGTCATAAAATCGTGCGGAAGTGCCTTTTTCGACGAGCGCTACTTAAACACAATTCGTCCCTATGCAAAACAATGCCTATATCTATTGGCTCGACGTGCTTGGAAAGTCTCGCGGTTCGCAGTTGGCGAAAAACATTTCGCGCCTCCAAGCCATCCTTTCCGTGCAATAGCATCCCTCGCGTTCTTTGGGTGCGTAGTAAAATTGCGCGAGAAGCTAAAGAGAGGAAGAACGGGGTGGGCGTGCAGTGGGGCGTGGGTGACAAGAACAAGTCTCTTAATTTATGCATTTCACGAGCTCAAATTCCCGGCCACTTTGCGTCGCGATCTCGAGTTACAAGCTACCGATCATACTGCTCCTGCTGTTGTTTTTCAATCGAACCGGCACTTCTGCTCACTCGACGAGGTTTCTAGTGCCATTTTTGGGCGTAATTGGAATTCTGCTTATCTATTCGTTTGAGATTTGAACAAATTTTATGTAAGTCATTACTACAAATGGAGAGAGAGAGATAAATAGTACAAAGGACATGTTTACTAGTCAAAACAATTTAATTGAAAGTAAAACTGTGGCTTCTGAAACGATGCACCATGATTAAATTGCGAGGACACGCAACGATGTGAAAATCGAGTGTGACTTTGAAAAACTAATCTATTTTATGTTACATTAAAAGTGTATTCACAGACGGAGGTGAGTTGGTTTTTTCTTCTTTTATTTATTTATACTACTCTTATCATATAAACTTGACCTTCATAACATCACATTTGTCGCTTGACCAAGTGAGTTTTGACGAAACACTTAAAAATCAATTTGGTCAAGTCGAAGCGTTCGTATTTCGTTCGTTCAGCCTTACGGCGCTCACCTCTTTTATCTATACGAGAAGCTGACATTGAAAATTTAATGCTTAAGCTCTGAAATCACTTTGCGATTAGTTGAAACTGATAAGGGCCCGATTACTTGGCAACTTATCAGAATAAAAAGAGTAAAGTGCGTAAATCAAACATTTTTTTGCCTACGAAAGCTGACGCAAATTTGTATAACAAAATTTAATGGATGAGGTTTGGAAAAAATTTTTCTACCTCGGTGCTAGAAGAATCATATTTTTGTGTTGTATAAAGATGGCGGTATTAACGTTATTCTCAATTAGTATTTTTGTAGACATTAAACTAATAGTGATTTTTTTGTTTGTTAAGTATTCACAAAATTCTTACAATGTGAAAAGCAATGATAAGGAAAAATTAGCTCTTGTTATTACAACTAGCCCAATAATATATTTTACAACCAATGGGTCGCCAATTTTGACTCATTCAATCTTTTCCAATCGTGATCTATGAAAAAAGATCAATTGAACCGCAAAAATCAATTAACCGTCCCATTCGACGATACAGTATAAAGTTCCCTGTCCTACGGGACACTCGCCCAGACCGGCACGTGCGGTTTATTTATTTATTTTAATTTTGTTTTCTCGTTACTCTACATCATACTCTGCGACACGTGAACGCGCGCTTGGGGTGCCTACAATCGTCGGATAAAGGGGACGATCGCAAAGTGTGCAATTGAATCATCATTTTCCGTACGGCGTATTTGGGAACAAAAATGTGCGAGAGGACAGGTTTTTCGATAAATGTACGCAAACAAAAGGCATTTTTCACGAAATATATAAAAAAAAAGCTGAGAGAGAAAGGGGAGAAAGAGACCGAGTAGCCGGACGGATTAAAAGAGAGAGACTCCTGGCTCGGAAGCGATAATGGGAGACGCGTAAAAACGGGAATGACTGACAGGGGGTGACATTTAAACCGATCAGCCTCCCCTCGGTTTCTCACTTCCTTTCCCGTCCCTCTTTTTGACATCACATACGCGCCATTGAGGTCTACAGTACGTATAAAATTCACGTTGTATCGTCCCATCGATCGATTAGTTGATTACAACCAAAAGACTCTCCAGGTTAACTACACGACTTCGGACGCTTTTTTTAACCCAAACGAGCGGAGCATCGAATAGACTTGAGAATAAAATTTGGACCAAACCAGCGATTCCCATTCCACGTCGCTCGGATGGGGAAAAAAAAAAAAAAAAAAACAATCACCCTAAAACCTTCAGCTTGCGCGAAAGTTCCGATAACCCGGTGTCAGCCGGTCCATCAATCGGTCCAGCGGCCGCGAAACGCTTTCTCAGCCCTTGGGTTCGCGAAAAAAAGCCACGCCGGTAAAACGGCCGATTAAAAAAAAAGAGGAAGCTGGCCACCGATGACGTTTGACTCACTGTGCGTGTGTACATGTCGCGAGGGCTAGGGTGACATTGTAATTTCAGATAAGCGTCTCCCAGGGGGTATACTGCATGGCATTGTGTCGTGCGCATCTATATGTACATACACCCACCGGCCTCCCCTGCTTCTTCTCTCCGGACGCTGTTGGTTCTTCGTGCGCACGTACTCCGGCATAAGATACGCGCGCGTATGTATATACATGGGCGGTCGTGTCGTTGACAACGACCCTACGGGTATACCCTTCGGATCGCGATATCGGCTCGGCATAATTGATCGGTGGCTGTCGAGGTCCTCCTATAACCGATTCCAGGAGGAGTGAGAACAATAAACGAATCCAGGCGTATCCCACTTACGCGTGTGCTTCAATGCCTCGCGCGTAGTATCGATCGGATCATTATGTTTACTCGCGTTTTCAATAAATAAATAAACAAAACCAGATCACAATGGGTGAAACGATGACGACAATGCCGGTGTTATTTTATTGTCGTTGCATCGGTATATCGATGCGGGGAGTGTATCGCTGGTGGATGAATAAATAAGTCGGACTCTCAAAGGGACTGTACCAGGAAATTTCCGCCTATACAGAGATAGAGAAGAAAAATTAATGACAACAACGCCGGTAATGATGATAATAAAAACCGCAGAGAGTCGCTCGGTGATGTGTATGTGTATGGAGTATATATACTATACTGTCCCTATCGCAAGTGCTGCGAAAGCTCAGCGTCTCGTTACACGAGCCATCGGCTGTGGTGCTTTTTCTTTTTCGCGAAACCGCGCGCCGAGGGAGCCCCCAAATGAGGACGCGTATACGTAGGCACCTATCGCCGCGCTGTCCCTTTGTTACTTGCACCATTTCACGATGTTCCCTCTCTCTCTCTCTCTGTGCGTCGTAATTTGCCGCGCGACTTTTCGATGAAAAAAAAAGGAGGCAAGCGATGCTTTTTTTTTTTTTTTTTTTTTTACCTTTCCCCGCTCGTTAGACGTTTGACTTGAGCCGATTCACCGGTGCTGGCTTTGAAATTTTTGTCTCAGTTTTCGTCTGGCGAGAAAAACTCAGTTTTTTTTTTCTTTCCTCTTCCAAGAAAAGGAGCTTAAACGCAACCCCCTTCCCTTCCCGCCATGAAAAGATGAGCGTCTCAATGGCCCGAGCATCAACCCCGTGACCGCGCAATTAAAAAATCTGGATTATTTTCTTAAATGATCTCGCGTTACACGCGTCTTTTAATTTTAATCGCCGTCCCTCGCGATCATCCTTGTCTCTTGAAAAAAGTTCATTTCGCGGAAATTCATCGCTGCGCCGATCCGAAACGAGGGCGCCTGCGAGAGGTTAAAAATCAATATCGCTCGCCAATCATCGTAATCGTAGCAATCCGAAACGCGCCCCCGTGAACCGTCACGCGATCTAAATCTATAACCGGGGGTAATCCACAATCGGCATCGCTAGCACCACTCGTTCTCTATAGAAAAAAAAAGAAAAAGATACCCCAAAGGGGTCCAAGCAAAAAAAGAATGGCACAAGTATAAGGTGCGAAAAGAAGGTACATACATAGGGAGATATAGATGAGCGTAAATAACAACTTGCACACGCGGCTCGGTAGCTGCACCGGTAGCAGCAGCATCCTCATCCCGTGCGTGATCGAGATTCATACATTTCTCTTTCTTCCTCCCGGTTCGCATGTCCCGTCGCAGTTACTCTCTCTCTGCGAGCGTTTCGCCCAAGCATATATATATATATATATATATATATACACATACAACGCGCAAGAGCAGCGAGGGACGACCGCAGGGGATGCGCCAGTTTTGCCCGCTGGCTTTTCAACGCGAAGCGAAGCTACATATATGATACGTGTGTATAAGTAGCCCGCGTGTGTAATGTCTCAACCGCAAGTGCAGGGGAAATATTGCGCAGAAGGTGTGTGCAGAAAAAAAAAAAAAAAAAAGGAGGAAACGGACGCGGGCCGATCTCTCACGCATCGTTGCGCCGGATGTTGGATTTCAGCTGCTGATGACGGACGAATCGCACATCGTGTGTTCATCATCACCTTCGTCGTTGTGTGCATACTCGATTGTATATACTTATGCAGGAGGAAGGGGGGGTGAAGCTGCAAAAACAAGTATTTGGTTCAGCTTTTCTGGCAAAAAAAAAATAAATAAAAAAAAAATGACCCCAAGCGCAGACGATGAAACGACACTTTTGATCCTTTTGCAAACGTACGCGCTGCACCTACGTATATACATATATGTACACGGCAAAAGGGGGTGGAATAAACAAGAGCGAGGGCATGCACGGAGACGAGAAAAAAAATTAAAAGGGGGTGGGGTGTAACTAGTCGCGCAAATGAGGTGAAAAAGATAAAGGCCACGGAGGGAGGGATCGTTAACATGCGGGTGTAGGACTCGGTGGGCTTTTGGTCGTCGGTGGTGGCTTTGCGGGGGCAAACGAGAGACGCGCGACGAAGGAGCTCTCCAGTCGAGGGTCGGCTGTGGATCCGACGCTGATGCGAGTACTGCTTTTTTGCGGCAAAAATCGTGGGGCTGAAAGCTGCAGGGGAAAAAAAGGGGATGAAAGCTGCGCGCCCTTTTCGAATGACTACGTGCTTCGTTAACATCTTCCCACCGATCGATCGCCCCAGATTTATAATAAAACCGGCAGTTTATATAGAATATTACAAGAAATAAATTGTTCCCAGAGTAGCGCTCCCATCCGAGGAGATATCAAACAATCGAGGAGGAAGGAGAGGGGACGCAGCAGTGGGTAGCAGCGAGGGACCATGTACGAAGGCAGCAATTAACAACAACAAACACCGCTCATTAATCGAGTTCTCTTTTTTGCCTCCCAACCCTTTTTTCCTCCTCTCCACCCCGCGAATATTATTTCTGTCCTTACTCCCACGCACTTATTCTTCCCTTCAATTTTTCCTAGACTGCAAGTGTACATAATATACACGCTACTGCGGAAGCACATGGGAGGAAAAAGCAGAAGCCATGCCATATGTCCCTGTGCAGTTGGGAAAAAAAAAAAAAAAAAAAAAAAAAAAAAAAAAAAAAAAAAAAACGCGAACCCCGAGTACCGACGCTTAAAGCACACGGTGTTTTATAATACCCTCGTTTTCCGCCGATGGGTTGTTGCTGCGAGAGGCTTCCGTCTCTTGTATTCTTTACGTTGTTGTAAAATACTTCTTGAAAGTTCTTTTAAAAAAGAGAAGGGGGGAGCTCGCTTCGACGTCAAGAGCACAGGAAAGCTTGGAGATGAAAAAAAAAAAAAAAAAAAAAAAAAAAGTGAAAAATCAAGCGACAATTAATTACCTAGTAAAACATCCCTCGACGGGCGGGCGCGGGACAAAGGCTCGTCGAAGGAAACGAACTCGAAAAGGGACCTCCCGAAGTTGAGCTCTGAGAGTGAAAAAAGAAAAGGCAAAGAGAGTCGCGAGGAACAAAAAAAAAAAAAGAGGGTCAATAGAAACCTCGAGGAGATTTATACTCGCGGGTAAGAAGCTGTCGGAGGAGACCTCGGAGCGCGGAGATTAATTTAATTACTTCCGCTCGCGTAATTATTGCATTACTCCGCGAAGAGAAAGTTGGGCGCGAGAGGAACTTTGAACCCTCTTTGACTCCACGGCGGTTGTTTTTCGCTCGCCTCATTTTTCCTGCCTCGCCCCCATCACAGGGCCGCGGGGGTTAATCACCTGAGATAATTTTTCCCCGCAATCAACGGGGTGTAAGCCACTGTTTGCTTGTTTACCAGCGAGAGCTGCTTTTGATATGATGTAATACACGAGTTATCAGCTCCGGTCCCCGATAAAACTGTATAGTCCGTCTTGTTTGGACGATGAGCTTCTTATCACTCCATGTATACTTGCAAGTTCTCCAATTGAAATTGATACACGGACGACACTGATTCGCCGTATCATCGCTGAGAGTTATTTTCGGTTCAATTGCGCGTGGCATATATATATATATGCGTGAAATTGAGATCGCTGTTTTCCTTCTCGGAGTTGGGAACACCAACAACAAGAAATAGATGAAAAACACACCTATATATGTATATACACTTAAGATTGCAGCGAACAAACGCTTGGATGTAAATTTTTCGCGTGTGTTATACACGCAGACAGGAGGAGGAAGCAAGAGCTACGTCGAACTTTGGCAATCGAGCATATAATATATGTGAAACGCGAGCGCTCCGCGGCAAGAGCGATTTCATATTTGATCGAACGAGAGAGCCAGAGGCCTCGGGTCAAACATTCATCAGACGACGGCGACGACGGGAAAAGACTTTTGCCAATGCACGACTCAAACTCTCGCTCTCGGGCGTATGGTACTTATACATGAGCCAACGGCACTCGACTTGGTCCTTGCTCTGCGGCGAAAACGCCCAAGCGCTGGAATAATTGACGATCGACGAAAGAGAGACGGGCTCCTTTGAACGCGCATCACGAGGGAGGAGGAGGAGGATTAATTTAATACCCCGAGTAAAATCAATCAATGAAAATTGATGCGGTGACTTTTTTTTTCTCTCTCTCTCTCTCTTTCTGTCTATAATTATATATAGTACATCAGGGCAAAGGGAGAGAGGGTCCGCGCGTCATATTTGCGTTGCGGAACCCTGCACGTAATCAGTGTAAATCAGGAGACACGTAAATCATGCACCCCGCGTTTGCCATGGAATATCTCTCTTTCTCTCTCTCTCGTTCGTATACGTGTATACATATATATGTACCAATGCTTACGAGGCCAGAGTCCAGAAGGTGCTTATATGTGCAACGGGCGTAACTGCAAATTATCGCCACATAAGCGAGACCCCTGTATCGTTTCGATCCCTCTCTTATTGCGTGCCCTACTCTCGTGCATAATACGAGCGAGAGAAGATCGTTATTGGGGCGGGCCGAACCTCTACGTTCTGATGCTGACTTTTTTTTCATGCACCTACTTTATTTTTTACAGGACTTACTCGGTACCTCATGTTTGATAAGCGTTGATAGTTTTTAAATTGAAAGAGTTTTTTCATTTGAAATCTTTAAAGTTGACAATTTCATTTTTCCACCCACGCACGCATCGCACGGTGGTAGCAAGTGTCCGCCCCCTCGTACAGGAAGACGATCCTCCCACGAGCGACCACCTGTTAATCAGCCCGTGCTTGACGGAATTATAAATATTACCGATGATTGCAGATTCGAGGGAGGATGCGGCAAATCGGCAAGCGCTTTGTTGAAAAAAAAAAAAAAATCGCCCTTGCTCATGAGACGTACGATATACGCGCTCGTTATTTACTGCCGAATACCTGGCGCTCCGTCGAAACATAAATTATTAATTTTATTTCTCCTCGACCGTGTATACCGATTTGTGCCCTAGCAGCTTACGATCGCTCGTTTTGGGTACACACAAGAATGTTGAGGGTTATCAGAATATCTGGTAAAACCGTTTTACGTACAGACATATAATATGTTTCGTGTTTCTTGATTTAAAAAATAAGGAAACGTCGATTTAATTACAGATTACAATGAACAAAAAACAGGAGAACCAAAGCGACAATTTAATGTTACCAACGTACATTTGTAAATGTTACCTTCTTTCTTTGTTAACTCTGCACTGTTCGTTTTTCAATATTAAAACGTATTTATTTTGCCTTTTAATTGCTAGTGTTCTATTTTTACCGGTCAAAGGGCATACAGGACCTCGAGGCCTATAGACTACGTGCACGAATACGGATGCCGTATATTTAGGGCCGTTTTACCTCTCTTCGGTGATTTGAAACACTATGAAGAGCCACGACATAATGATGGTCATTATGGGTGTTTTGCCATTTGAAAATAGAACAAGTAGTTGAATAGTTACGCCGTTGCCAGGCGACCTTTATTTTGTTATTTTTTGTCGCAGGACTTCAGATCACGACACAGGGCAGAGCGCTTTGGTTCTCCTGTTTTTTGTTCATTGTAATCTTCTACTGAAATAAGAATATACTCTTATATTAAGTATTTAGATTTTCATTTATCGTATTAGTATAGTGTAACACTTCATGCTCACAACACAAGTTTTTGGTATATCGTTACGCATCAGGACAACGATAAACATGTAAGAAGTAAAATGTTAAGACAACATTCTATGCGTAATTTACTGTGCGTGCACAGGATAATAGAAGAGCCGCACGTATGGCGTCTCGTTGTTTCCTCTGTGTGTATATATATATATATGCTTCGATCACCCCCCGACAAATGCGTCACAAGGGTGACCCCTTGACCTCGGGGCCCCCCTTATGTATAATGCAGCGCATATTATAACACCTCATTTTAATTACAATAAAAGGTTAAAGAAAAACTCGGCTCGTGCCCACTTGTTTAGTCATTCCGTTTATTGAGATGGTAAAATCGAGAAACTCGACTGGGTCAGAAGATATCGGTGTGCGATATCCCTTTTCTCGTACAAGCGTATAATATTATATACATACCCGCGCGCGCGAGGCTTTGCCCGATAAACCGATAAGATTGATGTGCACGCGTTATATTGTGCGGTACGTTTATTTCTTTGAATTTTGTGAGGAGATTTTAATATGGTTTTCGAGGTACGTATGTGTAGAGGAGTGTCGACGAGAAGCGATCGTTTGATCGGTAGAACCGGAGTTTTGGCATTAATTATGTAAGCCAATGGAGAGAGTAAGAACCCATTTTTTTTTTTTTTTTTTTATTTCAAGAACACTTGGATAATGCATGTCTGACTTTTTTTAAAGTTAACTACTTACGTAACGTTTCGCTGAAATGATTGACGCTAGTTTCAATACTCTTATAATAGTAAGATACACGCATACCAACTGCTGCAAAAAAGCTCCTCCTCATCGCGTATAACAAATCAATACACACACACACGGATATCCTCGTGTACTTCCCTCTTTCTCCTTTACAGTGGAATAATAAAACATCCGTACATCGTGAAAACATTATGATGCTTTACTCGGTAAACGACGAGCATTCAATTGCACGTTATAAATATAGGTATGCGTGTATATATATATATATATATATATGTGTGTGTGTGTATTTACGTATAGGCGGAGCTTTTCAGCTTTCACAATGTTAAATTCAAATCACCGCTTCTGTCGATAATTTAATGCATTTGTATCAATTTAATGTGTTTGTTTAGTATAGTGCAAATTAATAATCAGTATACCCATTTTTCCATTGCAGGTGAAAATGTTGAAAGTATACACACCTACCAAAGGAAAATCGATAGCGAGATTCTCGAGAAACCCATCGTTGAAATTAATTTATAAGAAAATAAAACCCATAACGCAGCGAGAAGAAGAAAAAAAAATGGACTACCAAATAATCGAAAAAAAGGGCACAATCTCTCGCGTTGCTGTACCGGGTACGAGGTTCCCTTGCACTTTTTTAGACGAGAAAACGAAACGACAAGCTATGCATCCATATAACCCGGTCGTATTTTCTATCGCAAGGGCTGCAGTTAGAGCCGAGCAAAGCAGAGCAGGAGAAACAAAAAGAAGCAGGAGAGAGTAGAAGAAGAAGAAGAGGAAGGTGTAAAATGCGCCAAGTGGCGTGACAGTCAAAGGAAGCCGCGGCGTATATTGCAAATTATTGGCCCGCGAGCTGCAGTCGCCGTCGTCATTATCCACCTTATTGTCTCGCGCGCGCGTGCACTCGCATGTGCAACAGTCGAGTTGAAATTGGGCTATGCTGCTGTGTTTTTTGGAAACCCGCAGGCCCCATAAGGACGGGCTCTATACCCCTAGTACGCGCCCGTGTTTTTTGCTGCACTGCAAATTGTTTCACGTACGTTATACATGCGGTTCTCCGTTGAGCTATACTTATACATGTGCCGAAACGATGATTAATTTTGCGGCTAATCGGCATCTGTGCGTTTGTTGGTACCAGTGACGGCTAGGCAACGGATGCAGGGGCCTCGCGTATTTCATGTGACGCGAGCACTGGACTTGCTGGAGCTTTTCCAGATAGCTTTACCGATATTTATTAAGTGCCTTTGGAACTTTTCTTTTTCTCCTTTTTTTTTACAAGTACAATATTCCTTCGATGTAACTTGTACAGTATACAGTTGGAAGCTTCGCTTTAACCTTATATAGGGCCCAAGTAGGGTCGTTTGAAATTTCAAAACTCGATGACATGTGGTTATAGCTCGAACAAAAAAGTAGAGTGTAAGTCGAAATTTTTTTCAAACGGCCGTGTTTCGGACTGTATTGAGTTATTTTGAACAAAAAAGGATTTTTTTTTTTTTTTTTTCATATACGTCTTGCCGAGTAACGTGACTTTTTCGAAAACGAGTCCATTATTTGGAGGATCACGCGATTCCTTGCCAGTTGATCCTTGCACATAAATAAATATATATTATGTACATCGAGATGGGGGTTTTCGCTACATGCGAGGGAACAAAAATAGATGGTTTTTTTTTGACACATGGGACTCTGTTCCTTATTGCGTTTCACGCTTACTACAATACGAAACAATCATGTTTTTTGCCACAGATAATTTATTTCATAGGATACTGGACTGAAATGTTCCTATCTATGCAGCAAAAGTCGTTTCAGGAACAGAAAAATATATACATGAAAACTCGTTTTATCACAAAACCAAGCGCTTTCATTTGAAGGATGACACCGCTGCCTTTGATTCTCAATAATCGCAAGGTTCTCGGTCATTTCAATGACGCTGACAAGTTTCGGGAGTCCACGGAGACAGGATTACCAAAGCGGTGTTTAAGCACTTTTAATTCTGATACTCTAATTTCACTTACGTGATATACTTTTTGACGAACGTGGCAATAAATTATCTTCGTAAACGATAAATGGGAAAAAAAATTTTTAAAACCTTAACGGATAATTTTGGTCAGTGGAAATTTTTTAATATTTTTAATTATCGCTTCGAAAAATACACAGCGTTTTTCTAACTGATATTAAATAATCGAGCACAATTTTCTAGTTGTAACAAGCTTTGAAGGGGGGAACAAAAGAAGCATAAATTTTGGTTTCCAGCGACAAACTAGAAGTGGGATATGCTTTTTGGTGTACAAGGATATAACATGTAATTGTCTTTGCATTTTAGATTTGAGAAAACTTGATTGAAGAAGCTTTGCAGTACATATAATCTTGCCGTCATTTTTAAAATTAATTCATACGATTTTATTATGTACCTCTGGGGGGCATCATTAATGTATCAAATGTAATGAGTTGATTATTTGGAAGCGTTTATAAAAAAAGAAAGTAAATTTCATTACTTTTCACAATAGAATATGTGCAGTGTATTCTTAGTTGAAAAATGTTTATCTTAGCAGTCACGCGCTCAGTGGCTGGTGTCACCTCCTTGTTTAGCCCAAGGATCAATATGATTTACTACCAATTAAGAAATTACTATCTGAATCTACTCTTTTTTTTTATAAATTTAGCTGTGCACAAAAGAAAACACTCAAGTAGTGACCAGCGGTCGGGGAAGTTCAACAACTAAGCTTGCGGTGGATTCCTTCAGTTTTGAGGATCATATAGACAAGTAATCCAAACAACAGTATTACACTTTTTTATTTTTAAAGTGGCTAAGCCTACCTTCCCTTTTTTTAATCTATTGAAATTACAGATAAAAGCTGGTCAATCAGAAATTTTCTTTGTCACGGTAATTAAACAAATTCGAATACATTAGGTTTTTATAGTTGTAATAGTTAACCAATTGATTATACGGCATTAAATCTTTTTAAACTTATATGTATGTACCATTGACATAAAATACTTTAACAATTTCGTCATGTTTCTTTCCAAAGTATTGTAGTTTGACATTGATATCATTGATCTAGAATATAAAATACAAAATGATTTACTCACCATAATAAGATAGTCAACTGAAATGAAATAAAAATAACTAGAAATCTTGTGATGCTTGACGTTGGTGATAATTGGTTCTGGATAAATTTTTTCCATTCATCAATTCAGGACCCGCTTTCTTATGCTCTTGCTATTTTGGGTGCCGGCACGAAGCAAAGCAATAATAAACTTATCAGCTTGCAAGTTCAATATTTCGCGAAATAATCAAAAAGTAATCTAATTTTTCGATGACAATTGAAAATTGAGCATTACCTTTGAATTGAAGAAAACTGCAAAGACGATTTGTGGCAAAAATTTGATATAAAAGTTTCAAAAGTCGAGAAAGGATGTTGATCATCACTCGCTGGTGCATTCACGCGAATTTGTTATGGACCGGATACGTATTCGTGCGTGCACCAAATTTCATTTGTCTGTTACGCGAAGGGTGAAACCGAAGACGGACCGAGACATTTTACGCGGCGTATACGAAACAATTACTTTACAAGCGTGTTCTTAATGTATTATTTTCACAAACATAATTTTCAAATTATCCGACACAAAAACAGTTACTGGTCCATAAATTTCTTTTTATGTATTTTTCGAAAGATGCCAAATTTTGTTGTTTTTTTTTAAGCTGAGCAAGTAAAGGAGGGTATGGGGAAAGACTGAATTTAAAAACACTTCCGTTGAGCAAATACACGTATAAACCGTACACATGAGAGCAGACCGGAAACCTCGGAACCTATAATTTTGCAGAAAGGCTTTCTCGGAATATTTGAACACGCACCATCAGTAATGCATGGATTGAAAAGTATACCGTGTCCAATAATTCTCAAGGGTTTATTCTGACACTCCAAGTTTATCTTATTATAGTCAAACGGAATAGTAGAAAAAATTTGGATATTTTACTACATGTAAAATCATGATGCTCATTTTTTATTCCTTATCATATAAAATACGTAATGCTTGATCAATGAACTAGTCATTTTTATTTCTAAAAATTCAAAAAACGTAATTAAATCACTTTGTTTCCATTTAAGCCCATATTGTTGTAGACGTATTCCTTGCTGAGTTGTGATGATATACAAAATATACAGTACCTAAGAAAAGCGATTAAAAGTTTTTTTTTCTCTATAGTGTATTCTTTTTTGACGTAGGTAGATTACCTGTGCTGTGTGCCAGTTTATAATACCAGAAGGATATTTTATTTAGTTTACTTAAAAGAACCGTAAGATGTTACCTGGCCGTATTTTAGTTAATTAAATGAAGAAATACTTTTATTGACAACAGATTTGATAAAGGAGCAGCAGTTGTTGGAAAAAAAAAAAATAATAATAGTAAAAAAAATAAAAGAAGGAGAAAGAGGACGAAGATTTCAATAAAATGTTAGGACTACAAAGCAACATTTGTTTAGTTATCTTAATTACAAGTTCAACTTATATCGAAGCTCACCGTATCTTAGGGGTTTTTCCCTTTGAGTCCAAAAGTCATAACATGATGTTTAATGCATTAATGGTTGGACTAGCAAAGCGCAACCACCAAGTTGATGTTATCACGCACTTTCCGGCAAAAAATCC
Organism: Copidosoma floridanum; assembly: GCF_000648655.2. Next base: position 423,393 of record NW_019379577.1, on the reverse strand, counting down.
ACCACCAAACTTCAAACTGCTAATAAAACTCAATGGAACGTTTGACAAAGTTTCCATCAACTCAGTTGTAGACAGAGATCTAACTGCACACATAGCCGATTTACGTGGCAATAAGATGTGTGAACTGCTGGGTATAGAAGAAATACAGAAACTTATCAAAAATCCACCTCACGATCCTCCTTATGATCTCCTGGTTACAGAGGTATGCATGATATTTTTTGTACAAAAATTTGTAAATTTTTAGTAAAAACTAATAACATGGGATGAATTTAAAAAAAAATCCATCTTATGATTCCGAAAAAAATATAGAGATTTTTTCACGATTCAATAATTAATTTTTCATCTGCAACATTATAAGCTTATTTGTAAGCTTAGAAGACATTTTTACTTTTTTTGTGAACATTTCTCTTGAAATTTCTACCAGTTTTAGTTGTTTTTTTTAAACATATTTTTATAAATGTAGAAAACTTTGGTCAAAACAAATCAACTTAGATTTCAAATTACACTATATTACATAGTAGAGTACGAATGACATAATATCCATTGCGAAGGCGTATAAAACAAACTTTACTTAAAATTTNTGGTAAATCAAATTTAAAAACATTAAAAAATTATTAGAATATAAGTAGTGTAAGCTCAGGTGGAGTCAATCCACAATGTGTATCAATAAAAATATGGTGCTTCCACTTTTTGTACTGCTAATAATTTCATTTGCTGAGTCGTATCGAATTTTGGGAGTTTTTCCACTTCCTTCAAAAAGTCACGATGTGATGCTAAGCGCATTAATGAAGGGCTTGGCAGAGCGCAACCACCAAGTAGACGTGATAACACAGTTTCCCGAGAAAAATCCACCACCAAACTACAAAGTTGTTGTAGATCTAAGTGGTAGTACAGAGACAGTGACCAACAATGTCAGTATGAAATATGCAAAAACATTAAGTGGTAAACTATATTACATAGTAGAGTACGAATGACATAATATCCATTGCGAAGGCGTATAAAACAAACTTTACTTAAAATTTTTTTTTTTAATTAATATAATATAACTAGTAACTTTTGTGAAACTACTATACATACATAATTGCGTTTGCAGGTATTCGGTGCCAATTGCTTCTTAGGTCTTGGATATGTGCTCAACGTGCCAGTGGTTGCAGTAACTACATCAGTTGAATATCCATGGGTCGCTGACTTCAATGGGAATCACGACAACCTGGCTGTCGTGCCTAGTTATTACACAACGAATTTCGACAAATTTAAATTTTCGCATCGTTTGTTTAATTTCGTATCTCACCTTTGGCACACGTATAAATTTCACAAAATAACCAATGACATTCAAACGCAGTTGATGAGGAAATATTTAAGCCCAGACATACCAAATATTCGCGAAGTTGAAAAGAGCATCGCATTACTTATAGTCAACAGAAGTCCACTGATTGATGGCCCAAAGCCCGTGACTCCTTCAATGATCGAAGTAAGCGGACTACATTTGGAAGAAAATGAAATACCACCAATAACTCCCGTACGTACACATGAGCTTGCAACTTAAAAAATTCGAATGCGTAAAATTGAGTTGTGGTTAACTTGAAGTTGTCAACAGGAATTGCAGAAATGGTTAAATGAAAGCGAAGATGGTGTAGTTTGTTTTTCGTTTGGATCGATGGTATTGATCGAAACGTTACCGTTAAACTCCATTAAAGCGCTTTTTGAATCGTTTAAAAAAATATCACCAGTTCGAATACTCATGAAAATTGTCGATGAGTCAAAATTACCACCTGGATTACCGGAAAACGTGAAAACTCTTCCTTTGATACCTCAACAAGCGGTCTTAGGTAATCTCTCAAACCCATTGAAAGTGGCATTTATGACCATTTTCTTAACCCATTTTTTTCAGCTCACAAAAACGTTCGTATTTTCCTTACACACGGAGGACTTATGGGCTGTCAAGAAGCCTTATATTTTGGGGTTCCAATGATTGGTGTGCCGCTCTTTAGCGATCAGCCACAAAATTTAGATAAATTTGTAGCCATGAATATGGCGATTAAAATTAATTACAACAACTTGACAACGACATCGCTGGATGAAGCTTTAAACGCAGTATTGTACGACCCCAAGTATAGGTAAAATTTGAAATTTATCCAACAACATGAATTATTGACTCATGAGGGCTGGTGGTATTCATCTAATAATCATCCTCGTTCACAATGTTGCTTGTAATATATGGTGTATGTCTGAGCCAACCTGCCAAAAGCCATCACTTCATTTTATGTTTACTAACTTTGTATTTGATTACTTCACAGCAAGACGTGTGAATCCCATTAAGACATCAATCCCAAACCATGTCAACATTTGTAATTGTCTCCCCCAAATCACTTGATGAAGCTTAATCGATCAAATTTCCAATGAAGAGGCTGTACCGTGTGACTCTTCAATCTCTTTACCCAAACATAGAAAACTCATTTTGTGAAAAAAACAAAAAAAAAAAAAAAAAAAAAACCATGTAAATTATTGATTTTCTCAGAGAGAACGCAAAGTATTACGCAAAAGTTTTCAAGGACCGGCCAATGAAGTCGATGGATATGGCAACGTTTTGGATAGAATATGTCATTCGAAACGGAAACATTATGAAATCACCAGCCCTCGAGCTATCCTGGTGGCAACTGACTCTGCTCGACGTTTATGGATTTCTATTAACGTGCCTAGCAATAGCTTTTACTGTTTTGTATCGCGTGACCCGTAGGTTAATGAAGAAAGTTCCAGTTTTATTGGCACAAGTAAGCATGTTACGAAAAAAAATTGAAAAAATAAAAACACAGTAAAAAGTTTTAATCAGCTAAGTAAAGATAGTTAATTTTTAATGTACATCAATAGTGTAATAAATGTTTTGTGATATATTATGCTCTAATCTTTCGTAAGATAATTTGATAACATTTCCAGTGGTCCTAACGTATACTTCAAGACTCACTCAGAAAAAACGAAATGCTTTTTTTGATTGAGATAGTCGGCCAATTTTTTGCTTTTTGGGACTCTTGCAAAAAAAAAGCAGCAAAAAATAATCACATTTAGATGCTCATTAAAGTTATATTACAATTTTTTTAATTTTACGTGAGAAGTTGACGTTTGATGTTTCAATCTTTCTCTCCGCAATTTTTTCTTATCGATATGTTGCAAGTTTACAAGGGCATGAGATTAAAATTTTTTTTTAATAAGCTAATGTCTCAATGAAAGTACGTTTATACATCACCGATCAGTTGTAAGTTTACTGTGGAAGGAAAAAGTCAAAGTCAGATTGTATTTTATTTTTTCGATACTTATACATTTTCATTAATTTATCCTCCAGTAGTACAACTGTAAAAAAAGTGTAGTGAGCATCCAAAATATGATTGTGACACACGTCTAAATACAGAAAAGTTTATTATGAAGTATTAAGATATGAAGGAGTTAAAAAATCAATTCAATACATTAGTAAAGTATAATCGGCAAAAATATACACATGGTAAATCAAATTTAAAAACATTAAAAAATTATTAGAATATAAGTAGTGTAAGCTCAGGTGGAGTCAATCCACAATGTGTATCAATAAAAATATGGTGCTTCCACTTTTTGTACTGCTAATAATTTCATTTGCTGAGTCGTATCGAATTTTGGGAGTTTTTCCACTTCCTTCAAAAAGTCACGATGTGATGCTAAGCGCATTAATGAAGGGCTTGGCAGAGCGCAACCACCAAGTAGACGTGATAACACAGTTTCCCGAGAAAAATCCACCACCAAACTACAAAGTTGTTGTAGATCTAAGTGGTAGTACAGAGGCAGTGACCAACAATGTCAGTATGAAATATGCAAAAACATTAAGTGGTAATCCTACGTTTTACATGTCTACAAAATATGGTAATGATCTATGTCACCTAATGGGTTTGGAAAAAATGCAAAGCTTCATTAAAAACATACCTTCATACGATCTAGTCATCACAGAAGTGAGTACATAATGTTTTTATTTTTATCGATTATATATTTGTAAATGGTCACTGAGTAATACTTTTAGGCCATAGGAGCAAGCTGCTATTATGGTTTTGGTCACCTACTGGAAGTTTCGGTTGTTGCGGTTTCGACTTATGCCGACGCTGCATGGATAAGCGAATATATTGGCAACAACGACAATCCAGCCTTTGTGCCACTCTCACTATTTGAAGGCATTTTTGACAGATTCAGTTTCTGGGATCGCTTGCGAAACACGATTGGCTACGTACAACAAGTTCATGACTTTAAACGGCTAACTGCCGTGCAAACTCAACTGATGAGAAAATATTTGAGTCCAGATGTGCCAGACGTACGGGAATTGGAGAGAACCGTATCTCTGCTTTTGGTTAACAGACACCCCGTCATCCATGGACCAAAACCAATTACTTCAGCTGTGGTAGAAGTCAGTGCCTTACACATCAACAAAAACAACTCCCAGATCTCCCTGGTAACCAAATTCGGTTAATTCCTACAACATCACTTGTACGTTCACCGTTTGAAGTTTGTTTGTTTGTTTGTTTTTTTTTTTTTTTTTTTACAGCAACTGCAAAATTGGTTAGATGACAGCCAAGATGGGGTTGTTTATTTCACATTTGGATCGATGGTTTTGATAGAAACACTACCACCAGAAACACTAAACGCTATTTACAAGTCCTTCTCTAAATTAGCTCCGATGCGAGTACTGATGAAAATTGCTGACCCAAGTAAACTGCCGCCAGGATTACCGAAAAACATTTTGACTTTACCGTGGATCCCTCAGCTAAGTGTATTAGGTGATTATTTTAATTATAAATTGTCAGAATTATTATATGATTTTGAGGTATATGATTTTGAGATTATTATAAGGAAAAACTTTTTTTATTCCATAGATCACAAAAATGTTCGAGTTTTCATAACTCACGGAGGACTGATGAGCTGTCAAGAAGCGTTATATTTCGGAGTACCAATAATTGGTATTCCATTGTTTAGCGACCAAATGCAAAATGTAGCGAGATTTGAGGAAAAGAACATGGGTATCAAGATTAATTATGAAAACATCAATGAAGCTTCTTTAGATGAAACTCTAAGAACAATTTTTACCGATCCAAAATATAGGTATACAATTTTAAAATAATCTTACTCTGTTATCTAAGTGTTGTAAATTCAAATCGTAAAACTAATTGCATTTCCACTACAGAGAAAATGCAAAGTTGTACTCGAAATTATTTAAAGACAGACCAATGGAGGCTATGGATACAGCTGTATTTTAGAGGATATAATTATATTCGCAATAAAATTTAAATAATATTCATAACAACTTTTGTTAAACAAAGACTTCTAAAAATAATCGATAGTAACTTCTGTTACTGAGTAAAATCAAATGTAAAGTGTAGTTTTTATAGATACAAAATTTGTAACACCAAGTTTTGTTGTTCCGTTTTTTGTGAAAAAATTACTAAACATTGGCAGTAAAGAACATTTATTTGTTGATATTTAGTGCTTTTTACAATTGTTACAAATAGTAGTCTATAATTTTCGAATCTCAAAAACAAAATTCTTTATTTTATAAGTTAGAAATAGTTTTTTCGATAAATTACTAAATTTTAGATGCTCGTTCTGTAACAACTTATTATCTAATCGTTTTTTAGAAGGGTTGAATGAAACAAAAAATTTTTACTTGCATCATCTAAGAGTGAATCAAAAAAGTTAAGCATAGAAATATAATTTTCTTTCTATAATTTGTTTGTATTTTATGTGTTTCAAAGCTTCTCACTAAATTTGACAAGTTACAGAGTAAGAAGTTATATGTGAATGAGTATTTGCTTTATTAACCACACAATTGTAATTAATAAATGCTTTTTGTGAAAAAAATTATTAAAACTTTTTTTTTATCATTAAATTTTAATACATTTTGAGTAACTGTAACAGTAAAAAAAGGTTTGGCATTAACAATTTTTTTAAAATACAAAAAAATTATACATAAAAACATTTTGTTACAACTAATTTTTTGCAGATTCAGGTTTAGACCCAATACATTTTCGCTAATACATTACACGAGTATGTTGAGAACCAAAAATAACGGCACAATTTCTCCCCCATCTCTAAAGATAAGGTTCCTGCGCATACGATTTAACGTGCACATCAGTCATCCTGAATATCTATCTAGCTCACAAGTTCATCGTATCGAGAACGGATATTGATAAACAATAACGTTCTTAACAAACAAACGCTTGAACATAAGAAATCAGTTTTGGTTTTGTCGCTCAAGTGCATAGTCATGTTCTTGATTTCTGTAATTTTTGTGAAACTATTTCGTCGTTATTAACCGTCTATTAAATAACGCCACCGAAATAAAAGTTTATTTTAATTCATGTGCACACTTATCATTAGCAAAAATATTGAGCATTAGAATTAAAATAATTAAAGCACGAATCGCGTCAGTTAACAATGTACATCGATAAAAGAACGATGTATTTACTTTTTGAACTGTTGATTATTTCATTTGCTGAGTCGTATCGAATTTTGGGAGTTTTTCCACTTCCTTCAAAAAGTCACGATGTGATGCTAAGCGCATTAATGAAGGGCTTGGCAGAGCGCAACCACCAAGTAGACGTGATAACACAGTTTCCCGAGAAAAATCCACCACCAAACTACAAAGTTGTTGTAGATCTAAGTGGTAGTACAGAGGCAGTGACCAACAATGTCAGTATGAAATATGCAAAAACATTAAGTGGTAATCCTACGTTTTACATGTCTACAAAATATGGTAATGATCTATGTCACCTAATGGGTTTGGAAAAAATGCAAAGCTTCATTAAAAACATACCTTCATACGATCTAGTCATCACCGAAGTAAGTACACGATGTTTTTTTATTATTTACTATGGTACATTCGTAAATGTTTACTTTGCTCGACATTTTTAGGCATTTGGAGCGAACTGTTACTATGGTTTGGGCTACCTTTTGAATGTCCCAGTTGTCGCAATCTCATGTATTGACGAACCCACATGGATAAGCGAATACATCGGTGGTAATAATAATCCAGCCTTTGTGCCAAACTCATTACTTCAAGGCACTTTTGATAAATTTAAATTTTGGGATCGCTTGCGAAACACGATTGGCTACGTACAACAAGTTCATGACTTTAAACGGCTAACTGCCGTGCAAACTCAACTGATGAGAAAATATTTGAGTCCAGATGTGCCAGACGTACGGGAATTGGAGAGAACCGTATCTCTGCTTTTGGTTAACAGACACCCCGTCATCCATGGACCAAAACCAATTACTTCAGCTGTGGTAGAAGTCAGTGCCTTACACATCAACAAAAACAACTCCCAGATCTCCCTGGTAACCAAATTCGGTTAATTCCTACAACATCACTTGTACGTTCACCGTTTGAAGTTTGTTTGTTTGTTTGTTTTTTTNTTTTTTTACTTAAGTATACGTATGTACATAGTATAATTTATACATACATGTAGTATGTATATACATGTATATATGCATAAGAGTTGGTAATGAATATTATTCTCCTATTAATTAAATGGGTATATACGATGCAAAACAATGTTAAAAATACCAATAATTATGTAGTACACAAAACTGATCCCATTTTGTTAATATGTTAAACATTTTTTAACAGCTTCAATCTAGTGGAAATCTTATTTGAAAAAAATTACTTTTTTCTTATTATAAAACAAAAGTTTTAGTAGTTATAACAAGACCGCATTCAATTATATGAAAGAAAAAGTTTTTGTCATTCATTGACACTTTACACAAAATATGTTTGCTGACATGCACTAAAGCAATTTCGTTAAGCCAGATTAATAAATGTTAATGACTAGTAGCATACTACCTGCACTACTAAAAAGTTGAATAGACATACATAATCTACAAAAAACTATCCATACACTAATTTTGTGGATCAAAGTTATATCGGAGGTGCCGACGTGGATTGTGCATTACATTTTTTGCTCTGCTTCTCATAGATCGTATTCTGTTGCGCAAAGTATATGTAACTTTTAGCAAATACTCCACTTTCGCCAAAGAATCAAGATTCTGCTGACGGTATAGAAAATCATAATATGTACCTACAAAATGACATTGGGAATGGAATTACTGCGTTATAAATATTTTATTTTACTACACACACACCCACACAAATGTATTTTACCTGACCTCCCCCTCCAAGTACTGTATAAAGGATGATCTATACTTACTGATAAGAAGTCGAAGTTTGTTACTTTCTATCTGTTTTACTGGTGATCTACTGGGTATATTCTCAATAGGCTTAGTCATATCCAGAGCTCTGTTTGCAAGTTTAGCAGGGGTCCATAATCGCATAGCTACGTCGATCAAAAAAAAAGCTGGTTTTTCAATTTGCATAAGCTCCCATCGCAGACTGTCAACAGTTATATTTTCTCCTAAATAAACCTACATTCAAATTATAGTTCAAAATTTTCTACATCTTGAAATTAAACATTTACTTCAGAATGCTTACTTTGTTATTAATAATGGTATATCGTTTGGCTCTTTCCTCGTGACCGTACCCATCCACAGCTTTGTAAAATCTAATGCATTGCATCACGAAGTTTCTAACGGATAGTAGTTTTTCAGCTTTCAAATAGATATGTCAAATTATTGCAAGCACTTGTTAGAGACAAAAAATGAACTCTAGTCTTGAATTAAAATTTTTTAAGAAATATAATATTAAGCGTACTATTTATAAGCTTATGTAATCGTTCACATAAAAAAAGATGTATAGATGTATAGATAGCGATCACATAAGCTTAAGTTGATCAAGAAAAAAAAAGAAACAAAAGATGTAAAAGAGAGTTCGGCGAGAAAAACGGGACGATGAACCCATCTCTTACATTTCTTTTTTTTTTTTTTTTTTTTCTTTTTCCTCCCTCTTTGCCGTATAGTATACACCCACATGTATCCCCTTCTGGCTCCACTACTGCGTCAATCGTATGTATATACAACCACCTTGTGGGAACTCGTGCGTTTGTTACGTAGGTGCACTTGCGTTACGAACGGTAGCGGTTCACGTACGTGGGTATATGCAAAGTCCTCTCCGCGTATACTCTTTTGAGACGAGCGTACGGAAGAAAGAGGCTACTTTGCGTTCTCACGCGTCAATGGTGGCGATGGTTTGACTTTGATAAGCACCCCGGAGGAGCCATTTTTCTCTTCACTCTTCGTTTGGACCGTCCAGTCGTAATGATCTCACGTTTCGCTACGAGGGCATCGTGTTTGATTGTACCTAATGATTATCGGTCCTGAATGAAGGTTTACTGCTCTACGTATGGATAAATTTGGAGGTGTGTGCTTCACGGTATCACGAAAAAATCGAAAATTATCGGAGCATTACTCAACGATCGAGCCTAGAATACCCACCATGATGTTTGCCCCCGTTTCGATAGCAATCGAAGGTCAACATTTATCGGAGAAAATACGGTAATAATGATTTGAGGACAGATCGGTAGAAGTGAGAAACAAAACTATTCACATTTTACAGTCTAGTTCCCCTCTAGAATCCCTGGGTGGTACCTACCTCCCTTTTCTTTGATTTATCAAATAATATTTAGACCGATGGTGGTGATGTTCGTCGCTCGCAATGCAAATTCCTTGAAGGCAAAATTACTGTTGCCAGATATAGATCATCAGCATAGCCAACAACAATAGAACAGTATCGAACAACGAGTGGTTGTTGCATCATGATTATCGTGTTTGATCCAAGGATCCACGAGGATAATCCATCTCCGAATGAGAAAATGTGCACGTTGATTAGTCTGAATTGCATCTTGCAAGGGCAAATAAGTGTTTCCTCGGTATCCTCGGGATTCCTCGCGAATCCAACATCATCAATTATCGTGATACTCCCTGTACCGCCGCAATCAGAGTCACGTTTTTACGTGCACCAACAAAAGAAACAAAAAAAAAAAAAAAAAAAAAGAAGAAAAAGAAACCAACGCTATACCGCGTGTTCTCAACCGGTGACCCTCGGACGACGAAAGAAGAAGTGGAGGATCCCACCGTGTGCATTGTCTCCTCCGTCATGCGACATTATAGTGCGAAAGTTCACGTCGCACTGCACGCGATGCTCTCGCAATTTAGGTGTGTATATGTAAGGCTCGACCCGCAGCCACCGGCCACTTTGCCGAGACTTAACGGGTTTCAAGCGGGCAAGGGTCTGTCGTCGTCATATCGTGGAAATATAAAATTACGCGCACTCACGGGTCTACTTTTTTCTCTCTCTCTCTCTCTCTCAATTTTAGTCAAATTCACCTACTCTCGGATGATGGGTATAATAGTCGGGTTGTCTCGTGCAATCTCGGCGTGATTTTCGACGGTAAGAATACACGCCGTAACTATAATTTCCAGGGTATAGACTTTGTTCAGTCTAAGGTGCATATACAAAATGTATCACGATGCACGTTATTGAATATACAAGTAACACGTGTGGATAATATGCAGATTACTCACGAAGCGCGTGTGCAAAAAATAGTGGCCTCGAGATTTCAATTTTTGGCCATATACTTCCGATGAAGAAGAGCCTCGCGTGCGTCCCGAAGAAAAGAGAGGCAATCTAATTCAATCGGATCCTTACAATGTAACAAACACTTCGATTTTCTATGGATATATACACACATACACGCGCGCGCTTAATAGCTTGTACGTGTAAAGGACCTATTCTACAAAGAGGTGAAGCGCAAAAGGGGGAAAAAAGTACCTTTAGAGGAATAGCGAGAAAAAAAAAAAAAAAAAAAAATGTGAGACGAGTGCAACAGCATCGCGTGATGCTGCACTGAAAAAGAGTCCGTAGACAGATTTCTGTTCTTTTTATTATTTCAAACACAATGTATCACGCCAAAGATGTAACGTAAAATCGGCAAGGGGCAATATATATTTTAACAACACATGGCTAAGTATACCAGATTTGGTAAGGAAAAAAAACGTAGATATCCGTAACTTGTACATTAAATCTCTGCACGTAACTAGATACTATCACAGCCAGTGTATGATCACTGTAATAAACTTGAAAGTTTTAATTTGCTCGATTTTTTTTCTTTAATTTTCAAAATATACTCATGTGACACGCTAGACTGAAGAATAACCATGTATGAACTTACGGTGACATCAACATCTCATGAAAGTAAGAATTAGTCGTTGGTTTTTTATTTTTTATTTTTGTGCACTGAGCATTATTAATTAAAACTATTACAAAAATTACTGCCATAGAACGGTAATCCAGAGGAATTTTTTCCTTTGGCAACTCAATTGTTATACCATTTAATTAGTGGACAGTAACTCTTACTGTACGAACAAATAATAATCACTAAAATGACCATTAACAACGGTAAAAAGTAGCGTACAAATGGTAAAAATTCTCTACACGGTGGAGTAGTACCAGAGCAGTAGTTCTAGCACAGTATAGTTTTCATTATTATTATTTTCTTCTCAGTGTAGCGATCCCCTTTCTTCCGAATGCTCGATTCTTATTATCGTGCTGAGGATATCATAAAAGGAAAAAAAAGGAAGGAGTAAGTGCTTCGTTATCTTTTCACATACCGACGTGTCCCATACTTGTTCAACACACAGTAAGTATTAGGCACACCCCCGAGCTTCGTACGAACGCGAAATTGAAAGCACCGAGTCGCGAAAAGGGAATAAGCAAAGAATCGAGCAGTCCGCGGCCCATATGCCTTTTGGAGAATAATACAGAGGCCGGAGGAGTCAAGCGTTAGGAGTACACGCGTGGGCCATCCCCGCTAACGAGCCTCTCGACGCTCCGGTCGAGCATACACAATTTGCCATCGGCCGCACAACGACTGCTACGGGAGTATATAGGTATAGCCTTCGCTCGACTGAATTCGCCTAACTGCCCTGCTATATGCACGTGGTTATTATACGTGTGTAGTTGTACACAGCAGCTCGGCGTTTAGCTTCATTTTTTCCCCCGTAGACCATAAGTCCGAAGAAGAGATAGTGTTCGGGGTTACCTTGGGGATTGCTTTCTTTGGCTTGTATGGCATAAATATTGAAAATTAATGGTCGCATGGACGATTATTTAGATTTTATTACCCAAAGGCAAATTAACGTCTCTTCCGTGCAACCTAATCTCGTGTCCCAACAAAAAGTGTGTGGCCCGTGCGGTCAGTTTATCGAATGATAACGGCTTCCTGCACACGCTCGGGGGCGCGTGTATATGAATTTCTAACAGAAGAGTCGGAGAGAATGGGTCAATTAAAAGACTGGAAAATCGTGCGGGGAATGGCCCGACTGACAAAAGAACGGGGGGGGGGGCACACGCGTATAACGCGGACGAGCGACAAACGGTGGCTAAGTGGCTGCTCGGTGGGACATTGCAATTTCGGCAGAGCTAAAATAGAGAGAGAGAGGAGTATGCCTCTGCTTGTAATTGTTTTCTGCATTAGTGCCGGACTCAAAGCCCAAGCGCACGTGTACACGGTATATTTGTACGTTCACTTACGAGCTAATTACTTTATGGCAAGAAATTATTGCCGGTCTTCGATTTTGTCGTTTAGGCTGGTGAGACCTTTAGGCGATCGGTAAAGTTTTTTTAGGTACGTAAGTATTTTAGCCGCTCATCGATTCGCAACTTCGCTCTGGACATATGTATTTGTGGGGCTTCGGTTCGTAATGCCATTTTTTGGCCCAAGCCGTATAAATAAATACGTTTAAAATGGCAAACATTAAAATTATTCATTTGGTTAATGCATTGTACATTGCTTGAAAAACATCGTTATACGTCAGTCTGATCATTTGTTTCTTTTGCACGGTAAAAACACCTAAATAGTAAAAATGGTATAGCAGTGTAAAATCTACCTGTATGGTTTTCTTCGTCAAAGGTGTACCCTACTTTGGATTATTTTCCAAAAAACCTCGAAATTTGCCCAGTCTGCGAAATATCTCTGCAGCATCCGTCCCTCGCAAAGAGAAGCAAAAGATGAGCTTGTATGTATATATACGCACGCTCGCGTATAAACGCAACGAGCGCACGCGGAAGCTTTTGCCCTTCCGCTGGATGAGCACAACCTAATAATTCCCCCAATGGCCCTCTCTCTCTCTCTCTCTCTCTCTCGCGCAGCTACACCCAAACAACACACACACACACGTGTCTGCATCGGCTGCAGCAGCGAAGAGCTTCCCCATTTGCGGGCGGGCCATTCCACTTTGTTTGACGCGAGAGAGCGCGCTCGCGTAACGAACTGCCCGGCTGCCCACTCGGCCGTTCGCTCTCCTGGCTCGCCACGAGCTTTCATTCGAATAAACCCCTCTCGACTACCTCTCTCCCTTTCTTCCTTTTTTTCGACTATTTTACCGCGTAAAAGCAATCGCGAGAGCCGAAGGGAGAGGGCCAGCCCAGATTGAGCTTTAAATCGTAAAAAGGGAGGGTTTGAAAAAAAAAAGAGAAAAAAAAAAAAAAACGGAGGATGAGCGCTTTTTTGTGACTTTTCTTTTCGACCTATACCTGATGCTGTTCGTTTTTCTTTTTTTTTTTTCTTTTTTTTTTTTTTTGCAAGAGAGCAGGGGGCTTTTAGGGCACGTGCTTTGATGCCCCTCGCGCGTGAAGCGCACGGCTAATCGATTTCAAATTGATATCGGTAATAATGCCAAAGCTCGCGGGCGGATTATGCATAGTCGTGTGGGATCTTTTCTTTCGGGAAAGGGGGGGGGGGAGTGTCTACTTTTTCGTGTCTATATTTTTTTTTTTGGTAGGGGCGAAGGGTACGAATTGGAGAAAGTTAATTGGAATTTCTCTCAGCGCTCGGTGCAACCGGACGTTTTTTTTTTTGGGTCGCCGCTTTGATGGGCTTTTTTCCCCATTTGGCGTTCCACGGGGTTGTTTTTTCCCCCTCCCCTACCCATCACGCGATCGGAATCATTATCGAGCTTTTCAAAGCGGAGCTTCGATTTTCCCTTCGTAAGTATTTTATTTTACGCGCATTAAACTTTTCACCGTGCAATCTCGCGATTGCTCAACGCGTCTTTGTATACATATTTACTTGATTTATTCCATCGGCCCGAGTCTCCGCGTCTATATTAATCACGCGATTAGCTCGTCGGGCCGTGCTACTTGGAAAACAAAAATCATAATAATCGCTTTCTCCGGATGAGACTGGCTGCATCACGTCTCGAAGCGGGTGGAAAGTCTGGGCGAACGTTCAACCGATAACTGGCACTCGAGTTGGAATCGCCGCGGAGAACGTATCGTTTCAGTGTACAGTTTAAATTCAGAGTATCGTAAAATGGCTCACGCAAGGTAAGACTATTAAATACTAAATTCGATAATCACATTTGACGATGTATTATGGGTTCAGAACGATATTGTACTTGTGCGTCGTTTTGGCGACGCTGGTGATTTCAAAATCGACTCCTCAAAAAACCATAAAACTGTCATCCGGCCATGAGATACCCGTCGTTGGTTTGGGCACTTGGCAGGTGATAAAAAAAAAAAAAAAAAAAAAACAAAGAAACGCATCACAAGCAAACTTTTATTGAAAATATGGTTAAATATAAATGACAGATGCCGTCCGAGGCTATCGACGTGGCTGTGACGTCAGCTCTGGAAAGTGGCTACAGGCACATAGATACCGCGTTTACGTACGGCAACGAGGAAGCGATCGGCAAGGCGTTGAAAAAGTGGTTCGATAAGGGAAACAAGCGCCAAGATCTTTTCATCACCACCAAAGTATATCTCGCATGACACACATAATATCATTATGTGCATTAATATATCGAGTAGGTATATCCAACGCTTTGACTTTCCACCGCAGCTGCCGCCCATAGGAATGAGAGGCTCGCTTGTCGAGGCGTACTTGAAGCTTTCCCTGGAAAAGCTGAATCTGGAGTACGTGGATTTGTACTTGATCCACAAGCCCTTCGCTTTCGTCAAGGACAAGTACAAGCACCAGCCGGCTCTTAACGAGGACGGATCGGTAGTGCTGGATCTCGATACCGATCACCTCGACATTTGGAAGGTCCCTACATGCTTGGATACTTTATCTGTGAGGGGGGGGGGGGACAAAAAAAAACGAAATAATTGTCGATTGTCTTTCAGGCCATGGAGAAGCAAGTGAAGGCCGGCCGCTGCCGGTCCATCGGCTTGAGCAACTTCAACCGGACGCAGCTCCTGAACGTGTACGATCACGCTGAAATAAAGCCCAGCAACTTGCAGGCAAGTTATACACACGCAAAAAACCACCATCTCTCGATTCCCGTAAAATGTGATCCTCGGCGAGACAGATCGAGCTGCAAGCTTACAACCAGCAGAGGGAAATGCGCGAGGTGTGCTCGTTGCGCAACATAGCGATCACGGCGTTCAGTACCTTGGGCTCGCCGGGCTCGTCGAGCGACAAGCGCACGCGGATCTACAAGTCCCTCCCGAAGCTCCTGGACAACCCCAAGGTCAAGCGCATCGCCGACGCGCACAACAAGACGACCGCCCAGGTGTTGCTGCGCCACGCGACCCAGGCCGGTATCATCGTGTTGCCCAAGAGCACGCATCCGGACCGGATTCGCCAGAACATCGGTATCTTCGACTTTGAGCTCACCGACGACGAGGTCAAACTCATGAACGGACTCGACAAGGGAGAGCAGGGCAGGATTTTCCATTTCTTCATCGACAAGGGGTGAGCATATGTACTTGGAGATGTTTTTTTGTTCGTTTTATTTTGACCAGTGTGACTGGTGTACTGGTTGGTTTTCAGGGTGGAAAAACATCCGCAGTACCCGTTCGCTACCCAACTGAAGAACGAAAAGAAGACCGAGTAGACAACAATACAATATATATATATGTATACAACGTTTAATCATGCACATATAGGCACCAATATACATTATAAGCACATTGCACATCAGAACAAGTGTCATAATAACACACCCGGTGACCGAGAACCTTGTAATTTACCGTGTGGATGATACTTAATAAACGCTGCCTTTCTTAGCGTCATTTGAATAACGTTAATTATCATATTTCAAAGTTAATCGGGCGCAGTTAGCTAAAGTGACGAAAATCCATCGGCTCATCGTGTATATTGCATAAATATGTATACGAGCGCGAAATTAAACGGACCATTGGGCCTCGCGGGCGTACCGGATTTTTTCGTGTTTTTTCAAACGCCAAATAAGCCAGCCGGGTAAGGGGGAAAAGAAAAAAAGCTCCCGGCAAATCGTTAAGCGGCAGAACGTCTCTACTGCGTCGTCGGCCATCCGATAATTTACGTCGCAGCAGCGGGCCGGCTTATTAGAAGCGCATTATGTTCGATTCTCGGGGCCTATACGTGCTCCTTCCGAGGTAACATATGTGTGCTCGCGTGCGCCTCGTGTACATATGTATATTGCCCGCCGGCGTAACTCTCATCTGTGGGCCTCTCCGGGGTAACAGGTGCCGGGCCGGCGGTCGTTAGCCCCCGTCGATACTTCCCTTCTTTTTTTTTTTTTTTTTTTTTCCTGAGGGGGATATGTGCTTCCATTCTTTTTCTCCCGCCCTTATCTCTGTGTATTTTTTCGGAAATTCTTCGATTGCGTCGAAAATTGAATTTTCCAACGCTTGTTCGCGAGCTTGGGTGGAAAATCAAGCAGGGAGCATTAAATAATGGCCCTGGGGCTCCCATGTGACTCCTCGGACGCTCGGCGTCTCAGGCTCTTTCTCTCCGAGAGAGACGTGCGTGCAGCTCTACCAAGCGACATATGACGCGAGGGGGAGTCTCTCCTTGGTTCCTTAGCCTTGAATCCTGACCGACTGCACACTGGCGTAGTCCACCCCTTCGTCCTCCTCCTTCCGACTCATCGCACGCGACTTTTTTTTTTTTTTTTTTTTTTTTTTTTTTTTCGTGCATATGCGCATACTCATGTGTACGCCTGTGTCCCTTGAGGAGGAGGAAAAAATGAGAGCACTGCGGCGCACCTGTTATTTTCCAACCACCGGAGCGGAGCTATTATACTTGCCAGTGTGTAGGTACAATATATAATGGGTGTATCGCGACGTCGGTCTGGTCTAATTGCGAAAGGGGTCAAGGCTCATTTGCCGACAAATGGCTGAAAAATCGTCGGGTTTTTCGAGACGGCTATATACTCGAAGGAACGTAATTTGCGTCTCTTTGAATCATATATCCTACTAACGCATAATACTTACATGTGCTCATTGCACATTCGTGCGTCGTACTGCAGATGTTTTTATACATCGCTTGGGTGTGCACTGGTCGAGGGTGACGTGTATGATTATCGCGGTTGATGCGTAATCACATGATATACAGCGGGTCCTTCATTTACGTTTGCTTGATAATGGTAATCGAGCCTTTTAAACAATTAAATCGTATGAACATAATAAACATTGTGCTGAACAATCTCGACGAGCGCGAAACGAATTAGGGCTCGCGTGGATGTGGCTGTACGCGCGCTTGGCCCTCCGTAGGTGTATATACCTAATCTACGTGAAACTGCTTCGCGCGAAGCTGTGGATCATCGTGTCTTCATTATTCACGCAACACGTAATCTTCCGCTCTGATGAGAAATCGATTGTCTCGCGGAGTAGAAAAAAAAAAAAAAAGGTGAGGAATCCGAGGAGAAGCTGCTTTTTTTCTCTCTCTCTCCTTCGAGCCAAGCGACGAAATGATAAATTGATTTAGCGCGCGCGAGCGCAAGATGTTTGTAGGGTGGGAAGGGAGGCCGATGTGCAGGTATCTACGAGGTTTTTACACTGTTATATGAATAAAGTAGAAAAACCATTTTGTTTAAGGATGCACACATTTGTCAAATGTAACTTGCGTCTACCTGGATTTTCAACGTTTTCAAGCTAAATAGCATTGTGCAATGTGCAGCGTTTGGGTGGAACTCGGTATTTTTATGGATAGGTTTAACTTGAAAGAAATTATTGTTCATTTTGCATGAAAATGAGATAATCAAGTCGTACACGTTTCTTAAAAGTGTATAGTTTGAGTTTTTACTAGGTTTTTTTGGCAAATTTTTTCATTCCTCCTGAAAAAAGTATCTTCCCTGAAATAAATAAAAGATATTCGTACTTTCAAGTTTCTCCTCTATTCCTTATTTGTTGGGGTTTTTAAAAATTGATCAAAACCATAAAATTCTGCCGATTTATAGTTTTCTCTCCCCTAAACTTACTATCTTTTCCAAAATGAGATTCAAGATGTAGTACCTTCTTCAAAGGTGAAAACAAGACAATCCGAGCAGCAATATGTATTTGTCAGTGTACGCTGTTATTCCGCTCGGATCAATGAACATTTCGACAACTTGCATCATTTAATGAAACAGCAGCCGGAATGCGCGCGTGTACTAAGATTATAGACGATGACCCAACTTTTGATTACACATTACATCCCATCCGAGCGCGTTGGTGGCGGAGATGACCAATACAATATAATGTACCATGAACTGACCTTTTTCAAAGGCCCCCACGATATATACGTGTCTAATGAGGGTATACGATCTATACCTCGCGGCGAGTGATCAATGATTTTCCAATGAATTTTCGAAAAAACATTTCAAGTGCCGCTCACCAGATGGGCGGGAAAAAATCCATACAGCTTCATCAATTTCATCTGTCTCGATTGGTAATCACTCCAAATATTTTCCTCGTCTAACCGAAAATCGCTCGATCGCGCAGAGTATTAGCTCTTTTCTCCACGTAAGAGCCGAATATTGATTTTCCAAAGGAAAAAAGTAAGTGTACCAATCGAACGCACATACCGAGGTTGTTGAGAGTTTTCCGCGCAAAAAGACCGCCCCGGCGAAAAGCTGACGAGCGATCTCCCGCGGCGGTGGCAGCTCTCGTATATGCGATCAACCGCCACTGATAGGTGCCGACAATCGCGCCTCCCTGCAGGGATAATGCTCTGGCTGATCATTTTTTTTTCTTTCTCGTTCTCGTCGTCTCGTATTCTCCTTCTGCCACATACGGTGGCTGCGATAGTGTTAATTGCACGGTGAGCGGGGGTTCATTCACGGGGAGTACAGTTCCATTCCCATGATAAGACTTTTGGAACTCGATTATTTTCATAAAGTTACAATACCATGACAATTTCGTAGCCTCATATAAACTAAACTTATTTGTTACGGGTTGTGTTACGATCTACAGACGGACAGAATTCTGATGCTACTGTAGTAATCAGCTTTGTTTAGGAGCCATACCTAATTAGTATAGGCAATACTGAGCTCGTGTAGCTTCCGAGCAAAGGCTGCACGACAAAAGTAAGAGTCCATCGCAGTGGGCTTAGACTCATGCTACCGTAGCATTAGTTATCTCTGTACATGGACTACTTGATTCCGCATACCTACCGTAAATTACGTCCAAGCCGATAGTTTGATTCAATGAGGGACTATTGCTACTTGTCGATCAATTCATAGGTGATTATAATCTGCACCGTCTATTGATAATTAGTGTTGTAAAAGTTAAAAGCAAGAAAATAAAACGTGCAGGTTCCTATGTACATGTGTTTAATAATAAGAAAAAATCTCATGATGAAACAAAATATTTAGCTTTGTTTAAAAACTATACTTTCCAAAGGAAGTTGGATATGATAGCTGTACACATGATTTTATAATTCCAAAATAGCAGACTTGAAAAATCAACGCATATTTTGCTGTGAAGTGATTCTCTTAACAATAACTGGTACATACTGGTTAATAAAGTAATATGTAATATAGAAGAACAAATTATTATTAAATCACTATCTTGGTGTAGCAAAAGTATAACACATTTTTACATTTATCAGTACATACTGTTTAAGTCAACAAATGCTTACAGGCTTCCAGTGGTTATCTAGTTTACAGTGTTCCATGGGAGAAACTGCATTTGCATTCTTTCTGCGTTGGTCAGAGACCCAGATAAAAATATTATAAAATGTACACAGTATGCACACATTATCACCTCGTTTTACATTACTCTCTACTGCGGCAAATTGAGCAAAGTTCCTTGACCAGGAGGCAAATAGGTGACTTGGCGAGATCTTGACAATTGATAGGCAATGTCCTCTGCAGCTTCGATTCTCCTAAGTTCGACCAGACCATCACCAGCATCTCCCAAAGATTTTGCAAGCAGCTCGGCAGCCTGAGCATCACCCTCTGCACTTATGACAGCAGCCTTTTTCTGTTGTTCAGCTTTCTCTACAAGGAATCGAGCCTTTTCGGCGTCTTGCTGGGCTACTTGTTTCAACTCAACAGCTTGAGTAAACTCTTTACCAAACGTCAAGTGTGTCTTCATTTACAGCCAAAAAATAATAAATCAATGTCAAAGAATCGTTCAGTTTTCAAAGTACAACAATAAAAAAAGTACTTACAATGGAAATATCATCCAAAATAACTCCAAACTGCTTAGCTCTTTCCATTAAGTCTTCTTCAACTTTTTGTGAAACAACCTCTCTCTGAGTAATCAGTTCACCAGCATCAAAGTGAGCAACTACAGCTTTCAGCACCTCAGTAGTAATGGAAGGCAACACTCGATCATCATAATCAAGACCAAGGACAGTGTAGATTCTTGGTAAGGACTCAGGCACTGGTCTGAACAAAATACGCAGCGTGATGTTAACATTCTGCAAATCCTTACTACTAGTTACTACAGGTACATTTCGGGGTCTGGATCTGATGTCAAAGATAATTGGCTTTTGAATCCAGGGAATGAAAAAGTGTGTTCCTTCTCCAACCACGGTATTTTTCACACCAGCAAATCTGTCAAAAATGACAGCTCTGTGACCTCCATCAACTGAAAGAAAATACACAACTTTGTTAGTCTAGACAGCATAAAAAAGATAGTTAAACATTTACACAACAATCAATTTATACAAAAAGTTTCGTAGATTTGCAGAATCAAAAAGTAACAAAAAACTTTAATCACTAAAATTTGCCTTCAAAGCAACCTGTATACACTATAGCTAGGTTTCAAGAAGAAAAAAGCTGTTTACAGCAGCTCAAAATCAAAACAACACAGTGGAAATTTTGATAATGCAACAATTGCATAAAACATGACAACACAATCGCACAGCTCCCAATGTTCCAATAAATGAAAAATTGGAAAATGGAATGGCAAAACAAACCGTTGTAAAGTGCCGAATTGACAACACCTCCAACAAGGGCAACACCCAGGCCCAGCTGTCCGATCCTATTGAAGAACTGAGCAGCCATCCTTTACGATTCTTTATCCTGGAAGCAGAGAACAAGCTTGAGATACACCGATTGTATATGATGATGAAACAGTTGTCGTAAATCGGAGCAAAAGGCACACACAAACGAGCGTTTTCACGGCACAATCTAACCTTCAAAATTACGCGTGCCTACGTATATCCCGCTATGTCAATCAATTTAAATCGTTATAACTGATGCGATAAAACGATCACGATACTCGAATACTTTATGTACGGTCCACCGACGCGTATGATGACATTAAATAGAAAAACAAAACAAATCTAAAACAAGTAGCCGGTGAGTGTGTAACCACAAAGGTCGACGACAAAATATTGTCTACGAGCAAATTTCGTCTGCTACTTCATACACTGTGGATTCTATAAACACTACCAACAAAATTATTTTGCGTTCTATTGTCACTCCGATTAAAAATGTGTATTTGTTTATGGTATAAATCTTCGAATAATTTTTCTTACGTAATGAGGCCACGGTCTGCTTATGGGAAAGTTTGATATTCTGTTTTACCATCCGAATCAGTTTTCTGTGCGCAAAATTATAAGGGTGTTTTCCGCAATCGTCACAAGCAAGTGATAGTGAAAGTAATTACTACTAAGTAATGCCATATGGTCGATTTTATTAAACCATATGAATATCTATATTTTTGGAGGTAGACTTTAGGGTAGAAAATAAATTGTAAACTTGCCGTAAATAGCACAGACCTCGTCAACTTTTTATTATCTATTTCTAAAATTATTTGCGGCTGGTTTATAATTAATTAAATGGCTCTAATATAAGAAGTAATAATTATTTGGATCAGCGCCATCTAGCGTTGCGAATTTCTGAACTAAAAAGTGGCCCTAAACTTTTGAACCAGAGCTTTAGCGCGTAGAGCCATTTAGTCAATTATAAACCAGCCGCAACTCATTTTGTAGCTACAAAATAAAAAAATAACAGTACGTGTGTTTTTGGCGGCAAGTTAACAATCTATTTTCTATCAAAAAATCGATCTCGTATGTGTTTATACTTTTGAAGATAAATTTTCAAGAACAAAATAAATTGTTAACTTGCCGCCAAAAACACATGTATTCTTATTTTTTATTTTATAGCTTTGTCATTAGTTGCGGCTGGTTTATAATTGACTAAATGGCTCTAATCCTGAATGCTCTGATTGAGAATTTTAGGAGCCACTTTTGGCCAAAAAATAGAGACCGCTAGATGGCGCTGATCTAAAATAATTATTGCTATTGCCACTAACAGTAAAGTCACTTTATTAGTTATAAACCAGCCGCAACAAATTTTGTAGATAAATAATAAAAAGTTAACATTTTTTGTGCTACTTGCGGCAAGTTTACAATTTATCTTTTACCTTAAAATCGACCTCCAAAACCATCGACCACCGACAACCAATATTCTACTTCTCTTATATGGCTCATAAAATCGACAATATTTACAAAATTACAATACTCTTGACCTTTTACCATTAACTAATGAAAGAAGAGCCCTTCAACTTTAGATTTCCAATAAACAGTTAACTTATATAATATGTACATAGCAAAATTTGTGTTACAGAAATCGTAAATCACGATCAAATATACACGTAAATTAATCAGTCGAAAAGAGACAACTGAAGAAAAAAGGTCTTAAAAAGAAAGAAGTCACACGAAGAGTCTCCTTCTCCTATAGGAATGGAGCATTGGATCTCACTTGATCAGAGAAGGTTGGGTTCTTTGTTTATTTATAATACTTCAAAATTACTTCTCTGTAATAAATGTATTTTTTATTTAGTGAGATCCAATGCTCCATTCTTGGTAGGTAGTTGACTTACCGACCTGATGGTAACGTAGAGCGCAACCCACTATTACTTGCTGGTGACGATAGCGGAAAACACCCATCATACTATGAAAAATACATATTAACGTTCGCCGGTAGATGGAGTCGTATGTTTTTCCCATCTCGAATTATTTAGACAATATGTCAAGTAATTTGTTGCATTGAACATCATATAAAAAGTCCGTTATTTTATTTGGTCACAAGAAATAACGCAAATGTCATTCGCTTTCATACCGATGATTACTATGAAGAATGCAAATGAATTTCATCTTCGCATAAAATTATTTCAGTTGCAAAAACTTGTGAAATAAAAAAAATTGTCAAATACCGTACCATTGTTTAAGATAAATAAATTACAGTATACAGCTAAACTTGTGAAATAAAAAAAATCGTCAACGATTCTTTTACAAAAAAATGGCAAAAGTAAACGCCCCCGGGTGGGCTCGAACCACCAACCTTTCGGTTAACAGCCGAACGCGCTAGCCAATTGCGCCACGGAGGCAGTGGCTCATCTCGACGAACAACTGGAACAGCACCCGAGCACAGTTTCGTATTACCGAAACGGGCATCGATCGGTTGAAAAAAAGTTTTAATTGCAATTAAAAAAAAAAAATTCAATCACCACAAACATCGGGTACAAAAAAAATCTTTTATTACAGATAGAATGAGGAACAATAAATTAATCCGATACAACTACCGATCTCGGTTCTTCGCTGTGGCGCTATGAGTGTGTTTGATGCCGAGATACGAGTAAAGACGAGATAAACAAACATTTTTTCCGTACTTATCGATATTTAACGCGATAGATAAGATCTATACGCGCTCTGCGGTGGCTAAGTGCATGACGTACACCTGATAGGTATACAACCTCACGAAAAACCCTGTATTTCCAGTTGAACGAGGGCCAGCGATGAAGTAACACTTTAATTTTGGCGTTTTTTTTTTTTTTTTTTTCTAAAATCAATATTTTATCATGTATTCAACGGTAGGTACGCGGAAAAAAAGGAACCCCAGTTTTTGTGATTGTATAAAAGTTGTGTTGTTTTTTATTGCAAGGGCGAACACGTGTGGGTTCGACGGGAAGCAGCTACTGTAGGATTCGATGTTCCCAAGGACTGTAGGATAGTCAAAGTCGACAAGAAAAGGATCCAAGTGAAAGATGCCACTGGGAACGTGAGTTTACAGTAAAATAGTTGACTGTTACAAGCACAAATGTTTCATAGCGTGACGTTTATACTTTGACGATTACATAAATAAACCGCAACAATTTTTCGATTTATCGCGTTTTTATCATATTACATGAAAAAGTTAAGAAAAAGACGTAATATTTGCGTTGCACTCACTTTATATCCGTATATTACTCTTATCACAGCAACAAAACAATTTAACGCTCGTACATCAATACGTATGCATCTTATCTGACGATTGATCGTATACAAAAGCAAATAGTTCATTGATTACTACTAACTTTGGACAAAAAAGAAAAATTGTTCTACATGTCTGTCATTGGACGATTTGCGTCCGAAATTTTTCATTTTTTTTCATCGAGAAATCGTAATATTTTTTCGTGCCGAATAAAATATTCTGTTTACTTCTGCTGGGTGCGCATGAAAATAGACGGTAAAAGAATGTTGTTTACTGTTGAGCCATCGGACTCGTTGACGCGATAATGTTTTTTCAGACCGAATGGATAACACCCGAAAGAATCATTGGGCCTCTAGGCGCGTCAACCACAGGCGTCGTAGACGATATGATTAATTTGCCTGATCTACAAGAGTACGCTATTTTGAGGAATCTTCGGCAGAGATACAAGGAGCAAGTGATTTACGTGAGTATACACACGATTAGCCCATTGAAATTTTTATTGCCAATACTTGACCGTTCGCAGACGTACATCGGGGATATGCTGATAGCCGTGAACCCTTACCGAGTCCTGGACATATATTCCGCAAAGGATATGGCCACGTACTCGAAGGAAGCGCCGGGAACCTTACCACCCCATGTATTCGCGACGAGCAACAAGTGCTTCGTCGCATTGAGAAAATCGCGTCGCAATCAGTGCATCCTCATAAGGTAAGCGACGCGTGACTTTTGCAACCCCATATGGCTCCCGTGAAAAAATGTCGAACCGATTTTCCAGCGGAGAGAGCGGGGCTGGAAAGACCGAAAGCACGAAGCTGATCTTGCAATTTCTCACGGCAGCCAGTGCGGGCGGACGCGCGTGGATCAAGCAACAAATCCTCGAGGCCAATCCCATTCTGGAAGGTCTCGCTTACTGCGATTTTTTTTTTTTTTTTTTTTTCACACTTTCATCACGAATCGGATTGCCAAAAAGTATTTTTATGATGCAGCGTTCGGCAACGCCAAGACGCACATGAACGACAACTCGTCGAGGTTCGGCAAGTACGTGAGCATCCATTTCGGCAGAGACGACGAGATCGAAGGGGCAAAGATCGACTGCTACTTACTGGAGAAAAGCCGTATGGTCACGCAAGCCAAGTGCGAGAGGAACTACCACATATTCTACGCCCTCTTTGATGGTCTGAGCGACGCGGAGAGGCAGAGATTGAATTTGAAAAAAGTCTCGGATTTTGAGTACCTGCAGCGTGGGGTGTGATTTTGCCTGTTTCCCCCCTTTTGACCTTGGAAGCAACTGTTCTCACGCGATTTTTCGACATTTAGGTCGCCGATTGCAAGGGCAGGAACGACGCGCAGACGTTTGCCGACGTCAAGGCCGCCATGAAGATACTCAATTACGACGAAGGGACTTTTTCCGAGATCACCACTTTGCTCGCTACGATTTTACATTTGGGTAACTTAAAGTACAGAGCCATCACAGTTGGTACGCTTATTTCGTTCGATGCCGTATAAAAGACGTTGGCTTTTATTATACGGTGTGATAATATTAAGTAGGTCTTCTTGTTGACTTGTAGCCCATGCCGACGCGATTGAGATCCAAGAAGGTATCTGGCTGAAGAAAATCTGCGAGTTTCTAGGTCTAAGAGAAAACGTCGTCACGGACTTTTTGACCAAAAAGTGCATACTCGCCCAAGGAGAGAGGGTCGTAAGTATATATCATGCCGGTTACGAAAACTAACCGATTTTTTACCGATCCCACCCAGAAGCGTTTCACCGATTAGGAACTTGCATGGAAAATTTAATTTCATCCGGCAAGTCGATTATCAAAAAACATTGGACACATATTTTCTCTTCATTTCACACAAACAAACAAATAAATAATGATGAATATACGTTACATTGCTCACGATGTGTACCCTTACATCATAAGCCCCCGCTCGTAAAATCTATCTGACGGACCGAATACAATGTTTTGTGCTGTTGTTTTTAGATAAGCAACCTGTCGCTGAGTCAAGCTTGCGAAGTTCGGGACTCCCTCGCGAAGGCCATTTACGAGAAGATCTTTGAAAAACTCCTCGAGGACATCAACAACACCATACGCAGCCCCAAGAAGCACCCGAGAACCGCGATCGGTATCTTGGACATCTCTGGCTTCGAGAACTTTGGGACCAACAGCTTCGAGCAGCTTTGCATCAACTACACCAACGAGCACCTGCAGCAGTTTTTCGTGGCCCACATATTCAAGCTCGAGCAAGCCAGTTACGCCTCCGAGGGCATAACTTGGCGCAGCATCGAGTTCGACGACAACCAAGAGATCATCGACCTGATCGGCGCCAAGCCTCTGAATATCATGTCGCTGCTGGACGAGGAGAGCATTTTTCCAAAGGTATGTGGAAACGAGGTCGACGATCCGATCGACGGGAGAGGATGACTGAATTGACTGTCCGTAGGGCTCCGACGCCAGCTTCCTGTCCAAACTGTCTCTGATCCACGGGAACAGCAAACACTTTGTCAGATCGAGATCGACCCTGTCGAAAGAGTTTGGGATCGCTCATTACGCGGGGAACGTGCGGTACGACGTGACGGGCTTCCTCGACAAGAACCGCGACTGCATCCCCGGCGACTTTGGCCAAGTACTGGCTGCATCGACAAACGCCTTTTTCAAAGAACTATTTTCCAAAAGCGACTTGTCGGCCAACGGCGATACTGGGAAAATATCGGCAACTCTCTCGACCAAGTTCCGCGAGTCTCTCGAGCTGCTTCTGAACACGTTGAGCGAGTGCAACCCTTTTTTCATCAGATGCGTCAAGCCAAACGATGATCAAGCACCTCAGGTATACGATACTCCGTTGTAATTACAACACAATGGTGATAGTTCTTGCAATGGTGATACCTTGATTGATTTTCGCGTCTAATATTATTTTTTGCCGATGGATCGGCAGTCCAAAGGTGTTATCTCTCGTTGCTATGGCTCGTGAATAAGATTAGGGCCATTAAACCTCGTACGTTTCATGTAACCACAACCAATGCAAACATCATTAAACGTGCAAGCTCGAAGTGAAGTAATTTAGGTCGGTGTACGATAAGACACGTACGACCAATGTTACAACAACGAGAGGGTATTGTTGTTCAATGTTTGTGTGAACAGTAGGCTTGGATGATTGCACGATGTTGTAAAATGCATAGGCTCGTTTATCAAACTTTCGTGGAAAAGCATTTTTAGATTATCATCTAACAATCACAAAGTCTGCTAAATCTTATTTCTACAGATTTTCGACGAAGCGCTCTGCTACCGACAACTTCGTTACCTGGGCCTGCTCGACACGGCAAAAATACGCCAAGCTGGTTACCCTCGGCGCTACGATTACACCGAGTTTGTTGAGCGTTTCGGCGCTTTAGCACGAGGAATCGAACCGTCCCAGAGGTTCAACAGAAAGTTCGGGACGGAAAAAATCTGCAAGAGCTTCCTGAATCCGAGCGAACACGATTATCAGTTTGGACACTCCAAGGTGTTTTTGAAGGACTACCAGAGCCTCGTTTTGGAAGAAGAGAGAGCCAAAGCTCTGAATACCAGCGCTCTGGTGCTCCAGAGAACCCTGAGGATGTGGGTCGGTCGTAACAGGTGAATATCGCAAGAGATTCGTATACGAAGTTCTGGTTGTGCGTGAAAAACAAAATGACTCCAGTGACGTATTAATTTTAGGTTCATGAGAATGAAAAATGCGGCAGTGGTTTTGCAAAAAAACTGGAGAGCTTTTAGGCAAAGGAAGACGTATTTGTTACTGCGCAAAGCGATTTTTCGCCTTCAATCTCGAGTCAAATCGAGACATCTGGAGACTGATTACCGAAAAAAACGTCAAATCATTGTTTCGATTCAGGTAAGTGTTTTTTAATGAAAACGTTGTCCATTGTAGTTTTTGTATAAAATTTTCGTTTGTCAATACTTACAGGCTGCATGTCGTCGTTATATCGTACGAAAGCATTGCAAGGACAAAGTAAGTGTGCGTATTGTTAAATTACATTTTCAATAAATGCAATTTGTTGTAATTATTGTTCTAGAGGAAACAGTTGAAAGACAAAGGGCGACAAAATCAAGATTTCTTCATCAGTGAGTCTGAAAGTAACAGCATAAATACCGCGTTTGATTTTCTCGACGATGAACCAATGAACACAAGGGCAAGAAAGATATCCTACGAAATACACGCAGATCTAGCTAGGAAAGATGCCACGGGACAAAATTCCCCCAGAGTTCCCAGTGATATATGCAATCATTGTGTCATTGTGTCTTACGAGTTTCATAAATTTGCCGCTATTTATTTCACCAGCGGTCAAACTCCGTACTTTTCTAAGCATCCTTTGAAACACTCGCTTTTGGACCTCCCTCACATATCCGATCAACTGGTAAAACCATAATTGATTTTCAAAAGCAGTTTAATCAAGCTAAAAGAATTTTTTTTTTTTTTTTTATATATAGTTGTTCTTGTGCATTATAGGCAGCAATGGCTCTGTCGATCACCATATTGCGGTTTATGGGTGATTTGCCAGAATCGGATAACGATTCTTATCGTGATAAAAAACCAGTGATGAGTACCATTACGGAATCCATATCGAAAAATTTTATGAAAACAAGCAAGGATAAAGTAATTAATGAGACGGACCAACATTTATTAAGACTAACCATAAGAAAGAAGAATAAATTGAACAACGTCATTACCGAAGGTGTGTTTGAGGTATGGAAGAATTATCTTGCAATGATTTTCGTGATCATTTTGTTTTTTCTAGGTATTGCAAACGACGAGTACGAAACGTGGCTGAGTAAAAAAAGATCGAATCTTGAAAAGTTACATTTCATCACAGGCCACGGGATATTACGTCCCGAATTAAAAGACGAAATTTACTGCCAAATTGTGAAGCAACTGATCAACAATCCGTCCAAATCATCGTACGCCAAAGGATGGGTGCTTTTGTCCCTGTGCATCGGGTGTTTCGCACCCACAGACAAGTTTATAAATTACTTGAAATCTTTCGTCAAAACCGGGCCTTCGGATTATGCTCCGTTGTGTGCTAAAAGACTCACGAGAACTTACGAAAATGGCTCGAGGACCCAACCACCCTGTTGGATGGAAATACAGGTTTTGTGACTAGAATCTTCGAATAATAGGTTGTAAATTAATTGTAAAATTTGTGAATTGTTGTTTAGTCGGTCAAACATAAGCAACCAATATCCCTGAAGGTTACGTTTGCCAATGGAAATTCGAAAATAATTCAAGCTGACTCGGCCAGTACATCACAAGAAATCGTCGAAAGTCTGGCTAGTAGCATAAGTCTTCGAGATACCTTCGGCTTTTCACTTTTCATAGCAATAGACGACAAATTTTCATCCCTCGGTTCCGAAAAGTATTTCAACCAAACAAATATTTTTGTTTTTTTTTTTAACTGACATTTTCTAACCGTAATCTCAAATCTCCGAATGAATAAAAATCAGGGAGCACGTGATGGACGCCATTTCTCAATGCGAGCAATATTCCATGGAACAGGGTTATCCCGAGCGAGACGAGCGTTGGCGGCTCATGCTTCGAAAAGAAATATTTGCACCTTGGCAAGATGCTGTAGCCGATCAAGTAGCCACTAATCTCATATATCACCAGATATGCAATAGTGTGAAATCGGGTGAATATAGGTTCAATGATGTAAAAATTTTATTCTGTTTGTTTACGTGAAATCGCATACATTTTGGTAAAGTAAAATCCATGTTTTCTTTCAAAGGAATTGAATTTGGCCACTATTATAGCACAACAATTATTTATTCACTACCATTCAAAGTCTTTACCGAAAAATTTGAAGAACATTTTACACCTTTACGTTCCTAATCAGTTACTTCACAGAGATCCTAAGTCTATTATGTCGAGACTGGAAGAACTAGTAGTTGACACTTACCAAAAGGTTTGTGTGATCATTTATAATGTGACCTTTTTTTACTGATCATTGGAAGGTACGAGGGTGCACGCGTAATTTATTTTTAGAAATTTGGCGCGAGAGAATGTGATTTGTTGAGGGTGAAGGAGGATGTCGTAACGCAAGCTAAGAGCTCTTGGTCAATTTTATTTTCCAAGTTTTACGAAGTTAACAAGATTTTTGGACCAGAGTTGAACGTCACTGATGTTGTTGTTGCTGTTAACTCTGCTGGCGTATTTTTCATCAATGACGATGAACAGATACTTTTACAACTTTCCTTCCCTGAAATATCCGAAGTTACCCATCAAAAGTAATGCTAAAAGTACAATTTTTATTCTAAACACCACTTTCGCTTCGTTGAAACTCATGCGTTACATAATTTTCAGAAATGACAATTATCTACTTCAGAATTTGACAATGTCAACCATACAGAGGGAAGAATTTCGCTTTCAAAGTTACAATGCTGAAAGTTGCGCGTTACTCATAAATTACCTGATTGACGGATTAAAACAAAGATCAACTTACGTTTTGGCGATTCAAGATTACGTAAACAATGGTAATTCAATGTGACGATCACCCATCAATGACATTATTACAAACAAACAAAAAAATCCTATGTCGTGCGTCTGAAATAAAAAATATAAAATCCAATACTTTTGTTTGCAGATGATTTAAAGTCGTCATTTAGGAAGGGCGATATTTTAAAATTAACCAATGGCTGCACTGGTAATACAATAATTACGTCGTCGTGGGCGTTTGGAGAAATAAACAACGTTAAAATAAGATTTCCATGCGAGTACGTGTACGTTTTACCAGTTTCGCGTAAACCATCATCAAAAGTGGTAGTAAGTTCAAAATTACTCTTGAAATCGTAGTCACGTGAGATTATGGTTATACGTATTGTTAAAAAAAAATTTCAGGAAATGTACAAATCAGACTTGACATCAAAAATACAAAGTCATGTGATGCAAGAACTCAACTTGAACATCAAAGAAATAAACCATCACAATTTGAAGAAATTTTCAAAAGAGCACTTTCGGGCCAACGATAAGAAATCAACGCCTTCCGTGGCTGGATTTTCGACGAGGAGCAGCGCATCCCATGAGCTATGGAAACACACTCGAGAACCCATGAAAGCTCCCCTTTTAGCGGCACTTGCTAACAAACATGAACTGTCCAAAGAAGCCGTAAGAATATTCAGTTATATTTTAAAGTACATGGGCGATCTTCCTAGTAATAAACAACGAACTGGTACCGACTTCACCGATCACATTTTCGGACCAGCTTTGAAAGATGTGAGTGATTCGGTTTTTTTTCTTTCCTATCCAACAAAGTAATAAAAATTTGTCATTTTTGATATTTGCAAGGCTTTACTTAGCGATGAAGTTTACTGTCAAATAATGCGTCAGTTGACCATTAATAAAGTACGGCTAAGTGAAGAACGAGGATGGGAGCTCATGTGGTTGGCAACTGGAATAATGCCAGGCAGTACATTGATTCGTAGGGAGTTGGAAAAATTCTTGATTTCTAGAAACAATGGCTTGACTCAAGCATGCCTGGCAAGACTGAAAAACATTGTTAAAATGGGCTCGAAGAGAATACATCCACCGACTATCCTCGAAATAGAAGCAATTAATTGTAAAAACCTGCGAATTTTCCATAAAATTTACTTTCCAGACGGCACCGTTTCAGCATTTGAGGTTCAATCTTTTTTTTTTTTTTTTTTTTCTTTTTTTTTGAAATTATTTTGTACAAATTAATTCAGCGGAGAATCCATTATTAGGTGCATTCCTCAACAAAAGCAGTAGATTTGTGCGACGAAATATCGAAAACTCTACAGCTACGTGGCAGCAAAGGTTTCAGCCTCTACTTTAAAATAGCAAATCGAGTTACTTCCGTGCCACATGATTACTACTTTTTCGATTTCGTGCGGGAAATAATGGACTCGCAAAATGATGCCACATTACAGACGGCGTATCAAGTTCTCTTTATGAGAAAAATTTGGGTAAATTGCCTTCCCGGGCGTGATAGAAATGCTGATTTAAAATTTCACTTTTATCAAGAAGCAACAAAATACTTATTGGGTTACCACAAGTGTACCGTGGAGGAGGCCATACAATTAGCTTCTCTTATTTTTATAAGTGCACATACGGACAATAAAGAAGAACTAGCTCAAATACAGTAGGTACTTGATACCAATACCATAAAATTTTAATATTATTCATTATCTAATTTTTTTTTTTTTTTTTTAATACTTTAGCCTGAAGCTACATGAATACGTACCTGCTGATATGATAAACGTCATGAGCCACAAAAAATGGAAAAAATATATTACCACAGCCTTCAATCAAAACAATGGTACGCCGAATTTCATTTTACTCGTAAGCAGTTATATATTGTCAATGTGTGCTTATTAATTAATTATTTTTTTTTTTAAGATCTCGATCAAGACGAAGCCAGAATGAAATTCCTACAGCAAGTTTGCCAGTGGCCAACTTTCGGTTCATCATTTTTTGAAGTACGCCAATCAACCAATCCTGAACTACCCGAAAGCATATACGTAGCAATAAACAAGAATGGCGTGAGTCTCATCGATGTTTCAACGAAAGAGATAATTTTTATGTTTAGCTTTGCGGATATTTCAAGCTGGTCATCGGGTGATACCTACTTTCACATGACGATCGGTAACCTTATGAACGGTCGGAAAATACTATTTGAAACGATACTTGGATATAAAATGGATGATTTAATCAGTTCTTACATTGATTACTTACAAAGTGGTACAAACAGTAGTTCATCTTACTGTTGAAAATCGTGTACCATTTACATTAACTCCCATTAATTGCATTGGCTAGCCAAACCTCGTGAGTCTGGTCAATTTTTTTCGTTTTCTCACATACTGTGATGATAGTTGAATCATAACATTTATAATTGTACATAACTTTCATTAATATAAGATAGCACACATTTCGTTGTTGACTACATTGCACAAGTGAATAAAAAAAATATA
>NW_019379577.1:327591-390051 GCF_000648655.2 Copidosoma floridanum | reverse complement strand
GCCGTTAGTAGCTATACTTTTTTTATTTGTAACAATAAACTTATGTACTTCAATAAAAAAAAAATAAAAAAATTAAAATTAAAATTTCATCGAAGTAAAATTATTTAACGCTAGTTCTTACATTTGCAGTATACGCATCTCATCTGATAATTGATCTTGTTACTCGACCATGTAACAAAAGAAAATAGCTGATTTAGTATGAAAAACAATGTTACCTATGTTTCAAAACTTTTTTGACAAATAAAAAAAATTTATAATCATTATTCTATTGCCAAATATCGTACATCCGAATTTTCTTGTTTTTTATTTCATTTCAAATCTTTGATACACAAGTTTTCTACTTGTTAGAGTTTTTTTTTGTAGGTAATGTGTTTTAGTCTGTAGCGCCAACAAGCATTGAAATATCCTTCTCAGAAGGTAAAAGAATTGTGAATATGTGTGAATGGTCAGTGAAAGAATCATTGGGCCATCGAGTACGTCACAAACAGGTGACGTACGCAGTATGATTAAGTTGTCTGATTCAGAAGAGTTCGTTATTTTACAAAATCTCTTGCAGAAATACAAGAACCAAGTAATTTGTATAAGTATACGATTGACCTGTTTAATTTATACCGTTGATTTTGCAACACTCGAATATTCACAGACGTACATCGGAGGTATGCTGATCGCCGTGGTTCATCATTAAGTTTTCAGCTTCTATTCAAGAAAGAACATGGCCGTGTTTCCGAAAGAAAACGAGTTTCGCCTCCGCACGTGTCAATCAGGTTTTCATTGTGTGCAGCAAGCCAAACGAAAATCAAGCGCCTTAGGTATGATTCTTTACTATAATTATCATGCAATGATTATTGCCCTTGTATGAATATATATAAGGTGATTTTTACATTACAAAAACGTGAGCTAAAAGTGGAGTAAATAAGGTTGGGACGATGAGATGTTCTTCACTTTCATTACGAGAAGGTACTTTTAAATGTTTATGGAAAAACAGTAGGCTTGGATTTATAGGCTAATTTTCTGCATCACTTATTAAACTTCAAATATAATTCAATCTTATTATTACAGCTTTGTTGAGTAGTTCGTCTTTGTCAGCAAGTGCCTCTAACAGAGGAGCTTTCACCGGTTCTCGAGTGTGATTTCTAACGATGTCAAGAGTCACTTTAAACTAACTGAAATGTTCGATGACGACTTAATTATAACTCGTACTCACGCCACAATCTTGTTTCAACATTGCTTTTCTTTTTTTAATATCCAAAACGACTAATTGTGTGCCCTCTTTAAAGGGGTTCTTTGTACTATCAGAGGTTTGCATTCTCATACTTGAAAAAAAAAAAAAACAAGAGAGTTAGGGAAAAAATGATAGGACTACTAACTATCAATATATAGGTAAAATCTACTACAATGTAAAAAATTGTTCATATTTTTTTTTTAAAAGTATTTTTCATAGTTCATCATTCCGTTTACAAGTATATTTATCACATACATTGTCATATATGACATGTATATCACTTGATGAGTAGTACGCAATTATAGGATAGCGTTCCAGTTGAAATTTGGCGTAATTTACATCATTTATCTGGATCAAACTGAAAATTTGTTTTAAAGAATGTAAAGTTAATCTATTGATGATTGCTATCATTGTATGAAATGTTTCAAGTTTTTTCTATTTTATTTATTAAGATTAGTATTTTTCATACCTGATCGAATAACTCAAGTTAGATCCAAAATTGGTAACCAAATATTTTTCGGCTGACTTCAACTCCAACTGTTGATTATTGTACTTAACTTGCATAACTAACTCGTTATTATAATTGGTTTTGACAAAAATCGTATATTTATGTCGACGGTTGGTAAAAATTTTGGTGTATATGGATAGATCAGCAATTATCACCTTACGTAGATTTTTTACGATCACGCCAGGTATAATGTTAATGGATCCTAACAGTAATTAAAAATTAAAATTTTGAGTAAATTTTCAAAAAATGTTATATTTTTTTCACTTTTAATTTGAAAAAAATGTGCATACTTACTCATATTTTTACCACTTAATATCTTAATGGCATCTTCAATAAAATGATGATGAGAATCGTATAATGGTGAGATTCTATATTCGTTTCTGAATATTTGTTTAGTCTTAGGTTCATTAAAGGTCAATATACTGAATAAATAATACTGCCGAAATGTTTTTACTAGTACATCAGTTGAGAAATAATCCAGTATTGAAGATTTCTAAAATTAATAATCCAAAGATTAGTATCTCTATGGAACTAATTTATCAAAATAAAATAAATTTTACCGATTCTTCTATATCTAATTCTACATTTATTGTATTTCTGTTTGTTACTAACGCAAGTACACACTTCCAATTTATGAAAAAATGAGTACTTGGATAAAGATAAAATGGAAATCCTTTCACTTTACCACATTTTGAATCACTATTTTTCTTCAGTGTGGTTGTCATATTCATTTTATACAACGTGTGATTCTGATTAAATAAATATACGTAATTATGTCCTTGGAGTTGGAAAAATATTTTCTTGTGAAGATTATCAGTCGTATAAATTGGTGCATGAAGTTTTACGTCAGTGTAAATCTACGAGAAACAATTTTTCAATATTAGTCACGTGGAATCAATGTTAATGTGTTGTTGGATTATCAATGATCACTGATAATGCCAAACAATTTATTCAATAAATTATATGAAAAAAACATTACATATTGGTAATTCCTTGAAGGAAAGAAGTACGAGTGACTTTGGTCCAAATAAAATACTTTAACATGAATTGAAGAAAAAGTTTTTCCCAAATCATAATTTGAAGCGAATTTGATGCCTCCTATTGTTACATACGAATTGTCGTACTCTTTTTTACCAGAAAACTCTATAACTCCTCTGAAATAATATCCAGGAAATGAGTGTTGAAACTTTTTTATACGTTTGTCTTCTTTAAAAACTATGCTTCCTGCGATTTGAACATCCAGTAGATCTGTACTTGGTTTTATATTCAAGTCGAATGTACGTTTAAAAATATCGATGTTATCCAAATACCTATCATCAACATATTTATTTATTTTAAATAAATGTTTATACTACAGATTATAGATGAAATTAAAATTTGATTAAACATGAAAAAATGATTGGTTGTTCGTTTAAATATTTAACGAAAAATCAATAAACTGCAACATATTAGGGTGCGTTAAAGAACTATTATATGTAATACAACTTCGATTTTACTATCAATTTACTAGTATGTATTTTGAATAAAAGTTAAAATCAGCCGAGCCTATACATAAATACGAATAAAATTTTATTGGCTATGATGAAACTAAACTAATTTGTTAAACTGATTAATTGAAAAAATTTTTTTGTTTAATTTGACAAAATTTTTTTTCATACCAAACTTCTAGAAAATAAATTAATAATTCACGGGTAGATGTCAAACTCATCAATGGGATTTATTTTTGATTGGGGATTTTGAACATAGCTTGTATTTTGTTTGAAACGAAAAACGAAATATGTTTGAAAAATCCAAACGCAATTAAATTTTTACTTTTCCAGACTAACTTTCACTTATTATCATTTTGATAAAAATTTCTGATTGTATGTATACTCACGATTTTGATAGCTTCGTTACGTATTCTCGCATAGTTTTACTAATCTTAAATCCAACACAATTATGTGCAGAAGAATCAGTCATTACAAATGGATTATCTTTCAGCTGTTCTCCATTGTAGTTGGTATCATTAATGGAACCTGGACTTATCATTTCACCTTTATAGTCCGTTATAATTACACTGTCAGACTCGGTGGTAAATAAACTTTGGTCAAACATATAACCAGGTGCAATTAAAGGTAAAGCAATTTTAAAGGTGTAATTTGAAAAATCGAAACTTAAGTTGAGATTTGATATGCCACTTGCGTCCAAGCGCTTTGATGTTCTTACGAAGTAAAATCGTTCAGTCATTGGATTGAACAAAGAAATTCCCGTGTATCCATTAGACGATAAGTTAAAAATAAAATTCATGATTGCTGAACATTTTGATTCTTGCCATTCGGTTTTCGTGACAAACTGTATTGTGGTTAATATTGGTAGTTTAACTTGAAAAGTGGCAGGAATTCCTAAGCTTGTTGGCATGGAAAAGCTCTTGAGACTACTGTAGCCAAAAAATGTCGTGAACCCATTCCAGTTTATTTTGAAATCTTTTAAAATGGTTGATATGATGTCTTTTATTTCATTACTTTTCCTTATTTCATGAGATCTGACACTATAAATCCATGATCCAGTTGTACACCAAATATTTACATAAGCAGATTCATTTTTTGAGTCGTATACGTTAGTGCTGATATAGAACTGAAAAAAATGAGTATGCAATCATAAATAAAATGAGTACTTGCACCACTTTACTTTTTAATTGTTTATTTAAATACGTGAAATATTGATTACGTACCCCATAACTGCTA
This sequence comes from Copidosoma floridanum, assembly GCF_000648655.2. The sequence goes on along the minus strand of NW_019379577.1, from coordinate 385,598 downwards.
ACAAATTTTTTTCCAATTTTTTCTACGATGTCAAACTTATAAGCCACTGGAAAATCTTTTTGAATCACAAAAGATTGCCTGAATTGGTAAGGCCCTATTCCTAATTCTGTACTCTGTATGGTAGAAATCACTTCTCTTGATAAAGTAAGTGAAATATTTTTCTCATCTATTTTGCTTATAATATTATCATAAATCAATTGCGACAACATATCCTCTTTCTTCATATTAAGGAGATGTGACCAATGATAATTTTTTAAATGTTCATCACGAGACATGACTTTATCGATACTTGTAATTATATTTTTAGGTAAATTTGGCATATCCATTAAAACATCGTAAACAAATATTCGGCTTGTTTGAGATTCCGTATCGTTACTTAAAATTTTCATGAAGTTTTCGTATGCACTAGGGTTTGATCTATCAATGCACTTAGATAGTGCGTAAACTGTAGCTAAACGTAAGCGATCACTTGAAGCTTCATTTAAAATAGAAAGCAGATCATTTGCTGCCTCGATACTGTCAGTGTTCCCAATGGCCAATATATAAGCTATTTTCATTTGAAAACTTCGGTCATCTGTAATCATTCATCAATACAAAAAATATTATCATTTTTAGAACTAGAAATTTTTTCTTTTAAGGTGCATTAAAAAAATGGCACAAATCGTTGACTAAAAATTCAATGTTTCATCACAAGCACTTTCTTACCTTTAAATGCATCAATAAAATCAGTCAGATATTTATTCACATCAACATCGTTATCTTTTGCTGCCCGTGATATTAAATAAGAAAAACTTAAAATTCTGGTTGGTATGATTCTCGTTGTCATTATAGAATTGTTATCAAATAATTCTTCAAGATATGTTAAAGTATCTTTTGTCGGTTTACGTATGTAAGTGGCCAGGATCATTAATAAATGCGTCTCTTCTTCCTCGGACAGTGTTTCTCTTAGTACGTAATTTTTAATAAATGTTACACTATCATTCGTACCGGAATATGCTATTGCATTAATAAATACACGTCTGAAAAATTAAATTTACCATTTACGAGTTTTTTTTTTTTTTTTTTTTCTTTTTTTTTGACATTATTTTGTACAAATTAATTCAGCGGAGAATCCATTATTAGGTGCATTCCTCAACAAAAGCAGTAGATTTGTGCGACGAAATATCGAAAACTCTACANTTATATGTTACCTCATAATTTCATAATCCGAATTTTTTAAATTACTTATATCGTCGTAAAATCGTTTAAGCTCTTCGTAATTTAAATTATCCAAAATGAGCTGTATTTTGTTTAATACCTGCTGATGTTCCAAAGTATCTGTAAAACTATTGGAACGATTTTTAGTATTAAACTTTGAAATCGCTTTTAGATGGCTTTTCAATTCATCGAGCCGTTGAATGTTTGATCTAAATTGATCCGTAACGTAATTTGTAATAACGTTTTTATCCAACGTCAAATTAAAATGAGCCTCTGTAAAAGCAGAGTTGTTTGGGCGACTGAACGGCATATTTTTACGAGTTTCGTGATATTCTAATAAATGCCTAGAAAAGAAAGCACCGTTGAAAATACAATTAATATAAGCATAAACAATAAACAGAAAAATTGTCTCACGAAATTGTCACGCTTTGTGTATGTAAATCACTATTCGTGTTTTCAACTGTTGTCCATTCCAATTTCTCGTTATTATAAATTTTTTTTACTGTCTTATTACAACATAATTCATAGCTAGTATAAAACGTGGTGTCGACTTGGTTCTATTAGTTACATAGTTTTGTTAATTATTGATAAAAACATTATACATATAAGTAATAATGATAGTAAAAATTATAAAAATAATAACACTAATAATAAATAATTATATACGTATAATTTTTAAATATGATAAAAATTACATTACTTTGATTCTTTTAATAAAATCTTCATTTGTTTCACTGTAGCCGTAAACATCGTAAACGAAATTAGAACATAATGTAGGATCATACTGTCTCTGCACGTAGAAGTTATCGATTTTTTTAGCATATGAAACGTTACACCTTCCATAAATAGTTTCCTTAATCAAAGTAACGTAAATTATATACAAGTTAAAATTCATTCTAATTTATAAAAAGGTTTTAATGTTTTTACCTCGTCGATTGTTGCAGTCGTTGGTAATTTAAACAAATAAGAATTTATCAGGGAACGTAAGCTAGGTTTCACGAATGACGCAATAGACTTTTTGAAGTTTTTCGACCAATTCGTTTCTCTTCGTTGAAATCTGATGCTTTCGAACTATTAGATCAAATTGATTGAAAAAAATCGAAACAAAAATAGATTATTAAGATTATAGTGCTATTTTCTTTGAGTGCACAGTTAATGTCCAAATTTTTGTTTTATAAAATTTTAAAATCACATGTATTTTATTTACAGCACTTCTATGAAAGTATAAAGGGAATGATTACCTTGTCATAGTCGCCGTAAGAAACTAAGAAATGTTTTGTTAAACTATCAATATTTTTCTGCAACCGTTCTTCTCCACTGAATTCGACTATCCCTTCCAATTCATAATATATTTCATCTAATTGGAAAATGTATGCCGAGTTCGAAATTCGTTGTAGTTTGAGATACCCACCAATAAAGTATCTGGATGGGTTGAATTCTACAGAGTTCTTAAATCCTAATTCAATTATGGAGGTGATATTATAAATTAAAATTTCCTCCTCTGATTCATCACGTGTTGATGCTATTAATCGAAAATATTTTATATTACTGTTCGATTGATGAATAGTCATCAAAGATAACAAAATTTAATACAAATTTACCATTTGTTGTATTCACCAAACAAACGAACGCTACGAATAATGTGAAATAAGCTAAAAAAATGTTCGTCATAAAATGGTTTTTCCTATTATAGAAGTAGCAATGTAGATTTCCTAATAAAAATTATGAAAAAATAGGCTTACCAAAAAAGCACGATTTTCTACCCATTTTGATAAAAAATTAAATGGACGGTCACAATCGGTGGTTATTTTGGAACTTGGTCACTTTTAAACCTCACTACCAAAGGATCCTTTGTTCGTTTGACCCAATGTCACTCTTGTAAGTACTTTAGTGAAGTCTACACAGTGTACCGTCGACAAGTAATTGGCCTCGTGTACTTACTGATTTATTTTACAACTATCACTACACGAGTTTCTGTAGATATGGCAAGCAAGTGTATCTACAAACGTATTAACAGCTCTCAAAATTATCTTATGCAGATAACTAACGACTCTTTGTTCCGCGCTTCGTAATTGTTAATAATAAAATTTTTTTTACAAACGCATTACACTATGTTTTTTATCAGTTAATTAGTGAAGACGCAGAAAAAAAAATTTCTGCATGTACGTAAGCATTAATTTAGTTACATGCATACACTTTCAGATCCGTGTTTTAATTAAAAGTCGTTTATAGTTTTTGCAAGAAATATATTTACTTGAAAAGAAATAGTATCACGATGTAATGGCACCAATCGGTAATAGTTAGGGATCGTGTAAAAGTGATTGGAATATGTTCCGCCATTTTTATAAAAAAAAATAAAGCGAACTATATATTTATATGTAGCACCATGCATGATGTCTATTATAATACTCTTTTATCTGCTTTATAGTCTTTTGGCCCCTTTGTATTATTTATCCTCCCTTTTTTAGAGCAACATGGTGGCAGCTAATAAAAAGGGGGCACTTGTTCCGATCACTTGTACAGGATCACTTGCGTGGATTTTAGGTGTGAATATCGTCGTTTAAACTAGGTGATGTAAAACAGTAAGAAGATGAGACTTACTTCACGCCCAAGTGTCACTCAATCTTTTTGTCGAATGCGAAAGAAACTTAACCGTAACTCAACTGAAGAGCAGTTATGTATCACTAATTTTACTAGCGGGTACTTACACGATGATAAAGTTTTGCTTTCTAGTGTTGGTCATGCGCTCTCGTATACCGCGCCAAAAATTCATACAAATTTTTTTTTTTTTTACCTAGTACAGATAAATTATTATCGGGGGTAATCTAACAATTTGAACTGATATGTATTGTGTACTTGTCTTCATCAATTCCAAGACTTTACACATAGAAAAATGAGTCATACGATTACGTATATATGAGGAAATCTACATAAACGGGATATTTTTTTACTGATATTTTCACCTCGTTGGTCCGAACTAAAGGTTTTTTTACATCGAGTCTCAAATTTCGAAATCACAATATTTTGACAGACATTCATAACACAAAGTAAGTCACTTACTAAACCAGAATTTTTAAAAAATAACAAAATTAACGTTACACTAAAAGTTTAGACTGATTTTCATCCTCAGGCAACCATAAATATTAAGAATGTGATTAAATAATCTTAAACTGAGATTTCAATGTTGCGTAAAGTAATGCATTTTTCTCCTAAAAGATTATTGAACCACTAAAAGTAACGTCACGCTGACTTCATTGAACGTAGGTAGATCCATGTGTGAATTGAATCTTGTTTATTATTAAAGTTAGCTGTATAATATTAATTACCTTAAACTTATACAACTAACATTAAAAAATTGAAAATAAGATCCAATAAAGATTTTAATTTAATTAAAACGTCAATAATCACGTATTACAAAACTAACACTTGAGCTCTCTCTCTCTCCACAAATTTGCCTACAGCTATAATTAGGTATATTTGGGCATAATAGTTCGCGTTTAGCATAAATAGAGTACATATTGATGTCCTCGAAGAGCTCAACTAAGTATGCTTGGCTAACCTCCTGAACAGCCATGACAGACGAGCTTTGGAAGCGCAGATAAGATTTTAAGTCTTGATCTGTTTTTCGAAGGAGATGCTGAAAAGTCAGCTCACGTCGAGACGGATTTTGCGAAGTGCTACTGTTCCAGGCCTGTAACGGTGAGGTAAATGTCCCGATTGTGAGACAACGTCCCAATTATTGGGATGTTTTGAAATCAATTAATATTTAAATAATGGAGAATATATACAGGATTGTAAAAAAATTTCGTTGTATTATACGTGGAAACATTTATCATGTATCTTATTTTCAAAGCTATAGTACGTATGGAATATTATGAAAAAAATATTTATTGCAACTCTGCCATTGTACTACTATGGGACATATGAATCAGCACCTGTTTTGACTTTCACTTCACTGAGTTTTTTCTTAATTAAATTAAATTCTTTGTCAAGATATGTTTTTTTTTCATGAACTTAGGTATTCCTAAATATATTTAAAAACAAAGATCAGTATTTTTAATGCGGATTTTTCATTTATAACCATGTCTGAATATACGTACATCTAAAATTTTAAGGTCCCACTTAATGGTACAGCATAATGCATGTACCGTATTTACGTACACTTCATATTTATGCCTTTGGCCCGATAAATGAAACACAGCAAAGTTGTTGTTTTACTTGCAAATCTTTTATTCTGTTATGTCAAAGTAAATACAGTGATCAATTTTAAAATCAATTTTAAAATTATTGTAACTGATTTCCAGCTTCATAGTAAGTTAATTATTGACATACAGTAATAAATCGTCCATATAATCTCAAAAGTGAGCAGTCATAGAACTCTTTATTTTGTAATTACCTACTTAATTAACAATATTTATTGATGTTAGTTAAAAAATGAAAGAAAAAGATATTAAAAAAAGAATTAAACAAGAAACGTAGGTATAATAAGATTAATAGATTATGTTCTCTTAATATTTTGTTGTGTGTCAAAATTTAAAGTTTATTATCGTGCATCATGCTATTTATTTATTTAAATTTTAGTGTAAATTATATGGATGAATAAATTAATTTTGTCACTAGATTATCACTAGGAATTATTATTATTTCCTCACTACCAAAGGATCCTTTGTTCGTTTGACCAAAGGAAAAGATGGTAAGTACTTTAGTGAAGTCTACACAGTGTACCGTCGACAAGTAATTGGCCTCGTGTACTTACTGATTTATTTTACAACTATCACTACACGAGTTTCTGTAGATATGGCAAGCAAGTGTATCTACAAACGTATTAACAGCTCTCAAAATTATCTTATGCAGATAACTAACGACTCTTTGTTCCGCGCTTCGTAATTGTTAATAATAAAATTTTTTTTACAAACGCATTACACTATGTTTTTTATCAGTTAATTAGTGAAGACGCAGAAAAAAAAATTTCTGCATGTACGTAAGCATTAATTTAGTTACATGCATACACTTTCAGATCCGTGTTTTAATTAAAAGTCGTTTATAGTTTTTGCAAGAAATATATTTACTTGAAAAGAAATAGTATCACGATGTAATGGCACCAATCGGTAATAGTTAGGGATCGTGTAAAAGTGATTGGAATATGTTCCGCCATTTTTATAAAAAAAAATAAAGCGAACTATATATTTATATGTAGCACCATGCATGATGTCTATTATAATACTCTTTNTAAATTATTATTGCGATCTTATTTATACATTAAAATGAATTTTTTATTTTGCTAGAGCACGTCATTTTATATTATAATACAAAAAATTTCCCACTTATATGTATTTTTTAGTTTTGAATAGCTTAATTTACTTTTAAGTACGCTTAACCCTGTCTCACAATAGGGAGATTTACCTTATTTACTCTCCCCGGTGTCGGGCCCACTCTTTAACTGCTTCTACGGAGCCTTACCACCGGTAGATCTCCGCGCTGTTTCATTTGGTACGAGCCATTTTTAATAACTGATTAAACTTAATACCGAACTGATGAGCAAAGATGATAGTGCAGAGTAATGTAAAAGATGAAAAAAAAAAATTGATAGCCAAATGTCAAACATAAAAATTCCGTAAGGTGGTTTGAATAAACAAGCATACATCAATTAGGGGTAAGTGTACCTATCTCCGTGGCACGTACTGAAAAGTCCAACTTAAATGCACCATAAAAAATGGTATACTAAAATTTTTTGGAATATTTTTTTTTTTTAATCTTACATAATCTCTTACGGAATATTAAAAAAAATANATTAAAATCTAAAAATTATTTTATTTGAAACATTTCTTATTTTGAGCAAGTAATCATCAGTTTTTCAAAATCCACGGTAATAGGGCAGAGCACGGAGATAGGTACACTTACCCCTATTTAGTGTAAAAGACAAATTTAATATAAAAAGTATTTACATGCCAAAATCATCCACCACAATCATCTTTTTGTTCTCTTGCTGAATATTTGGTTTTTCTTTGATCAGTACATACTAACAATTGTTTAACACCCATTACAATGTAACATCGAAATTCAAATAACAATTCTGGACACATCTCATTGTAATGAATCCATTATAAAAAAATCACTTGAGGTAGTACTGTCGTAAATATAAATAAAATTCATCATATTACATTATAAGTGCTCGAAAATGATCCAGTTAAATTTTTATGGACCTAGGGTGTGTAGGGAGGAAGTCATGGGTATTTTACTCTCATAAGTTTAATAACACGTAATCTTATGGAAGAATTCGGTTTATGTCGTGTTTCGAAAAACTGACCGATGATATGTTGATAAAAACTAATAGAGAAGAAGCCAAAAACGTAAATTACATTTTGATCACTTCAAAATATTTTTTAAGTGCCTGTAAGGTTTTTCCATTAGTGATTGAATAAAATTAAGAGGCTGAATGTTTTTTGATCAGTTACTTTCACTTTAATGATTTATTTAGTATATAAATGTAGTATATACATGTCATATTACAAAAATAAACTATGAAATCTTTTATTTAATCGAATTATGCCTATCACAATTATAATAGTTGTTGATAATAACCTGATTTATTTTGCACTTACGGATATAAACATTAGGATTTTTAAAATGATCTTTATAGGATCCATGATTCGAATTTAAACGGATTTCTCTTCCTCTCGTTTTGCCAGCACGACCAACCTGCACAAATCCTCGGCCCAATCTGATTCTATATTATATACTACAGTCTCGGCGAGCGTATATATATAGATATACCTATACACATGAACACTCATCTACGTGCATTTAAGTGGTATTGTTCGAGCGACCGATCGATCAACAATAATGCATAATGCACTAAATCTTTGACTGGATCTTTAAACCATCATTTTTAACAAAACTAAAACCGTGGCGACGAACTTTCGGCGGAGGTGTAAGGAAAAAAAGTATACGTACCACGGCCAAAAAGTGGGGCTACATCTGACCGCGCATTACCGGCCTCGCCTTCGGCTCGGCCGATAATATAGCGCGGTCAGTAATAGCCCCACTTTCTGGCCTAGGTACGTAATATACTATTAATTAGTACGGCATCGAAAGTACTACCTTAATCAAGCAATAAGTTAATTATGCATTTTTACTAAATTGTTTTATTTTTCAATTGTCATAAATAAGGGGAACTTGCTGAACGTAGGATGTTGAACCCATGTGTCCACAAATGCCATCAATATTTCTGTCCAAAATAATGTACGGGAGTACGACTACATTGTATGGAGTGTAAAAAATTTTAACCTTTGAAAGCTTGTCTGTTTCCACCACAAGCAGTTGATTAATCACCAGTAACCTATAAATTTGTTAAAATGTTAATTGTCATATGATGTAACAACTTTTTTAACATTTTTGGATTGTAACTTGTTAATTTCACGAGAGTGAACATTTTTACATACTTATAGTAAGTCTCAGACTCCGTGGCCGATGGTAACGACAATCCTTTTTCATAATTCTCAATATTCATTCCATCGAATGTTATTTTTTCCGGTAGTATTTCCAATACATGCATGCCCGCGTAAATTTTGACTGACACCTTATCTTTGATGGATTTAACGAATACGGCGTAAGTCATAAGCTCGTGGTCACCAGACAATAGAGTCCAGTTTTTCAAGTCCATTGGTAAGGTTTGGTTCAAATCGGTTATTACGTCATTCGCGTGTGCAATACATGGTCCTAGAATGTTGTAAAAGTAAAAATCACGAAACCCCCAAAATTTCAAATAGTTCTTACGAATTTGATCTTCTTACTTATTTCTCCTTTATAATAATCGATCAAAAAATTCGAGCTAAATCCAATATTGTCCAAAACAAGATCAGTTCTCTGGATTTCTGGATCCTCTGGCTTATACAGAAATGAATAAGTGAAATATGGGTTCATAATATTTAGGTTCCCGTAATTATCACTCATAGGATAGGTAGCAAGAATTTTGATAGTTCCGGGTTCCGTATGATTTGAACTGTATGATAAATACAGCATACGGTCGTACCGTAGGTAATCATCCAAAATTATTAATATAGCCAGAAATTCTTGAGGAATCTAAAAAAGGATTTAACAAAGATTATAAGACATTTGAATTACTTTTGAAAAGGAGATAATTTGAAAAATTACATTTTTATACCCGACGTCAATCGTATAATTTCTCATTGTGGTACATCTAACAGCTTCGTACAAGCAATTCCAATCGAAATATTGTGTAATATCTAAATCTAAAGAGTTTTTTGGGTTTTTAAAGCATGATCCAGGTTTTACGTTTTTAGCCATCTGTTCGATTTGTTCATCAAGTAATTCGCCCTTGATAGCAACCGTGACACCAGTGTGAGATGCATCAAAAGAGCAAAATTCGCTGTCAGTGTAACCCATATCGAAGGTAATTTCAGTATTAGTTTCTTGTTTTAACGCCATCGATTCAATGAAGAAATTCGGGTATTCTTTCAGTGCAGCTAAACAAATCTTTAAGAAACTTTTTTTACGTGACTGTACTATCTCGTTTCATATCTCATTCGTAATATTAATTATCAGTACCTTGTAATTTTTTTCTTCTTGCGTTCGTTTGGTCAATTGAAGTTTTACATCATTTACGAACAAAGATAGATCAGCATCGAAATTAAAGTCCCAGTAGGATACTGTGTCATTTGCAGAAGCTGCTTTTGTGTCAATAGATCCATCGACTCTCAAAGTTATTCTACCGTTATAATTTTTCATATTAAAACGCCAGTTAATTTCGATCTAATCACAAAAAGTGGAATAATCAGATCAACTGGTTAGTAATTCGTAATAAATACTAATACACGTTTTTTACATGAGAAGTTGGATGAATAGTTGAAGGTGATAAATTCAGACTTTTTCCGCAAGTACTTGCGTAAGGTGCATGTATGAAATTGAATAATGCGTGGTGCATCTTCAGCATTACTGTTGCCCATTCTTCTTTATCACTACGGATTATTAAATTTACTTTAACAAGTAAAGTTTTTAATGACCTTTTTGATATAGTTTTTTTTTTTTTTTTTTTTTTTTTAATCAAATATAAAACTTACACATTATTTTCTTTCGTATTGAAAACTCGAAAGATTTCCTCATACTCAATGGTGTATGGACGATGGGTTTCACAATCGTAAATACTCTGACTGTAGTCCAAACCCAATTCTTTTGAATGTACAACTTTCATGTAATTATGTTTGTACGATGGACCTTTCGTGATTTCTACCTGATTATTACATGTTGAGCAATAACTTTTTAAGATTCCATTAAAATCTCCACTGATTTCTACTCGATTGATTGTGTACGTATTGATACCGGCAACTGAAAATCTTGTTTTTGGATTCCGAGGTAGGGCTATTTTCCAATTATACGTCTTTAAATTCAAACTGATGGTTAGATCGGCAGGCAGAGATAAATGCATAGACACATCCCTCCGAACACATTGAAAAATACCAGCAAACGGATTGTAAAATTTCATTTCATACCTTCCGTGATGGTACATTTTTGCTTCGAATTCCAATTTCATTGCTACGATCGTTTGTAGTGGATAAATGTTTGGATTTACTTTCATGAACGACAAAGTTGGAAATTCTTTTTGAAAAATAACAGGAATTCCCATGTCTGTTGCAGTAACGATTTTGTGCTGATTAAAAAAAGAAAAATTCAACCACAACAAGTAGAATTTTTCCTTAACATCCATGAAATTTCTTGGTTTATAACTCGTAACGTATTTCTTTAGATAATTGGATAAACCGCTTTCGGAATAAACATCAACATTCGTCACGTATCCCTTATTAACCGACCAAAATTCGACATGAATGTGTTTATCGAGTAACTTGTGTCCGTAAGTTTGTCTCAATAAATTACGAACTTTTTCATCCGATATCTCATTAGGGGTTTGCGCGTCATCCAATTCATCTCGAAAGAGATTTTTAACCAAAGATATAATCATATTCAAGTTGACGCCATCAACGTTCCAATAGACCTACCAATGGAGCAAAATTCTTAAAATGAAATTATCTCACTTAAAAACCATACGATTAGTACTTACAGCAGAATCCAATCTTGATTTCAAAAATGTAGTAATCGTTTCGTAATACCCAAATTGCGGGATTCCAGAAGCTTCATTGATTCCTGTGGCAATTTTAAGCGTTTTCCCATAGCCGTACTTGTCATCGAAGTAATCAAACACACTGGCAGATGACAATGCCGAGCTGAAAACCTTTCGAGACTGCGTGAGTCGTAATACTTTTCTCGCCAAGTCGGAAATACCCTTGTTACACGGATCGGTGGATTCAGCTATATTTTTCATGGTGGTGTAATGGAAGTTGAACAAATGCTCATCTTGTTCGTCTGACATTATTGAATGAACTCTCATTAATAAATCCAAGTCAAGGTTTGGATTTCTCGGAACTAAAATTTCGTAAGCGGTTAATCGCAAGGAAAAGGGTTCCGAGTTGTTGGAGAGTATCTGCCAGAACGGATTGTTTTGCCGGAATTTCTCATCGCCATGAATAGAATTGACTACTGCCCACATGGCTGCTCTACGATATTTTTCTACATTGCGCATATGAGCCGTTACTTCGAATACATCCATTCCATTGATTATTGGCAATAGGTAGGCACTAATGTTCCCGACCTCAACATTCCTCATTGCCATCATGTACACGATTTTCGACTCATACGTTGGTTCATCTGCAACGATGTATAACCACCATAAATTATGACTTGAAAATTATAATGAAGAACATTGATTGGTATACATACGTTTTATGCGTTCGAAGAAGCTTTCGAGTTCAGATCTTAAGTACTCAGGAGCATTGTTGCCAACGTTTTTATACGCTTTATGTAACAATATTGAGTAAGACAGAACACCAGCGTGTACTATTTTTGTAGATTTTGATAATTGATGCAAATTCCGAAATTGAAGCATACTTTTGACAAATTCCTCATTTGGGTTTGATACGAACATGGGTAGATTAGTAAGCATGTCAACGACGATCGATTCATCGGGAAATTCATCGTTTGCGATCATATTTTTGGTGAAATTCCATGCGGCGTAGCTACCGGTGTGCGGGACCATTTCTAAGAACAAATTTCTGTGCAGCGAACCAACGAAGAATAGTTATCGTAATGCTCGTTTACTATTTTTTTGGTACAATATGCAAACAAACCTTATCATGTTCTCCTTTTCTGCATCTGAATTGAAATGCTTGTAAACCAAGTACATGGACTCGCTGTCCAAAGTAGCTATCGTGTGGTGTAGATCTAGTAGCAAGCCCTTATGCTCTGCATCCGTTTGACTAATATCTATTGGGTTCTCTTTTAAGCGATCCACTATGAGTATCAATAAATTCTTCACTCTGTCGATTTTATCGCCAGATTTCATAGCGTTGCGCCCAAAATAGTGTTCTCGTGATGCAACGACATCATGGTTGTTGAAGCTTATGTCATTTATGATCGGTGTGCTCTTAAAGTTGACGTCTGGAAGTGCAAGTTCAGATGCATTTATTACTTTTTCGAATTCGAAAGTTTGACTGGAAAATTACGTTTCATTACTTTTCACGAACATAAATTTTAAATGCCAATCAAATAATTTACGTACCTCGTCTCGATGTACTGAACCCCCGAACTTCGGTGCGAATAGGGCAAGTAACTCAATTTCTCGTGAGAAATAATTTTCTTGAGCAGGAAATAATCATCAGTAAGCTCGAACTGATATAATTTTTTGGAAAACGTAACAAAATCTTCCTGAAACCATGAAATGTGTTGAAATTAAACTTTATTAAAAAATTCAAGTAATTTATTTTTTTTTCATCAACATATTACCTCCGGTTTAATTTTACAATGCGCGGTTTTGACGTCATGGGCCTCATGCTGAACGTAATCACTGCAACTTTTGGGCTCGTAATATTTACGGAGGTAGTAAACCATCCTGCCGGCTCGCATCTCCCTACGAAGACTGTAGCTGACTTGGCAATGTCCACGAATGGTTTTCTGGTAGTAACAACCAAAGAGAACATTTGATATTTATTTGCTTATGTGCTCCCATCAGTTGTTACCTACCTCATTGGTCTGGTAACTCGTTGATCTCGTAAGCTTCTTTAAAGCTTCGGTGTTTCCTTGCACTTGTATTCCCATCAGCGAAATCAAGGACATCTTCATATTTTTAGACCAAACGGCTTCTTTCTCTTGAATCCTGATACCTCGTAGCTGCACATAATTTAATGTATGTCAGTGATTATACAAGATACACACGAATTGATAAAACAATTAAGTAAAACAACAACAATTCAAATAGTTATGTTTTAAATAATATTATAGCAAATTGACAAACATTATCAAGATTGTCGTAGACGAGAAGGACTGGCTCTTCAAAGTCCTTGACCGCGTCTCCCAGAGGCTTGTAATCGCCGTGAACCTTGCCATCTTCCGCTCCATTGTAAACCGTCGTCTCGACATCGTGGAACTTGAAGTAGTCAGAATCGCTACTCTCCCGTTTGTGGATTAATCTCCCTCTGACTTGTAATTTCGACGCATACGAACTGAACTCATTTTGTCCAGCTTTTACTTCTGCAGAGTAATTGTAAACGTGAATTTTTCCCTGTGGCACGTGAACTGTAAAAAAAAAAAAAAAAAAAAAAAAAAAAAAAGTGAGTATTTTTTGTTTTTTAATACTATTTTACGTGCAATTGAGATACGCACATAATCTTTGAGAACCTCGAGATGATTCCAATTGGCCTGGGTAGCCTTCGGTTGATGTGCAAAAAAATAGTAGCAAACCTGAAATTCAATGTAAATTATTTGGTTCTGTTTAAATGATGGAAAAGATTAATATTGTGCATAATGTGATTACAAACATTTCAAAAAATGTATTACTCATCAAATAGGAGCATTAAAGTAAATGGATGCAAGTATGAAAATTAAAAAAAAAAATCTCATTTTCAAATATAAAAAAAGCAAAATCAAGATATTACATCTGTGAAACGCACCAGATAAAACCGACGTAACACTCGAAAACGATTATCCGCTCGCTTGAATTTGCTCAAGATCGCTTCTCTGGATCCAATTTTTCTGTGCTCACTGTACGTGACCCGTAACGCGACGATTAAGTTATCGCTCCAAAAACTTGGACTTGGGGAAAAAAAAAAAAAAAGTTCAACTTTAATCACGAATTAAAAAAAAAAAAAACAGTACAGATAAAAAAATGTATTAAAAACTCATGTTGACGTTGGCGGCTGAGGAGATAAGGGATGGGGCTTACCGACAACCGCTTGCACACCGGCGACGCCCATGTTTACGACTGCTGGCGCAGCGGCTCCGTGGACCCCTTTTTATACGGAGGGTACCAATTCTCGCATGTATGGGTCGAAGATCTGGAAAAGAAAAAGAGAAAGCGCGATAACCCTGCCGAGACACTCGCTGAATACGGCAATAAATTAATGCTTTCACTATAACTTTTTATTTTTGCAATACCATTTTACGTATCGGTGGAAAAATTTCCTTTTCATATTTTCCTTTGAGTTAATCAGTTTTTTTTTTTTTTTTTTTTTTTTTCTACTAGACAATATGGTTGTGTCGAGAGGCTATCGCTAAAACGAGTTTTCAATTGTCTTCGATTTGATGTAATTTCTTGTAAGATTAATGAATCGTTTTAAAACATCGTGCACAAGTCATGTATTTTTTTCACGCGTATGTCAAAGTTACAACTTAATTAAGTTCTACACTTAAACGTCCATAATATAGTACACGGTGAAAATTGACGTTTCAATAACTATTTAAGTTTAAAAAAAAAAAAAAAACATTGTGAATTTTTAACCATTCTAATGGGTGTGGAAAAATTAATTTTTTCCAAAAAANGAGTTCTTTGATGCCTAATAACTTTTATCTTCTTTACTAATATAATGCTTCCATTTACGTGTTTGTCGTTTAATATACTTGATTGTGAAAATCTTTTTCACTTTAAGCGTCATACTAATGTAACTCCAAAGGAGTGCATTGTATTTAATGGCCACATTTTAAAAATTTCTAGGCGACGTATGGCTGTGATGACAAATACTCGCTCAGCAGGCTCCGAATTGAGCATGCAAACAGGCTCGACACCAGTGAACACGACGATGCCCTCGGGCGTAACGATGAAGCCAGGCATAAGTCCAACGTCACTGCCGTCGCCACACCATCAGCCTGGTATCGGCATGAAACCCGGTACACAGACGCCTCCTGCTCACGTTCTCCAGGTGGTTAAGCAAGTGCAGGAAGAAGCAGCAAGACAGCAAGCACCACATGTCGTCGGTTATTTGCGAAAATTTGATAAAATTTTATTTGTTCCTAACTTTATCAGGAGCTACTGAAATTCATCGACGTTTAAAAAGAAACTCATTAACAATTAAAAATATTTTGATCGAGTTTTTCATGATCTCTAATTAACAATTCATAACAATCTTATGAAAAAATGTAAATATTTCTCTTAAAATTGATCAAATTACTTCAAAAATTTCATATTTATTTGCGTAAGAGATCACTTGATCATTTGACCAAAATCTTACGTATACTCATAAAAATAACGTTACACTTTCATACCCAAATCAAAAAAAGTATAGGAAAAATAATCCAAAACGTATTTTTGGATGGGTTGAATTTATAGTTATCAGCAATATTTAATTCAAACTGCAAACATGCGCTGATAATAAACCATCGGTCATGAGTTTATTTGATAAGTAATTGATTGATCAAAAACTCCTCAAGACAACTTTTAATTTAAATACTTGTGATGATAAAAGTTTGTATATTAATAGTTGCATGAGCAACTACTCTTTTCCAGTCCTCACGGGCATTTTAATTGATATGTGTTTATAAAAACACGTCGACCTGATGTTGAAATTATATACAAACTTCTCTCAGTGCAGATAAAGAAATGTAAAATCCAAAAGATAACGGTGACAATAATTTTTGTAATGAGCTACTAATTTAAGTTTATTCTTGTTTATGTAGTTGAAGTGAAAAGAATTTGAAAGCCATGTTTCATATTAAATGTAGCTGCAAGTATTTGCCAAAACATTCACACGATATTAATAATATTTTATATTACAATGTCATGCAATAAAGCGTACTTATGTGATCAGTTATAATTTTTTTTTGTCTCACAACTGTCAGCTGTCAAAAAGCTATTAATTAGAAGCGCGTGAGATAAAAATGCTCTGCTTAGTACGGCTTTGTTCAAGATACACTTAATTCGCATTCGTAAATTTCTTGATACGCTAGTATTGAATTTCTCCAAGCGATGTACGTTATTATCAAATGTTTCAGAAGTAAACAACTTATGTAATTTTTACGTGCGAAACTATCGATCGATTTATTAATTAATGTTTCGATATTATGTAAATTGAATGTTTTATTTAACTTGAAAGCTTTTAATTTTCTCAATGTAGAAAAAATAGTTTATTGTAAGGTTTTACTGTTCTGAAAAATCGTGACTTTATGTAAAAGCGATGACATTTCACAGTTTCAGGTTTCCTTCATTTATAAAAGCCTGTAAAACTGATAATGTCAGTAATCTGCAATTCCTATTTTTTTTTTTCAAGTATTACAACATTTTATAAAACCTGTTTCAACTTCATGCCAACGTTCAGCGTTGTACTGTTACATTATAGTTTTAATTTTCAAATAGTATTTATATCTTATCGCGACCATTGGAGGTCGCTCGTAATTTGCACGAGGAGACAAAAGTTTCAAAAAATTGTACAAAAAAAACGCAATTTTCCGTTATTGATACTCATGACTGTAAAAAAAATTTGCTGTTGGACACACGAAAATCGGCGGTTTTATATGACATCTCTTATCCAAAACTACAACAATTACGGGATTAAAATTGCCAGAAATCGGCATACGCTAATGCTAATAAAAAAACTTGAAAAAATGACCAAACGTCCGAAACATTTGTGAACCAATACTTGAGCCTCGTGTATATAACAATCGCACGTGCGTCGTATCAGTTTAAGCGCTTGAAATTAGCCGTAATTACCGCAAATTCTCGCCGATAAGTGCCCCAGTCGAATGCCACGTGTCACCCCGTCGCCGCAGTTTCGCGCACAGTCGCCATGACGTGGATACCGCAAGACGTATCCTCGATTTGCGGGCAAAATTCAACGTCCCTGCCAGCATGTTCGCCGGCTTACTTGGCATTCGTATCGTTTATCGTTCAATACTTTGGAAAATCGAACGACAACTACGTCGCCCGGAGCGATCCGAAAGGACCCGAGGAATACGACTTTATCGTCGTCGGGGCGGGAAGCGCGGGATGCGTCCTGGCCAACCGATTGAGCGAAATCACCGGCTGGAAAGCGAGTATTTTTTTTTATTTTACTCTTCTTTTGTTTTAATGGCACTAGGGGTGTTATTTAACACACGCGAATCTTGTATCAGGTGCTGCTGTTGGAAGCCGGTCCCCAGGAGCCCCTGGTCGCGGATGTGCCGTCTTTCGGGACGTTTTTGCGATCGAGTAACATTGACTGGGCCTACCGCACGCAGCCAGAGAAAAAATCCTGCCGATCGAAGAGAGGACGCAGTTGTGGCTGGGCCAGGGGCAAGGTATATTGTTCTCCTTCCTCGCGTCTACTGGGTCGAGTACAAACAAAATTAAAAAAATAATCATCCCACCAAAACAGGTAATGGGCGGTTCGAGTAGTATAAACTATCTGATGTACATAAGAGGTCACCCGCGGGACTACGACGATTGGGCCGTGGACAACCCCGGCTGGTCCTACCGAGAGGTGCTTCCTTACTTCAAAAAATCGGAAAATAACCGCAGCCCCGAGGTATTTTACCCCCAAAAATCGTCTTGTATCGCAACATCGTTTCAAATCAAATTTATATGTATGTATAATCACCCGATCGGCAACGAAGATAGTTAGAGGCAGTCCCGGGTACCACGGGACGAAAGGCGAGCTGACGGTCGAGTGGTTTCCGTACACAGACCCAAACTCCGAAATATTGATCAGGGCCTGGAAAGAAATCGGATACGGCAAAATCGACGCCAATGGAAATCGGCACGTCGGCTATCTCAGGTACCAGACCACCTCGAAGGACGGCCAGCGACAGAGCACCAACGCGGCTTTCATACGGCCCATCGCCAACGACAGGTCCAACCTGGTCATCAGGACTCAGGCGTACGTTACCAAAGTTTTGATCGACCGGAGGACCAAAAAAGCCACTGGGGTCGAATACGTCCTCACGAACTCAAGGTACCTTCACACACGACGCTACGTGAGATCGTGACACTTTTCAATTGGGAATAAACCGATGTGCTCTTTGACTGTAATTGCGCAACTGTACGATCGAGGATTCATATGTATATATATATATTTTTTTGTTTCCCCGAACACTAGCGACACGAGCCCCAAAAGAGCCTTGGCAAAGAAAGAGGTCATAGTGTCGGCCGGAGCCATCAACTCGCCAAAGCTGCTGCTCCTGTCGGGAATCGGTCCGACCGAAGATCTGCGGGAATTGGGAATCGACGCGATCCAGGACCTGCCGGTCGGCAGGAATCTCCACGATCACCCGCGAATGGACGGGCTGACCATAAAGTTGAGCGAGAAAACGAGGATCCTGGCTAGCTTGGACCAAATGAAAAACGACTCCCTGGAGTACTTGAAGACCCAGAGGAACGCGCTGTCAGCCATGGGCGTGCTGTCCGCCGGTTGCTTCGTCAAAACCGACCTGGAAAGGATCCCCGACTACCCGGACATACAATTCACGTTCGACGGAACCAATGTCAAGGTGAGGGATTGTTACGCGCGTATAAGGTGTAGTTATTAAAAAAAAAAAAAAAAAAAAAAATCCTCTGGCGCGTTTAGGACCACGTTGCCATGGCCGAAGAGGCGGAGGGCCTGGCCGCGCTTCCGTTGGCTTACTACGACGGCATCAACATCAGCCCGGTACTGATTGGGCCGCGCAGCCGAGGCTACCTGAAACTCAACGGAACCGATGCGACTTGGGGGGCCCCGTTGCTCCACCCGAACTACTTTGGCGACGATCACGACTTGAGGACCATCGTCGCGGGTATACGCGAGGCCAGAAAACTCTTCGGCACGAGGGCTTTCAAGGAGAACGGGTACACCTTGCTGGCCGAGCCTCTGCCGTCGTGCAGGCAGCATCGGTTCGACAGCGACGGTTACTGGAGGTGCGTCATTATCGAGTACACCAACACGATTTACCATTTTGTGGGGACGTGTAAAATGGGCCCGAGAAGCGACCCGAGTGCCGTGGTCGATCGGTACCTCAGGGTCCACGGGGTGGGCTCCCTGAGGGTGGTCGACGCCTCGATCATGCCCAAAATCACAAGAGGCAACACCAATGCCCCGACCATCATGATTGCGGAGAAAATCAGCGATGACATTAAACATTATTATCACCGCCACTGTCCGGGTGCGCGTGGCAAGCTTTGTTTCTTTGGTTCTTGAGCTTTTACGCGGTTGGAGATCATAAATGTTGAGTGTTGTGGCGGTTTGATATACCTAAGTCCTGGGATTCCATAAAATGGAAAATTAAGTTAAATACTTTGTGGGTGCGATTAGAATATTAATTATTTACATGTAAAATAACAAATAACGTCAATAGAGATGTCAACGTAAGTTTTTTGCGATAAGTACAAGTGAAAGTAGTCCAGTAGTTGGTGGCTGATGAAGAAAATTTTAGATATAATGTGCCAAGTCATGGTTAAGAGAGAAGTAAGGACTTTGTTACACAAGGTTGATCTTAATAACATAGTGGTGATACATCAATGTGGCACTTGTTGTAGTAGTAAAGACGTATTCGTGAATACAAATACATATTATACATATTGACTTGATAAGTCTCCTAAAAGAGCAAAACCTCGTCTTGTTAAAATAAACTTTCTTGCAACAGCAATTGCCATTGATGATGTATCATCGCACTACCGAGGAAAAATTTCCTCGCTTGAAATATCATCATTGATAGCAAAGCATTCGTTTGTGGCGAAGTTTCGTTGCGCATTTAATTATGATTTGTGTCCAAAAACGTTGCATGATAACATTTTTCGATAGAAAATTTCGGAAAGTAGAGATTTCTGGAATGTTTTTCGTCCGAAAATTTGTTTTACGCATTACTGTATAGTTTCTGTGTTGTCACTTATAAAAAATGATTACTATAGCTTCGATCCACGATGTTGCTCTTGGATATAAAGCACTGGTAAATAGTTGTTAGCATTAATTTTACGACAAATCTTCGTATCACACAAATCTTTTTATTATTGATAAAACGTGATGTATGTACAATGCTTACATAAATAAAACTAATACACAAAAAAAATTCAATATATCAGTGATAAACGTCGTAACGAAAGTAACCGTTTATAATAATACAGGTATAAATATATATGTACAGATAATTTAGAAACATTTCAATTATATAAACGGTTGATTGATATATTCAATGTCAATTACAAATAAGTCCAATTCCTACTGAATGGTAAAAAGTCCTGGTAGTTCAAAAATATGCCTTACCATGTGTATCAAATTACTACACACTTTTGTTAAAAGTCGACCATTCACTTAATTTTACAACTAACGACACATTTAAATTAAAAGTATAGACAAGTGTAAATCTTATGTCTAAACATTAATCAATAGCAGCATAAAATTCTTTCATCAACATTTACACAAGTTGTCTGGTGCAAACAAGAGTCCTTACAAGGACGACTTTTTATTTATCGACTAGGCTCAAAGTAATCAACAACTAGCCTCGACGGATTTTCCAGTAAAAATTTTCTGACCTCTTCTAGAGCCCTACTTCTGTGCGATATCTTGTTTTTTTCTTCCTTTGGCATCTCAGCGTAGGTGAGGTCTTTGCCGTCCGGCTGAAAGATGGGATCCCAGCCGAAGTCTTGAGGGCCTCGAGGATAGACAATTTGCCCATGGGTACATCCTACAGAAATAAATGCAATCAGTACTTATTCTATTTCGAATTTTGTTTGTAAATCCTTTCACTAGTTAAATTATAACACACACTTACCCTGGAATAATAAGACTGGATCGTCGGGTTTTCCATCACAGTAAGCAAAGGTGCAAATTGCTTGTGCTCCCTTGTCTTCGAAGCCAACGAGCATCTTGTGAAGACCTTCAGGGCCGACTTTATCGAGGAACCACTTGATGTAGGGACCGGGCAAACCGTGAAGGGCATCAAAAGCCAGACAGGTGTCCTCAATGATGACCGGACCATGGATTATGCTTGCCGCCGCCTTGCATTTTTCCCGGCATATGTCGTTGAGCTCGCCCTGATATTCCGGAAGATCGATGGTGCAATGCGTCACCTGCTCGCCTAATTTCTTGCCGAGTATCGCTTTAAATTCCAGGAGCTTTTTTGTGTTTCCCGTCACGAATGTTATTTTTCGAGACATTGTTGACTGAAAAATAAAATATAAACCAATTGTTAATTAATAATTAGATTACTTGTAATAATATCGATATTTTGACTTTGACAGTAAAATACCATAGTTGAAACACTTGTTTTAAATTATAATTAACCTCCATTTCTTATAACTGCGTGGTTTTTGCAAGTAAAAATGCAGACAAGAATTGTTTTACTTAAGAAAAAACGATATTACAGATATATACCTGTGTATGACGTTCTGGTGAAGTTTACAATTTAAGTAATGAATTATTTATTAATTATTGCCATGAAGCAATAAATATTTATACAGTAAAATAATATAATGCATTCATTTCAGAACAAAATTGTAATCAACCAAACTGACAATGAGACAAATGTATTCTTTTTTTTACTGCGGTCAGTGGGGGATGAGAATTTGCACAGTAAGTAAAACTCTCAAGTTGCCATATACGGTATATAATGATGCTGTTCATACGAGTACAATAAAGGTTTTTGTTTCTGCAGTAATTATCTACTATGTTCTACTTTAACTTAAGAAAGTGATAAAAAGTACATTAGTGAAACACATGCATTGTTTTACTAATAACTGTTCAAACTATTTATACCAATAGTACATATTCCGAACACTGCAAAAATTAAATCTGACTTATAANAAAAAAAAAAAAAAAAAAAAAAACAGTTGCTCGGAATAAAAATAAGAATCAGTAGCGCGCGTAGCGACCGTAGTAGTTGGCTGCACGGCCACCCTCGATGGGATTGCAGGAGAAGAGTGCGTCCCCTCGGGGTAACCCTCGGCGCACCTGAAAAATAAGTGATAATTTTTTGTTTTATCGATTCATTGATACCCACGTATTGAATAATTTACATAAATTTTATCACTCTTAATGTATTTTTTTTTTATACCTCCTTGATACTTAGTGTGTATTTCTTTTAGTATGATTAATAATACTTACTGGCACACTGCAATGTGTCTTCTAGGTGTACAATTGGCATTTAAACCGCACTCACGGCCCGTGCACGGGTTCTGACAGGCAAAGTTGATGCACGCCTGATTGTCCGGGCACTCGTTGTTGGACAAGCACTCGCCCCTCTTACAGCTGATAACATAATATGTCATACATCACACAATATTTTCTCAGATATACTTTAATCAGATCAAATTGCACACAATGCAATATATATACACGCGTGTACCTGATTAGCGCGTTTCCAACATAGCCGTGGGGACACCTGCACACCGGGCGCTTCTTACCCGTGTTGTCATGGCCCGGTCGGCACTCGGCGTTGGCACCGCACGGATTCCCGCTGCACAGGTCCTCTGCAAGTCAATGAACATTGTAGCCCAAAAGAGTTATTGTTGTTAACGGGGGCATTTTGCATAATGTACGCGCTAATATATTAATTTAATACACGTATGTATGTATATATTATACCATCGGTGAAGGGCCGACAGAAAACGAAGGGGTCGCCAGTTTTGTCCCTGGGACAACTGCAGACGGGCGTTACGTCGCGGAGCTCGCAATTGGCGTTGGTGCCGCAGGTGCCCTCGCAAGGATCGACGCATTTCTGATAGAGGCAGGCAGGCTTGCCGGCAGGACAGTTGGAGTGCTGGGTGCACTCGGGCTGGCAGGATATGAGCGGGTTACCCAGCCAATTCTGCAAGAATGAGAAAAAAAAATTTAATGGTTATGTATTTTACGTATGTAATGTATATGTGGTTTAAAAGATGTGTATGATGATGATGATGGTGACCTTGGGACAGGCACAGTTGGCTCGGTGGTTGATGACGTTGCACTCGGCGCTCTCGGCGCATACGGAGGCGCACGGGCTCTCGCAGCGAAAGTCCTTCGAGCAGTGCTGGTGCTGGGGACAGTCAAAGTCGGACTCGCACTCGTGACGGCAGCCCTCGAGAGGACGTTCTCGGTATCCCGACAAACAAGAGCACACCGCCACGCCGTTCTTGACTTCGCACTTGGTGTTGGCCCCACAAGGATTTGGGCTCTTGCACGGCGCCTCTGTTTGGGAAATCATCATGAAATTTACTTTTACGCCAGGGAGTAAATGTATGTAGTTGTTTATAACATTGAGAAAAAAATAAAAGAAAAAAAAATGTACTTGCCAGGGTCGTAGACGCAATCGTGCAGAGGATTGCCCGTGTGACCTGGAGGACAGTTGCACACCGGTATGTGGTTGATCGTCTGGCAGAGCGCGTTTGTGCCGCAGGCGTAGGTACACGGATCGATGCATCGGTTCCCGCTGCAGGTGCGGCTTCCAATGCAATCCTCGTTTACTGCATTTTCGGGGACAACACAAATATTTTATTTCTTTTATTTGCAGGATTTTTCATCCCCATTGATTCCCGTTAAAAATTTTAAAATTATATTTTAGTATTGGTAAAGTAAAAAAACATATACGCGCTCGGTTAATGATTGTTGATCAAAGTGACCATGCACACCTTTTATTTAATTGTACTATTTTTCTTTTTTACTCGCATTTGTTTTGTTTTCAGAAAAGAAACGAGTTAATCGGTATAGTAGTTGTTCGAATCGTAATAGAAGAAGATAAAAAAAATAAAATAAATTGTGAGAACTAGTCAATAACACGATCCAGAAATGTGTGATGAAAATATTACGAAATAAGTCTCGATGAGGAACCAAAAAAGGGGCTACGTGACCTTGCGCGTTCGCCACGCGTAATAATGTAATCGTTTGCCATGCAATTATGGTACATACAAGTGAGCTTGATACTCCACTTGTATGTACTATATTTCCGTAAATATATATTATGTATTATGTATCGACTGTATAGTGTATCTTATTCGTAAATCCATTTACGTATCCATTAGCTCATTTTACAAAAAGATTGTAAACTTAGGGTGAGATTACATGGAGTCTGGCAGTCTGCAGACTGGCAGAATCGCACTAAGTTTAAAATATGTTTCAATACTAATATTTAAAACCTGTTACGTAAGCAAAGAAATAATTATCGTAATACATTTGCATTTCTGTATTAACTGATATTTATGAAAAAAAAGGCGACGAAAAACGTTTTGTCACAGTTACATATTGTTATACATACCAGGTTACATCAGTGACCCTACTGACCGACTGTGCGATGTTAACATAAATCTATAAAAAAAGTTATAAAATAATATTTGACACGTTTTATTGTAAATGAAATTGATTGTAACTAAGCTTTTATTCTGTTATGACAATAATTACAATTTTTTCTTTATTTTACTAAATTATTCTGAGATGTTATAATTTAAACATAATTTAAACTTAGCGCGATTCTGCCAGTCTGCAGACTGCCAGACTCCATGTACCTAATCTCATCCTTACAGTCTTAAGCCTGTAAGCCACACCTATGGCGGTTGATTTAATTCAAACTGATGTTAACTGATTACCGATATAAAATGATTTAAACAAGGAAATAGACACTTTATCTATGATAAAACTATGTAACGTGACTACATTATAAGGTTAGAACGTCTTTAAGGCATCCAATGAAAAATTTCTACAATTCATGTTAATACAATAATTTCGTCAACATAACCTCTTTATTTAACGACTCAGCGTTAGCAAAATTTTTTTAAGTTTTGGTGGCTAAATATCTTTTCAATATTATAATGCAATCACGTAACATAGTTTTGTTACGAACAGGACGCCTATTATCTTGTTTAAAACAATTTATATCAATATTGAGTTAACGTCAGTTCGAATTGAATCACCCGCCATAGGTTTGGCTTACAGTCTTAAGACATTCAGACACCCATGTACAGGCTCCCTTATTGAACACTTATAATAAGCGTTTTTACAACTATATACGAAAATCGTACAATTTAATTAAAAGTTTCCATTAACTAGTAAAATTTTTCAAATAAAACTAAGCGATATTAATTGAAAAAAAAAATCATAATATTTACCCAAACGAGAAGCTTATCAATAAATTTATGGGCACTAAGTAGAGCTTAATCTAGTGCACATTTTGCAAAATCTTATCCATCTCTCTCGATTTAAATATAATACTTATTATATTATAACTTATAACTGCATGATTATAAAATCACACTGCATATATACCTATATATCGTATAAAAATATATTTGCATCACATAGCAGCCGACAACTTCAGACCTCATGCCCATTAGCGCAGGCCATCAGTGGCCCGCTGTTGCAGCATCTCGTCATCGTCATCATCGGAGTTTTCGGAGCACGAACAAAATTTACGATTCGTAAATATACTCTCACGCCTACGCTTTACTTGCATTGTTTATATATAAGTACATTTACATATACGAGCAAAGATACGATCTTCTGTATATCCTGTATATAAGAAGTGGTCGCTGAAAGCGACATACACGCACGTACAGGTGAGTGTGAGTGACTGTCCGAGATTCAACATTTCAAAAAATGCCGAGTCAAGAGGTCGTCACGACAAAAGTCGTGGTCCATCCGCTGGTATTGCTCAGCGTAGTGGACCATTTCAATCGTATGGGAAAGATCGGTAATCAGAAGAGAGTTGTCGGTGTGTTGCTGGGCAGTTGGCGGGCCAAGGGTGTCCTGGATGTGTCCAACAGCTTTGCAGGTTAGGTTTAACGCCAGGCCCATCTCTGGTGCCTTTTGTTTTTTTTTAAATTAAAATGCGCTTGTTTTTGCAACAATTAACTGCAATTCTTGATGAATCGAGAGCGTTTTTTTTGTAAGTAAAGCTTGGAATCTGATTAATGTTCTCTTGTTGTTTTCAGTGCCCTTTGATGAGGATGATAAGGACAAATCTGTGTGGTTCCTTGATCATGACTATCTGGAAAACATGTATGGAATGTTCAAAAAAGTCAATGGTATTTTTTGACAGATCACTTGTTTTCTCTGGAGATTAACTTTGGCGTGGACCGAAATATTAAGTTTATTATTCATGTTTACTTTTAGCTCGTGAAAAGGTAGTTGGCTGGTATCACACAGGACCTAAACTGCATCAGAATGACGTTGCGATCAACGAACTGATCAGAAGGTACTGCCCTAACTCCGTACTTATCATCATAGATGCAAAACCAAAAGATCTTGGTCTCCCCACAGAAGCCTATCAGGCAGTCGAAGAGGTTCATGATGTAAGTAAAATTCAACTTTAAAATTTGTTTAATCAATTTTTTATCAATACTGTACTATTTATTATTTCATGCAATGAAGGATGGCTCACCAACATCTAAAACGTTTGAACACATCCCAAGTGAAATTGGAGCAGAGGAAGCAGAGGAAGTAGGTGTTGAACACTTGCTCCGAGATATCAAAGATACAACCGTTGGTACACTAAGTCAAAGAATCACAAATCAACTACTAGGTTTGAAAGGACTACATGCACAAATAGAAGAAATCAAGAATTATCTTTTAAAGGTATCCGTTATTTTTCTTTACTTGGAAAATCCCTAATATTTTTAGTTTTCTCTATATTTTAAAATAATTTCTTATAGGTGGGAGATGCTAAGTTACCAATAAATCATCAAATTGTCTACCAATTGCAAGACATATTCAATCTATTGCCAGATATGACACAAAATACATTTGTCGATTCATTATACGTGAAAACAAACGACCAAATGTTAGTTGTATATTTGGCTGCATTGGTAAGGTCTATAATTGCTCTTCACAATTTGATTAACAATAAGTTAACGAATCGTGATGCAGAAAAAAAAGAAACAGACAAAAAGGATGTCAAAAAAGAGGAAAAAAAGGATGAAGAGAAGAAAGATGAAAAGGAGAAAGCCAAAAAGTGAAGTGTGACGTGAAACGATATTTTAAAACAAACAAAAAAAAATCAATTTTTCATAAGTTTTGCACTTCTCTATGGACTACTAATAAAATTAACTGTGAAGACTTGTTGGATGAAGGATTAATCCTCGTCGCAATATTTGTACAGATAAATAAAAAGAAAATACTGACGTATAATATTACGTATTTAGCAAGACTAACATGCAAGTAACAAAAAAAAAAAAACATATTTTTAAGTGGTAAAAGCGTTGTTCTTTGTGCTCTTCAGTATAAGAGATTGATATGTATTTTAGAATAATTTGTTTCCTTTTTTTAAGTTGATTTCATTCAATATACATATTTAAAATAAAACTTTTTTATTATTATAATTTTCTGTGTGGAACATCTTTTATCTAGTGAGCCATTTTGCGAGACTAAGGTTGCCTGGTATGGTTTTTTCCTTTATTCTCGTGTTGTGAATGCGATTGTTCCAACCGCTTTTTGTAAAATTATACCTGAGAATTCTTTAAATAGCAGAGGATAAGCTAAAATCAGCGTAGTGTTCTTAGCATGTTAAAACAGTACTCAAATAAATTTTTTTTGTTATTTCACTTTTCTTGTTTTTTTGTGACTAATTGTTGAGAAAAACTTTCATAAGTTTCACAGCAAAAGATAATTACGCGTAAGTGAATTGTATCACATTTCATATTACTAGATTTCTAATCTTTATGTTTTGCGTGTATACATATATATATATACGTACAGTACAATCTCTGTACGAGTAGCAGAAGCAGACAGACAAGTGCACACACTATACTCGATTATTGAAAGTATGTAACCATTCAGTTGCGGTTTGCTACAAAAACATAAATGAGTGCGAAGTAAATTGACAAATTTACGTATTCTACACACACATGTACTTGTCAACAAATTGTTATCTGTGAATTGCACGTATGAAATAAATCTCTTGAAGAGAAAAAGCTTGCTTTTCAACTTTTTCAAGCATGGCTGCAGCCGGACGCAGGTTATCGTCGGTGCTCATAAAAAAATGTGATTAAACTACTTGATTTACGTTTAATTTGTAAAATAGATAATAGTAAAGATGCCAGTTTACAGCATCGTTTATTTAGTTTTAGGAAGCAGGGTCCTTCTGTCCAGTAATTCAAACCTCTGTGCAACAACACCGATCTCGATTCGTCGATTATCAACCCAAACTCAACCTAACATCATCAAAGATGACAAAATCAGTAGTAATAGAGGTAAGATAAATAATAAAACGAAATGTCATGAATCTTTAAACTGATGGAGTTCCACTTGGCTTGCAGGAACAGATGATTCTGAAATAGATCCACTGAAGCACCCGGACTACTTTCAAGTACACAAATTGTTTACAGTTAAAGATTTGTTTGACGCGAGAGTTCATTACGGCCATAAAGTTGGCACGTTAGATGAAAGGATGAAACCCTTCTTGTTTGGATCTAGACTGGGTTGCTTGATATTTGATCTTGATCAGACCGCCGAACTCCTGAGACAAGCACTCAACTTTACAGCTCACATTGCCTACAATGACGGTATCATACTCTTTCTCTCGAGAAACCCACAGGTGACGCACATTGTTGAAAAAACGGCCATGGAGTGCGGAGAATATTCCCACACGAGAAGGTGGAAGGGAGGCACATTCACCAATTCGACCAAAGAATTTGGAGCAGTAACCAGGTTACCAGATCTCTGCATATTACTCAATACTTTGAACAATGTTATGCTAGAACACCGCGCTGTCAGTAATGCCGCTAAAATGTGCATACCCACTGTTGGAATCGTCGATAGCAATTGCAATCCTAATCTCATAACTTATCCTGTGCCTGGTAACGACGATACACCTTGTGCAATTGAACTTTATTGTAAATTATTTAAGCAAGCCATTTTATTGGGTAAGGAAGCTCGAGCGAAAAAACTTAGTAAGCAAACGTAAATTTTAATCATTACAAAACAAAACAAACTTATAAACACAACTATTAGTCTGTACAGGTTTCTTTTTTTTTTTGTACCATGCTCATTTTATCACAATGTAAATATGGCTGAGATTTAATTCATTAAATGGGTGTGACATGTATTTTGGCATAATGAGTTGATTTAATTACTCTTGTACGGTTACTGTGACTTTGGAATCCCTTATTTTCTGTATGACACTTGCTCCCACGAATGGCATGAAGCTGGAATGATAAATATTTACTTGAATAAGTTTTTATTTTTATTTGTAAATTAAAAATGCACAACAATACGATACTTACAACGAACTCAAGTTGGGGTAATATTTGACTGCATATGTTAGTTGAAGACTGGTGGCATGACCAATCCATACTTCATCTAGACGATTTGCCAGAGCTGAACCAAACAATTTGGCGCAACGAGCTGCAGATAGCTTATTTGAAGCAATTTCAGTCTGTTTTCCATATTTCTAGACGTGAAAAATTACACAGTAATTAACCAAGATCTAATAATTATTAAGGAGCAGAAGTAACCCTTACTTCTCCAACATTTTCGGTAAAGCTTTCAGCTAAAAAGTCAGTTTGTATAGGTCCGGGGCACACAAGAGTCACAGCTATATTCTGATTCATTTTCTCCATCCTCAAACAGTCGAAATATCCCTGAAATTTTCAATTAAACAACTTTTAAGAATAACTAAAAGTAGTTTAACACAATAGCCTCCATTTACATGAATAGCGTGTTTTGATCCTGTGTACGATGCAGAAAACGGTACACCCAATATACCAGCCAAACTCGAGGTCACGGCCACATGTCCGCTACCCTGACGATTGAACTGTTTGATTGCAAGTCTGCTCAGAGATACAACGGAAAATGTATTCAAATCAAATGCCTCTTTATCCACTGCAATATCAATGTCTTCCCAGACGGCTCGTTGACTTCTCCCCGCATTGTTGACAAGTATGTCGAGCTAAACGTTAAATGAATAAAAAATGCACAGGGGACCAATACTGTCTGTCAGCCAAATGATACCTACTCTACCAAAAATAGACATTGCGTTATCAAAGATCCTCTCATGAGACCCAATGGATCGTACATCGAAAACCAACACCTGCACATCGTGATCCTGCAAGTTTGGATTTGCTATGGCAAAAAAAAAACAAAAGGAAAATTACTTTTAATCATAGGTACACCTGAAAGCACGATTGAACTTGAAACTCATGGCCTACCAACCGGTTAAACAGTTGCTCTTGACTTTGTCCAACTCGACCTCTCTCCTCGCTGACAGAATAATCTTACAGCCTCCTTTGGCCAGCGTGTATGCCAAGTGTTCTCCAATACCACTGGAAGCCCCGGTTATCCACACGACTTTGCCGCATAGCGTATCTGCAGACGAGAGCGTTTTTTAGTCGTTGATATTTATGAAATCAACTTTTTTTTTTTTTCTTTCTTATCGTTTTTGCATGCAAGAGTGCTACGTGGCTTCTAAAATCACCATGCGAGATAAAAAAAAAAAGCTTCACAGCAATTTATCAATACTAAACGGATTATACATCAGAAGAAAAAAAAAAAAAAAAAAAAAAAAAAAAAAAAAAAAAGGTACAAAAATGTTTACCTACGGAATTTCCAAATTTATCATAGAAAAATAATTTAATGTCGCAGTCCAAAAATCTAACGACGACTAGGTAGACGAGATGATAGAGCAAAAAGCAAAATCCTATGATCCCAAAGAAGACCATCGTGCCCGTCTTATAATTATATATATATATATATATATATATATATATATATCTACCGCTGCTGTATATGTATGTATTCTACTGCTACAAAGGATGTTTATTGGTATATTGGTATAGCGGGACCTTGGATACTCTATTTTGCAACTTGGGTGGTGATTTGAAAAATTTTCAATATAGGATCAAGCTGTGTAAGCCGTCACAATCGGTCAAAAGCGCTGCATCGTAGCTTTTTTGTTGCGATTTTTCATTTGGCACTTGTTGCCGCTACTGCTACGCTGCTCTACGGAGATGACAAAATTCATTGAGGAAAGACAGAAAAAAAAAAAAAAAAATTCATTACACTCAAATCTGTATACAATAATCATACCTGCTTTGACAGTTCCAAGAGAGGGATAGAGATGAGCGTGTGTGTGTAAAATCCAAGCCCTCTACGTAGTATATACTTGTATGCAGGTGAACAGGATCAAGATGTAAAAAAACAAAAAAACAAAAACTACTTACGTTATGATTGTACGATTGCTCCCGTGAAATTGTGATTTGTTTTTACACAGATATTTGCGAGTATAAAGCGAGTACGCGAGGAGAGTTGATAACGATTGATCGGAGCGTGTGTGCAGTTGTCGGCCGGGGCACCGAGAGTTGCTTGTTGCTTCTTCTCTCGTGGTACATACATATATAATACGCGTACACATGTACACCTTATCGAGTGGGGTGCGTCGTCATGACCGCGACCTTCCCTCCTCCGCGGAGTCCGCACCAACCATCTTTCTCTTTCTCTTTTCCTCTTGCGAGTATCGCATCTCCGACACACCGGTGATGTATATAGGGACTTGGGAGCGCGCGGTCATTTCGCGCTGACATCGGCGAAACGAGTCCCGTTCGCACTTCTATGCCCTACTTCGGTGAAATTCCCAACAACTTTCATTCCTCGGGCATCCAATTTTTACGCGTTTCGATGACGATTGTGTATATGAGAAGAAATAAAAAAAGTTCCATTTGCTTGATGAAAAAATTTAATCTCAATGTGTATTTTTTTTACATCGTGCATACACCTGTATGCCCAACAATCGTACAAGTAACGAGTGGTCGACGTGAATGTAACGATCGTCGCATCGGTAAGCCTACATATACATAATTATATACGTAAGTACGTCATAAAATCCATGGGGTTTCGAACGAAATTGGCTTTCGCTGGATCACTGTAACATGCGCGAGGCGAGGCTAGAACTTGTAATAAAAAATACATTACAATGTTGATCGAAAATTACATGGAAAATTTATTGGACTGTTGTGTACGTGTGTGTGTGTGAGTTTTGTTCGAAATGCTATAGAAATTAACGTTTTCGAGCTAAATTTGTATTTACAAGGACACCTCGAACGAAATAAATGGTGTGAGCAATGTCCGTTGTCAAGATCGTACGTAATTTTCTTACTGCGATACTTGCATAGAAACGTATGTTGTTTGGATGAATCTATACTAATTGTATCATCACAAAGAAAAGAGTGACGCGCATCGATCGAAACGTTGCCCGTTATTTTCATCATGAATAATAAAGTTAGAGTGATATTGCTAAGGGTATTGTCAGCACGTATAGTAAAGAGTCGCATCTAAAATTGTTTAACTACCTCCTTTGGTTCGCAAAGTACAAAAATTCCTGAAACAGAAAAACCAAATTTATGGTTATTTGGTTACATATATGATATTTGTGTTAATTTATAACAAGGGGAGTCGAGAAAATATGAAGAATTACCAAGAGAAACGCCGCCCCGAGAAGCAGAGATTTGAGCTTGACTGCGGTGTTCAGTGGAAAAGTCAGCAGCGTCGAGTAGTCGACCAAGGCACTGTCCCAGTGTCGAATCAACGATGCTATTTGCCGACTCCTGTCTGTCGAAAGTATCTGAAATCGATTGTAATTACGTTAGACTGGTTCGATGTACAGAGTATTTGTGTACGAAAAAAAAAAAAAAAAAAAAAAAAAAAAAAAAAATGACGAATCAAACTTTATACAATACCTGAAATTGCGTTTCTCTGGACATGCAGCACGAACACACGGGGGGACCTTCGATGTAACAGAGGGCTTGTCTGTTCTCGTCGTAAACTGTCAGACTCGTGCTTATGAGCGTGAAATTTTGCTCCACGCTTCCGATCAGATCGCTCGTTTCGACTGTGATTTTCTAAATTATTTACATTGAATTTAAGTATCATGTGAACGTGCAATTTGACAATAATAAATACATCAAAATTTAAAAAAATTGTGAAGCACGCGTGTATCTTTATAGGACATGGATTTTTTTATTTTAAAGTGCCTGCAGGAATACGTGGAAAAATTCCAAAGCATGAAATACACGAGCTTGCGACGATACCAGAAAAAAAAAGTTTCAAACTTTTGGACGATTAGACTTTGGGGTTGAGGTTCATTTGCAGTGTAATTAAAGACAAATAACCGATTTTCATTGTTTTTTTGGTTATCATTTCCCTACGAGTGTAGCACTCGTATCTAACGGCTGAGAACAAATTTGAAACAACGTGTCACGACTCATTTATTTTACGATCACTAGTCAACTTTCAAGGACTACTTTTCTTGATACTCATACATTTTCACTTGCATTATTATCAAAGACTCTCGACAGCCTACATTACATCGAAGCAGCCTTATCAGTCCACGTTGAGGTAAACGCTGACTCTTATAAAGTCATTAAGTAAGTCTCCCGAAAGCCCAACCGATAATGTGCTCCTCATTTTAGAGATACCTATACTTAAGAAAGTTAAAACTATTTTCTTACCAATTACTCGGAATTGTGTTGTTTACCTACTCGTACCTCATAACTTAATCATTGTTATTGTACAAAACAAGGGGGGGGGGGACAAAAAAAAGACCCTTTGATTGACTTAATACACATATGTATGAACTTACGTGCAAGAACGTGGGTACGCATCCCCAGCTAAGCGGCTTCCTAACGATGAAAGCAGTCTCCCCCGAAGGGTCCATGATGTTCAGCTCGAGTTGCCGCGATGACCTCAAAAACCGGCGCTGATACTTCCCCGATCTCTCGACAGCCAGGAATATCGTCTCCGCCCTCGGCACTTTCACCCTGTACTGGGATTGGTTTTCAGTCCTACCCAGCACTGCACGAAACAATCATATTAAATCCATAACGTCACCGCACTTGTCACGTATACGTGCAATGTAAGCCCTTACGAAAATTCAAATCGACGATCTGCTGGATCTCCAATTGCTCGACGCTCGACAGGAAATACGTTCCCGAGAAGGCACTCATGTGCGAGGAATGGAACGTCGATACCCAGTCGAGACTATCGGGCGACATTTCCGACCTTTGGTTTTCTGGGGATGATAATATCAACCGTCAATTAATTTAAAAGGGAAAAAAAAATCAATCTATATTTTAGGTACACACAACCACGTGCTGTACATATATATACTTACCAAGGCGGCGATTCGACACCGGTTGAGATGTGATGGTGGAAGGGCCCGTGTAAATCGGAGGTAGAAACAAACCATCGTCCAGCGGCGTTGGTGATCGCCGTTGCGGTTGACGATGGAAATTCTCTTGAAACATTGCGACAAAAAACGTCACCCGCTTCCACGCGCAGTATTTTGAAGAAGCACTATTTGTGATTTACGTACAGATGGATAGGTAGACACGATCGGCGTAAAATCGACGACGAGATCTAAGTGACGTACCGTTGGCTACTGATATATTGATAACCGAAACAAAGTACAGCAGTGTATCGTAGGTATATATAGGCACGTGCAGTCCTTATACACACACTGGCTCAACAGTACAAACGACTGACGAAGGTGTTCCTGGGATATATCGCGACCCGACAACACGTCGTCCTCCTCCGAGCACCGCAATCACGTATACTATACCTGATGATGTGCCCCCCCCCCTCCCTCTTTACGACACTATCGTCGGCGTTTTGTCTGGCTTATCTGTCGCTCGATAAGCATTATCAATTTCTTTTTTTCTTCGCCTATACAAGAAGGAATATCCGACAGTATACGTACGACATGCTCGTTTCCCATTGATGACTCTGGGTGTTTGTTTAGCCCAGTTATTGCCGCGAAGGATACCTCAACACCCTACGCGCGTGTATATTTATCATCACTTTGGGCTATACACTTTCTTTTTTTTTTTTTTTTTTTTTTTTCAATTTTCATTTGAGACAATCGCTAACGGCCATTAAAGATAATACACCTTTTGATTCGAAAGGAATAGATACCTCCACTTTCGATTATACCAAATGACCACGTCATATATACTTGGAACATATTTATATCCTTACCAATATTTCATCATTATATCGATCATTAACCCAATGTGTATGTGTATCGATTGCATATATAGGTACTCAATACACAGTCAGGGAGTAATGATCAAAAGTACAATAATGATGGGATTGTAATGATTTCTCGATAAAGTCACGTAGGGTACAATTAATTACTGTGTCGCTCAATGTTGAAGGTGGTACAACAGCTTACCCAAATGATATAGAAAAGGTAACGGCTCGTGGATGCATATATATATATATATATATATATATATATATATGGGCTCAGAGATGTAATGGATGGGTGGGTAAAATGTATCACTGACTCGATTATATTGTTACGACGAAGCTGCAATTGGTCAGTAGTAAAAGAGATACTTCGAAACTTTGGATGATTTATGGTCCCACGTACCATAATAGGGTTGCGTCGTATACGTTAACTTGTTGCTACACGGAGCATCATCGATAAACTCGAGCTTGCACATGTACACACGCGTGTACAGGCACACACGTATGTATATATCCCAGGTCCGCTCCCAACGATCGATCTACATCCATAACTAGAGGAACAGCTCATCCCCCGCAATCTTTGTCCAGCCCCGGCGAGCCGCGCTTGCCACATCGGCTACACACGTATCCCCGCGCAACGACGGGTACGAAATATTGTGTGTGCCCATACCGGGTCACTTTCCATGCGCGGCTCTATCGATTCGATAACGCCAGGATGCGTGTGCGCGCGGTACACGCCGAAATTCAACAGATCCCACGCAAGGGTGGTCGCGACAGTCGCTCTTGCCCAGCCGCGACGATACGCAACCTCGTCCCTTTTCCTTCTGGAACCCAACATCGGAGGCTGCTCCAGAGGATCGTACCGATCGTTATTTCCACCCGACCTCGCTGGTCCACGTCCACGCAGAGTACGTATACACGCGTATTTTTTGTTTTATTTCATTGGCGAGTTTAGTTAAGCGGGTTAACGAATACAATGTACACAACGCCCACACCGATACAATATTATATATATATATACACACATATGGTACACGTTGAATCGACGATGACGTCCATTGAATTTATTCTCCTTTTGAAACTACATGTGTATATTATACATACAACACACGAGTGTCAGTCCTTGTAAGTGACAAAATAATGAGCTGACAAAATTATTAACACTACGATGGTTGTTACAAATCAAAGCTATATATAAATGTATTGTAAATGGTGATCCATGACTGTGCACACACAGAAATATACACGCAGAGAGAGAGAGAAGGGTGTAAAAAAAAATAATGGCGCTCAAGGGTGGTTGGTTGCCGTTGGTCTGCCTGATGGGATTGGCAAGTGCCCTCGGCCCGTTGCCGCCGCACCGCATGAGCGAGGAATCCCTCAGGGGCGCGTTGAGCGCCGTTGCGAGGAAGCAGAGATCCTTGAACAGCGCCCCCCACGACTATTACCTCGAGTTGCCTATGACGAGGCTCGGAGGACCCGAGGATAAGCTCAGTCGCGGGCAACAGGTGGCAACCGACGACATGGACAACGACGCTCTCGACTTCATTCCACCCGGTAATTGTTATTGTCCATGTATATCGCACCCTTTTCGCCTCTCCGCCTTCGATCTGCCCTGTTCTCTATGCCTGATCGATCGAAACAGCTGCTATGTGGACCCGTGTGTACTGATATGGGGCGTCAATCGACCACACGCAGGGGAAAAATAGGTGTGCTCATTGATTCCCGTTAGTATACTTGATGCGCGTTATGTTGACGGGATTTTCTATGTTTGATCGCCCCCCATAGACATTAATGTCGATTTGTTGTACCTACTCGCGGGGGTTTTTTTTTTTTCTTCAGATTTCACACAAAATAAATCAACCTCTGCGCGCAGTGTGTACGAATCTCTTTTACTATGTGTAACGAGCATACGTAGTTTCAGGAGTACACGCGTTTTTCAGAGGTGAATCTTGTGGTACAGTCGTGTTTTTTCTTTTTTGATCGAGTTACTTGCAAGTATGGGTCTCTTGTATGTAGATTACCGTCGCGTATACAAATTACGGAACATCTGCGATGATATACATATATGTGCAACGCACAAAAACGGGGTGGATGCGGGAAAAAAGTTTTCGACTTGATCCACCAAGTGTTATGGTATGGTAATAATCAATAATGACCGAGTTTGGATGAAAGGAACGGGCCAGGTGGAGACAATCGGCGACGGCTACCAGCACTTGGGCAACAGGCAACACTTGGAACGGGCCCTGATGGACTACTTGCAATACGGCACCGACCAGGTACAAGCATTTATTTATCATTCGTATGATATTTCAACACTTACAGCCAAGTATACGTTATTAATGTTGACGCGTGATTGAAAAAAAAAAAAAAAAAAAAAAACGTGATGATCGCAGGCCAACGAGGACGATGAGCCAGCTAGGTCGGTGTTCCGGGAACGAGAGCGCACCGGCAGCCGCAAACGGACCAGCAACGACCAGCAGGACCTGCTCAGCGACAAGATGCTCCGGCTGTTGCAGGACTTGGAGAACGAGCAAGCGCCCAACAGAGCTTATCCCGGGTAAGGCTGATATACATATACACGCGTGTATACATAACAACGGAGAATCGGTTCAATTATACCATTAGCGGCTATGTAATGTACGTGGTGTATAGGAACAGTGTCGAAATGTACCGACAACTTGTGAGCGGACATAGGAAGCCAGGGCAGGGGAGAATCGAGCGGAGGAACGTCAACGCGCGCTACCCTCTCTTCAACCGGGAGTACGGCTACACGAAGCGCTTTCCCGTATCGAAACGCAGCGCCAAATCGGCCGCGACCACCAAGAAACGCCAGGCCGTTGTTACCGATCCTAAGGTATACTGTACTGTTCTATTGGGCTTGGGTGTAGATTGGTGACCGTTTTCCTCTCTATTAGCTCGACGCGCAGGTTGCTCAGGACCTGGGATCGTTGTTCGGCGGTAACGGAGTAGTTAACCGCAGCCACGAGCACGAGCATGATCACGAGCATGATCACGAGCACAAGCACGGGAACGAAGTAGCGAAGGTCGGTGTCAGCCTGAAGGACGGCTCGGCCAAGTTGGCCAACAAAACGATCCGGGAACGGAGCATCCAAGTGAGGAAGAAGAGCGTCGACTGGTCTCAGTACTTTGGGATCGATCGCAGGAAGAAGAAGACCGTGTACGCCGCCAAGCCCGACAGCCGGGACCAGGACAACGAGTATCTGTTGCAGAAATACTACGAGGTATTTTCTTGATGAACCCATAGCCTACGTCACTTTGACAATGATTTTTGGTGTGCGTTTTTTGCGCTGCAGATAATGGCCGAGAATTTGAAGCCGAGCGTTGCCGGCAAGAGCAGCCCGGCCGGTGAGAAACGAGGAACGGATCAGCTGCAGCAAGTAGACTCCGAGCTGAGGGACATGAAGGATACGATGATGGACGAGGCTGTGCAGGTGAGCTCCAGAAACGACATGGGCGACCAGCAGGTCAAGGACGAGATAATGTCGCGTCTGGCGACCGCCTATTCCCTGGAGAAGCTTCGCAGGGCCCTCGAGGAGCTAAGCAGCAGCGCCGATACCACTGCACAGCAGCAGCATTCGGCCGTAGCTGAACAGACTTCGACCAGCAATATGACGGATGCCAGGAGTGCCACCGAGAACAAGCGGAACAATCCGCGCAACGACGATTCCGGCAACACCGTGGTGCAAGGTAAGACGATTTTTCATGTATTTCTGCCGATGAGGCGCTGAAACCATACATTTTTGTTTGAAAATGGGAAACAAAAAGCTGGGGCCAAAGGCTGCCCGCAGATGATGCTGGCCGAGGCTCGATGCAGGGCAAACGAGGTTCTCGTCGATGGATTCAGAGAGGCCCTGCACATTCCCTGCGTCATGTATCAGATCTGCAGCAGCTGCGTGAGTATATGCATACCTGAACCTTTAGCAACCCAATCGCGTTCAGTTAAACCTTATTTTTGCTCCGGAGTTGTCGTTGTTGCTTTGTAAAACACTTGCTTCGGATGCCGAGTTGTCAATTTAGGCGTGCTAATTGTTCACTCGTGCTCGTGTACGTGCGTAGGAGGACGACAATTGTCTGGAGAGATTTGCCCTGGAGGTTGAGAGAGTTTGCCAGGACGAGGAAGAGGAGGAGGGCGAGGACGAGGAGGAGGAAGAAGAACTGCAACTGAGGGGGCTGCCTTCGGTGTCGAAGAAGCGCTGCGCCGAGGATGCTCTGATGGTCACGCGGCCCCGGCTGGAGGGCTTGGCGGCCGCCTCGGTCTGCCGCGCGCTCCAGTCCAATCAGCGCTGCTTCGACATCTACCAGCAGCACTACATTCATCCCCGTCTCTATGGTGTCTTGGATTTGTCGCGCAATCGTCTCGGCCATGCCTATAATCGATAAGCTGCTCGTTCGTATCGGCCTCGACTCGACTCCGCCCTCTCCGACCTTTTAATGACAACGCGCTCTGCTTCGGCCTCGCACATTACTGGCTGTCCAAACTTCCAAAGTAATTACTATATGCACAACATTTTTTTGTTTTACTATCCTCTGAACTTTTTTTGTTTTCTCTTTCATGGTTGTGCTAGCTATAAAGTACCATTGTTTAAAACGCAAGGATTAAATCCAACAAGAGTCTAGAGTAATGTTGTTAGGATTTGTTTATTTTACTTACAAATTTTATCAAATATCGTGTGGTTTTGCTCGCAAGTGATAATTATTTTCAGTTGTAAGAAAAAAGATAACATATATTTTTGTGACAAACGTTAGTTAATTGTTACTGTCAGCGCGTATTCTTAAGCGTTGTATTTATTTATCGTACACGCCACAGCTACTATGCAATTTTTCGTTGATCCCTTGTGATCTCAGCACTGTTCCATAACTAGGTGAACTACTTCATAATAAATACATATTTTGTACAGTTAATAAATAATCAACAGATGGTCCTAGAATCACGGAGAGAGAGACTCAACTGCTAACATATATATCTCGATATTTTAAATCATTGTATAACTTTGAAGCCAGAGGACTGAAGCATTTTGATATCACTTCTTAAATTTATTCTTTTTTCATTGTTGGTTATTAATTATGAATTGAATTACGGCTTAAAAATTTTCACAACGAGAGACAAAGTGCATGTTACAGAACAATAAATATATAATTTATATACTGAAGAAAGGCTGATGCTTTGCGTTAAATGTGACTGTTTTGTTGATGTCTCATATATTTACGTGTACGTACGTACAGCAGTTAACCGTTGAAAAGGCTTTATTTATTTTATATGAATCGTTTTGGAAAAACCAATTTTAAGTATTTGTGGAGATAATATTCTCAAGAAAAGTCAACAGTTGGATGGAGCGAACTAACTTTATGTTTTGCATCAGTATGAACTGAAACAATGTTCCAAAGTATCGTACAAAATTATAAAGATGGTGTATACATATACTAATAGAATAATAAGGGAAATTAAACTAATTAGTATTTGCATGTAAACATATATACGTATGTGTACATGTACATACACATAATGTCATGAAAGTCAGAGCACAACTTTCACAGCCTTCTTAGAAATCTTTAATATTTAAATGTCTTAAACTAAACGTAAAAAATAATATATTATTGTGTATGTGAAAAGACTTCTAAGACATGAAAGATATTTTTATCGCGCTTTGACTCTGATATTAAATACTTTGTTGTTTAAATGAAAAATGTCTATATGAGAAATGTGCACACAATCGTAAGATTACAAAAACTGCATGTATACGTTGATAATAACTTTGAATTTGTGACAACAAAAATCAAATAACATGATGAATAAATATATTTAAGAATACAATATCCTCCTTCGAGGATTAACTTTTATTAATAAAAACCTATACCGGAAAGTACAACTGGAAATACCCATAATTGAAGTTTCAATAATATTTTGTATGTTTTTGATTCACTCGAAATGAACCTTGGCAGATTTTTTTAAATTAACAAGCTTCGTCTTGATATTCCTGTGTTCGGGAAAGTGCCTGACTGTGGTTGTATTCTTGCGCGACACTTCGTTGGAAATTTCAAGAATCTTAATACATTTGGGATTGAACAAACGAAGCATGGTCATTTGTACTTCTTTGCATTCGACTGCAAAGGGAAAAACAAGTTTTGCAGAGAAAAGCTGCTCGAGAGGAGGACATTTAGGAGAGTAATTTCTACTTACTGCGCATTTTCATAACTCTTTCGATGAGGATTTTCGTGTCAGCTATGAAGCTCTTCAAGTCTTGCAAGACTTGTTCGTGATTTCCAGTCTCAGTAGACATATCGTGAAGTACCCAAGTGAGAGAGAGAGAGAGAGAGAGGACAGAAAGTTGCAACTGAACAAGAAATAGTTTTATTCTGCTGTCAACAGGTGATATTCGGAGACTAATTTACTATTGGATCAAGTTATTTGAGGCGTAAGCACAAGAGTGGAAAATTTTCGCGTAAGTACTTGAGTTTAAATGTCGTTCCGCCTTCCGCCACACAACAGTTAGGTAATAGGTGCGGTTAGGTTGGGCTACAGTGGACGGGTACCGGGTAGCCACCATATGTTTCAATCATTTCACTATTTATAGCAATACTATACTACTGCATTGGAA
The DNA here is from genome assembly GCF_000648655.2 of Copidosoma floridanum. Next base: position 343,582 of record NW_019379577.1, on the reverse strand, counting down.
TGTATATACTTATTTAGGGTATAAATTCTTGGGTCAGAGTTGCTGTAATGTAAGTAGGAGATCCTCCAAGTCCTAAAAAAATAACTCCATTCGAAGTCCGTTGATTGTCGACACTTATAACTCATAGTATTCTCTGCGCTCAAGCTTCCAACAAAAATCTATTGTCGAAATCTATGAAAAACCATGAGTTTGAAGAGATCAAAATTTAAAACAAAAATGTTTGTTCTCGTGACCCATTCTATACTGATTTCAAACTCTACATATATCCTGTTGTTTCCAATTTGCTTTGCAACATACACCCTCTTTGTTTTTATTCTGGAAAAAGGTAGTAGTATAGGTACCCTATAGGTATACCCAAAAAAGTCGATCACGACAAAAGAATTAAATAAATTTTATGTTTTATTTATTTTTGTAGCCGTAACTGACCTAAATTTGAAGAAAACAATGAACGTTTACAAAAAACTACAAGCACTCAAAAAGTACACGTAAATTTGAGCTCTGACGGAGTAAAAATATTGATTTTGTATCGAAAGATATGGGCGACCATTGAAGTGTAACATCGTTTAATTTCTAAGTTTGGAAATTACAATGAACAGGAAATTCCCCCTTTTACTGGATAAATGAAAATATTCGTTTTATTTTGGGTGTAAACTTAAATTGACCGATAAGTTAACTCAACAAACACTTAAATAAAAAATACATTTATTACAGAGATGTAAATTTCAAGTGTTATAAGTAAACAAAGAACCCAACCTTCTCTGATCAAGTGAGATCCAATGCTCCATTTCTATAGGAGAAGGAGACTCTTCGTGTGACTGCTTCTTTATAAGACCTTTTTTCTTCAGTTGTCTCTTTTAGACTGATTAATTTACGTGTATATTTGATCGTGATTTACGATTTCTGTAACACAAATTTTGCTATGTACATATTATATAAGTTAACTGTTTATTGGAAATCTAAAGTTGAAGGGCTGTTCTTTCATTAGTTAATGGTAAAAGGTCAAGAGTATTGTAATTTTGTAAATATTGTCGATTTTATGAGCCATATAAGAGAAGTAGAATATTGGTTGTCGGTGGTCGATGGTTTTGGAGGTCGATTTTAAGGTAAAAGATAAATTGTAAACTTGCCGCAAGTAGCACAAAAAATGTTAACTTTTTATTATTTATCTATAAGATTTGTTGCGGCTGGTTTATAACTAATAAAGTGACTTTACTGTAAGTAGCAACAGCAATAATTATTTTAGATCAGCGCCATCTAGCGGTCTCTATTTTTTGGCCAAAAGTGGCTCCTAAAATTCTCAATCAGAGCATTCAGGATTAGAGCCATTTAATCAATTATAAACCAGCCGCAACTCATGACAAAGCTATAAAATAAAAAAATAACGATATGTGTGTTTTTGGCGGCAAGTTAACAATTTATCTTATGCTTGAAAATTTATCTTCAAAAGTATAAACACATACGATGACGATTTTTTGGTAAAAAATAAATTGTTAACTTGCCGCCAAAAACACATGTATCGTTGTTTTTTTATTCTATAGCTTCATCATGAGTTGCGGCTGGTTTATAACTGATTAAATGGCTCTACGCGCTAAAGCTCTGGTTCAAAAGTTTAGGGCCACTTTTTAGTTCAGAAATTCGCAACGCTAGATGGCGCTGATCAAAATAATTATTACTTCTTATATTAGATGAGCCATTTAATCAATTATAAACCAGCCGCAACTAATTTTATGAATAGATAATAAAAAGTTAACGCGGTCTGTGCTGTTTACGGCAAGTTTACAATCTATTTTTTACCAAAAAGTCTACCTCCAAAAATATAGATATTCATATGGTTTAATGAAATCGACCATATGGCATTATTTAGTAGTAATTACTTTAATTACTACACATAACTTCACGTATGTACATCTTACACCGTGCTCTCTTTACCAGAATGATAAAATCAGAGGCTGTAAAGTTGCGTAGGTCGTGGTGGTAAAGCCGCTTGGGATGTTTTCCGCAATCGTCGTCACCAGCAAGTAATTTAAATTTGCGCTCTACGTTACCGTCAGGTCAGTAAATCAACTCTAGCTACCATGGGCGACATGCGACATATCTTCTGTAGTTACAACGTCATCATACCCGCAGCCGATAATGTACCGATATCAATTCGACCCTTATATATACTTGGGTTGGGCAGCCCATCTACGTTCGTTCGCGTAACCTGTGCTCCGGGATGCGGTGGTGGGAGCAAGCGCAGCAGAGCGGGAAGCGAACGAAAGAGAGGAAGCGAGAGAGATAGAGTGAGAGAGCAACGACGAGAGGAGGAGGACGGAGGACGAGGAATGAGACGTGTGCGAGACGGCCTCGCACTCAGTGTCCCGCCATGTTTTTCACTAGCTGGGTTGTGTAGAGAAGGCCGGGGTGGAAATCATCTTTCTCGGGGCATGCAGGTACCCGTACCATCATTTGTTTTGACACACTCGTGTTTGCACTCTCGTCAACCCCCCGACATTTAAACATCTCCAGTTTCCTCCCTCTTCTCCCCCCAACCATCGTCCATCACCATCAAATGTAATCCTTGCAATGATCACGATCATGCTTTCTTCATCATATCGACACACGTATCGCATCAGATAGGTATACGTGTGTAAGTCACGCTTTTCGAGGCAACTTTTGAAGCTGTAGTTGAGAAAAACGTTTTCCCCATCTCTTTCTTCCTCCTTGTGTGTAATATTGTTATATGCCATAGTCGTGCACACGTATACACACCTTTTGCTATATAAGATGTCCATAATTATATACGTGCTACTACTGAATCTACTGATATTTTACTGTAACAAGCACACAAATGTATGCCTAAAACTGTACATACCTATTTTACACTAAACAGGTATATATTATATACATGCACACACACGCCTGCAACGCCTATATGCCAGATGACTCGAAGCAACGCGCCAAAACTTACACTCGATCCTTTTCGCGTGTTTGACAACAAAACCCATTAATCATGCTCTCCCTTCAACGCGATCACCCACCGTCATGTTGCTCACTAACAACGAGCATCAAGCTTTGTTTTTTTTTTGTTTATTTATTTATTTATTTTTTTTTTTCCTCTACCCCACAATCCCGCACACCTCTCGTACACACACACACACACACATTTACACCCCTATATGCGTGCGTCTTTCGTTTGGGCTGGACGTCTTTTTTTTTTTTTTTTTTTACTCAGCCTCCATCCGAGTTTATTTTCTCTTTTCCCGTGTCTCCAACTCGTCAAATCCTAGGTGAAAAAAGAAAAAAAAACATGACTTTGTCCAAATTCCCCATTATTTACACGCCTCGATGTGCTCAAAATATTTAGAGCACTGCTCGTCACTCTCTCTCTCTCTCTCTCTCTGTTTTATTCCTCGCTCTGTTTATACGTCTTATATCTCTCTTGACTCTATACCTACCACCTATACTCTCTCGGCATTCTTTATTTCTTTGTCAATTGTTTTTGTATACATGTATATGCGTGGATTGCGCATTATTTTATCATTTTGCAGCGTTGATTCTCCTTTCGCGACTTTCGAACGTCGGAGCTTTTCTTACACTCCAGCGAGCCTCATCTTGTACTTATATTCCCTAGCCATGAGTAATACTATTATTGGATGAGAACACTGAAATAAAAAAGATAAACAAAAACACTTAATCAATGACACTACACTGTGTGTGTGCGTGTAACTATAGGAGCACTACGTTTTGTGCGCACATGCCCACGCAGTGAGTACACAAAAATATAAATATTATATTCATCGTGCTTATATTTACATTACGTCACATTCTATTTACCAATAGAGCCGTTGCACTTTCACTTGCATCCAAATCTCTGTGGCTCATGTATACTTATATACATGCACCACAGTCTCACATGTTGACATATCATTATTATCTCAGGATAAGTATAACTTGTCGAACCTGACTCACATATACTTAAGGTGTGCAAGCTCGCGATTAGCTTACGTACAATACGTATACATATGCACATTTGACAACGTAAAACGCTTACATACCTGTTCGTGTTTTTAAAAATCGATTATTACAAAACTCTTGACCTTGTCCTATGCAGGCGTATATTATTCGTGTACACGTATCTGACAGATCAACTTGCAAGCATTTGAGGGCTTCCCCGCGCGGCTGTGAAAGACGGAACATGACGCGAACGACGCTATTGTATATATAGGACTCGAGCTTTCACCTGCTTTTCCAGCATGTCATACTTTTTACGCTAATGTTACACTTCTATGTCACACCACGTATTTCTGTAAAGGAGTCCGTAGGTTAACTTGTTCGCCTACGTGTACAATAATAACAGAAGGTTAATATAATTTAAATGCGCACATATATGTGTATAGAATATTATATATAGTTACGGATTGACAACCAGTTGTAGTTTTGTCGTTTTAGCAGTGTCATGAATATAAGTACTATTCATCGTAATTTTGTTTTCATTGGCATACAATATTGTGATTTATTGCGCGTTATCAGTTACAGTTGACACATAGTGTTATTTTTTAACCATGCGATTATTAACGATGTTTCGTGCTTGTGTGTGCAACATGCTCAAAATATATAGTGTACGTGTGTTTTGTGTATTTTTGTTTCAGAGTCAAAATGGGAAGGAAACAATTCTTCTCGTTTTGTATTGAGGCCTGTCATTCTTGCGACGACAACGAATCCCAAACCATTCAAGCGTCAAAAAGAAAAGCCTCGGATTAAAGGAAACATCACAAGTATAAAGTACTTGTACTTACCCAGCCAGCAATCATAAAGAAAAAAAGGAGGAAAAAAAAAGAAGAAAAAAAAAATACGAAACCGAAAACAGCTAGCAATACATGCATGTATATGTGTGTGTATATATAGGACCGACAAAACTCACTCGTATATCTATATACACACACATATATCAACGAAACTGCTCTACACAGGCATCGTAAACGAAAAAGTGGAACCTTGGTGGCAGAAAAGGAAGAAGCAAAAAAGTAAGGAAATACATTCAAGTCGCAAGGAAACGAGACAGCCTACAATAACATGCAGCCAGGTAAATAAAACGTACTTACACCTATGATTTTTATGATGAGGAAATTTCATCGCAGTGATATGTAGTTTCTCGTTTGAATATAATTATATTTTGAGAGACCTGATGCAAATGATTGATCCAACTGTAATAACTGTGTCATACCATATTTTTCAACATCAAGGCATTGTAAAAATAGGTATATACGTTTATCAGATTCATATCACCAATTAAAAAAAAAAAGTTTCATAAATATCCTGGTATTAAGAAACTGTGGCTACATATGGCACACAAATAATTGATACCCTGTAGTTGAAATATTTATGAAAAAAAAAATTTCAAACAATTTAATTTGCAGCTCAGCAAAGTTGAATAGTACAGATAAATCGAAATTTACGTAAAAGTGTTATCTCGTTAAAAAAAAATTTATTCAGGGAAGGGGCAACAAAACTCAAAACTGTAACTCTTTGACTCAAGTTCTACTGAATCAACTAATAGTAGTAAAAGCGTTATAAATTTTATAAAATCAATAAAGTGTATAAACCAAGTGAAGCATAATTTTTGAAACACTAAATGCGCGAAAGCTCAAAGATCTGGATTTTATCTAATCTTAAAACTTCAGAAATTCCCGAAAGACAATTGTCTCGTAAAATCAACGTAACTGATTATTAAACATCGCGAATTTTGTAATACTTATACGTTGGCACGCTTTTGACTCTGAGAGTCGATGTGAAGTTTTGTCAAAAATTATCCGTTATCTGAAAATATGTATCCAATGAAATCACGAGAAGCTCTTATCATTTCGACGCAACATGAAATGCCGTCATTCGTAATAATGAAAGAAGAAAAAAAACCCTCAACGATTAAAATAGCGGTGATAATAGCAATATTGGTGTAATGTATCGATGACTGAATGTATAATTGTTTTTTTTTTGTATGTGGCTCATCAAACGCATCCGTATATGTGTACATCCGGCAGATGAGAAAATGATTTAACAAGTAAAAGGGGGAAGATGATCAAGCCGGAGACGAGAAAAGTGCGGCAAGCTCTCGGTGGGCCAAGGAGGCGACCAGCTTATCGGAACAGTGCGGAGATATGAGAAACCCGGGGTTGCACCTGGTCGGGATAGCGGCGTCCCCAGGCGGCGGAGGCCTCTTCCGCACCAGGGCCGAGGAGGAGTTGCGCCAGTGGTTGGAGCAGCGCCTGGACGCTTTGGGGATCGACCCGGTTGCGTACTCGCGCTTCGTTCTCAGCTTTTTGCGTCACCCTGACTCGGCCCTCACTCCACCCCTCGATGCATCAGCCGGTGACATCAATTACAAAGGAACAACAACAACAGCTAACAATACAAACGTTGCTGCCGCTGCCAACGGGCGTCGCTCAAAAGCCGCTAGGGCCCGCTCCTCCAAACTGCCACTACAGGGCGACAAGGAGCAACGTCGTGCCGTCGTCCAATGCCTTAAAAGTGCTGCTGATCAGGTACATTAATTTATACCTCACATATCATGTATAGTATTAGAAAATCGCTAATTTTGGCGTCTCGTGATTTTTTATGGTGTGGACTTCTTGCGACAGAAGTGCGGAGTCGAGACTTTGGTGGACGAGCTTTGCGCCAAACTGAAAGATCTCGAGGGTGGCAACTCCAAAGGTCAACAGGAAGAATCGGAAACTGCCACTGATACCGAGCCAAGGGTACCCTTCGAGACTCTCACTCCTCACGACCGGGCTTTGAGATACTACGCGGCATTCCCGGCCCTGCAACCGGTTGTTACCACTCCCAAGAAACTTCCTCACTGGTACAAAGAACCCAACTTGGAGAATCACGACGCAAACAACGCCAACAACAATAACTATTACTGTAACAACAACAACAACAACAACAACAACAACAACAACAACAACAACAACAACAACAACAACAACAACATCAATAAAAACAATTACAATAATCGTACGTGTAATAGTAACGTTAAAAAGAACAGTATCTGCAAAAGTAACGGCAAAAACAAAACTCGTCAGAAGAGAAACAAGCTTTCTATGGTAAGTTTTGAATTTTTTGTTCGTTTTTTCTTTCTTTCGCAAATTAAGGGTTGGAGGCATTTTATCGGAATCAAGATGGATTTCGATAAAACGTGTCTCCTTAAATGCAGTTTATCTAAAAAAAAAAAAAAAAAATTGCTCAAAGATTAAACGTTTGATTGGCTTTTTTTTGCAGCCTGCTGAACTACCATTGAGAAGAGAAAACGAAGATTTGGCGTTTGACGAAACGATGGAGCAAAAACACAATGAACAAGAACAGATGAATGCCCCCTACGAGTTGCAATTGGCCCAGTTGGAAGCCAAGTTCGATCAGAGCTTGGAGGCGCTGTGGGACGACGGGCCCGGGATCTCTCGAGACACCGACTCTATATGGAAAGCCCCATCGCTGTCCATATTTTCCGGGCCCTCTTGGCCCATAAAAAACGTCAGTGACGCGTCATTTCCGTCTGTAACGTTAGAAAAATGCGTCCTGGAAAGTCCGCTCTATCAAACGCTGCAGCAACACGTTGAAGACTCGCCGCTTATCCCGTTGGACATTCATCTGTTTAACATCGAAGATCGCTCGCACGATTCACCTGATATCAAAAGTACCTCACGTAAGTTGATGATTCGTGATTCTTTTTTCAATTTTAGAATTTGGAGCTTTTAAACCTTTCGAAAGAGTATAAAGACAAATCTTTCACGAAACGTTTCGGTATGATTAATGTGTGTACTTCCGTAAATGGTACACGAAAATCAATACTTTTGGTGTAATACTCAAATACATTTCATTAAAATTAATTCAATTCAGAGATACAAATGAACAAACAGGTATTGACCTCAGGGTATATTCGTAATATAAAAATAGCTCGTGTAGAAGTACATTTAATCTCGGCGTGATTTAATCATATTTAATCTGAAGCTGATGAAAAAAAGAGTTATAACTATACCGATAAAAAAAAAAAAAAAAGAACACGATAAGGAAATGGTTCAAAAGAAAAATACGACCCCGATACTAGCGCCACACTTGGTACCCCAATGAAATGTAACAATTAGGTACTTGAGGGCTCACAATTTAACGTTGACCTTGGCGCTAGTAACTATCAGTGCTGTGTGTACAAATGGCTCCAAAAAAACGACGAAGAGGTTAAAAAGCCTTAATTCTATGATTGTACACGATTGTAATGATATAAACCCTGAAAAATAACTGGAAACTATTTTTTTTTTTTTAATTGCAGAAACGAATCTATTTTTGCCCGACTCGGTTAAGGATAATTCTTGGTATTGGGGTGACTTGAGCCGCGAGAGTCCCCGAAAAACCGGCTTTTTCCCAGTCATTCCGTGCAAAAGTCCCGCAATTGCCGACAAAGATCATCGGTCCCCATCGATCAATCTACAAAAGCTCACCAGCTTACCGGAGCCAGACGAAGACTTGCTAACCTCAGCCCGCACACATTTTCGCCCGATCAAAGAGGACGGCAACTGGACCGACGGCACCACGTTTCCCGTGAACAATGCTCTGGAACGAGTCGCTTATCGCAGGTTTGTTCGCGTCTCGAAATTTATGCATATACCTACAAATTCTTTTATTGATTGTCGTGTTGGTCTTTCACAGGTCAGACTCGGGAAATTTGTTATACCTTCCCGACGGCGAGAGCCCGTACATGGAATATCGAGAGAATCTGAGCGCACCGATCGCCGTAGCTGTACCCTCGAACCTGACCCTGAAATTTAGGGTTCGCCAGTGCGACAAGGGCATACAGACCGAGCCCGTTCGTTCTCCGATCAAACGTCGAATCTTGTCTGAGAAAGATCGCTTGTATTACTCGTTGAATACCGACGGGGACATTATTCATGCGAACGATAGCGACGATGTTGAAAAGGATTCCTTTGATCTGGAACAAACGAATTGGGCCGATCAGCCCGTAATGCTTCTACGAAACGAAAGGAAAAGGTATACATATTTTTCATGACAGACACTTTAGGGATAGATATAATATGATGTAGGTGTGCAAGTACCGTTTTTTTTTTTAACGGGACAACAGTCAAACGTATAATATGTTTATTCAATTTAGAAGGCACAGCAGCAGTTTCAAGGCTAGACCGCTGGCAGTGTTGCGTCCGTTGACACTTTAAAGTTGAATAACGTGGTCTTGTGGAGGACGTGATCCACTGTAAGGAAGAGGCAAATTATTTTGTTTTTAGTTTAGTTATTTATCGCCGCGAATCGCTAAATACAATTAATTTTAAAGAAACAAACGGAAAAGGAAAAAAAAGAAAAGCAGAGGGGTCCTCTTGGCATGTGGAATTAGTTATGCATGAATCCAAGATGGAACAATTAGCCCCTTGCTAGCTATGTAAGTATGTATACACATATACTACATATGTTATGTTTATATTTAAATGCGAGGATCGGACGAATAAATTAGTAATTAAAACGAAAAAAAAAATCCATCGATTTTAACCCTTTGCACAAGTTGAAAACGATTGATTGCGAATATGTGACCAAAAGTTCGCCACATGTCTCGCATCTTGCGAGAATTCAAAGGGTTATTCAACGATGTAGTAAGAGTTATTATTTTTTGGTTTAATTGTTGATGACTTCTATCTTTTTTTTTTCTTACACGGTTTTTGCTTTTGTTCCCTTGAAGGAAGAAAAAAAAGAAGAAAATGAAACAAAACGATAGGAAAATAATTAATTTACTCTGTGGAGTTACGTTATTTAAAAAAAAACTATGAATACAGAAAATCTCTTGTCAAATCCACATTGATTTTCATTTAAGACCTATTCAGGGATTCAATGTATGCTCTAGAGTATTAAAAGAAAAATATACATATATATAAATATATATTTGTGTGTATATGTACAGATACATGGGTATTTTATCTGTACATGTATATACGTATGTATACACTCTCACTATACACATACACATGTACACACATACACACCAAAAGTCAAAAAAACAAGGTCAGTAAGAAGAAGAAAAAAAAAACACTTTAGGATTCAAAGTAATAAAAAAAATATACATATATATAAGAAAAGAGAATTCAATACACGAATGCTTTCAAAGCAGGTGTGTCATAGAAAAAGCACGTTTTTAAGAGAGAAAAAAAACAATAAAAAAAAGTGCTGTAATAATGAATAATGTTTTCGTTGATTTCATTTATTAACAATGGATTTAGGATAATTGATTTTTCGGATTGGAATTTAACCTGACAGAAACCTCACATAATCCTAAACCCGAGTTTCCTTTTTACCCAAAAATTTTACTTCCGCCTACTCTTTTCTCCCCCATCAGTGTCCTAAATTCGAAAAAAAAAAATTAAAAAAAAAGAAGAATAGGGAAAAAAAAATTTTAAGTTTGCAAGTATGTTTACGCACACGCGTGAATATTAAAGGATGAGTATATCTTGTGTATGTATAACAGAGGTTTTAACGAATGAACATACATATGTATGTATATGATGATTCGCATGATTAATTAGACCGCCTCTCGTGAAAAAAAAAATTTTTGTTTGTTTCTGTGAAAACGTCATTGTAATGCGCAATACATGAAATTATATGAAATTCTTGTAACAGCACCTTTAGTATAACGATAAAAAAAATTGACAAGTACAGACGCTGGAGCAGGAAATATACGGATGCTGTAATGAAATTACCATTTTTTTGGAAATCTTATGTTCTGGGAAAACTTGTTAAAAAAAATGTATAATTCAATAAATTAAAAAATGAAAATTTTACTACGTTGACTTGTTGATTATTATTACCAATTTTGGAGCCGTGTACTTAATTTTTTTTTGTATTCCAAAACACCGATAAAAAAACTTTTTTATCAATACGCAAAAACAATCGTGTCACATGATTTTTTTTTCTTTCTAATTTTAATTAAAAGATGAAGGAAAAAAGTAGATGTTGATAAAATAAACACAATAAATTTTTTTGAGCAAGCACTTATTGATTTGCTGTAACAAAGCCAAATATGCATTGTACATGTGGTTTTTAAATAGCGCACAAAACAAAAATATATGTAACAACGCGTGTGCCACGACAACGACGATCGATACGATCGATTGAAATCGTGAACACGTGCCAAGAAAAAGTTAAGCGATTATAAAACTCTCTCCGACTCGATTTTTTCATCTGTATCAGGATGTTTTTCATTTGTTTTAGCTTATTATTCCGGAGCCACTTTCATCGTCTTGGCCCAACGAATCTGCAGATATTTCAACAGCACAGTGCCATAAGCAACGCCAACTCCGATGAAAAGCGTTATAAAAAGCCCACCAAGATTTTCTATGAGAATACCCGCGGTCCTTTCGTCCGTGTCGTAGCACTTTTTCCTCTTCGGATTGTCGTCCCACCACTTTTTTCTGAGCTCGCTCAGCCACCCCTTGCTTCCCAAATCTCGAATACTGTTGAAAAAACAAAAATCAGAAATAGTACAGGGTATACAGAACTCCTCGCGTATGTGCGCTTACACTGCGTTAAACTTTGCGGTCAAGGGCGAATATTTGCGGAGAACCAGGGCAAATGGCTTCTTGGCGACATTGAGATCGATTTCTTCGAAGGTGCAGTTGGTCATCACTTGAAACCTAACATCGGTCGACTCCGTGATCAACGCAAACCTGGTGTATTTACTCGTGAACCTTCCAAGCCCCTCTTCCAAATCCTCGACGGGGTTGTGGGACATTACGGCAGCGTGTATTTTATGGTACTTGTCTTCCAGCGGGTACTCCCACACCGCCAATTTAGACTTCTCGTACGGCGTCAATTTATCGCTCAGAGTTAGGGATTTCCAAATTCTGGAAACACAAGTGAAAGGCCTGATCGTTTCTCTGCAATACATTTTTTTCTTGCTTTTTTTTTTTTTATTAAATACCCCGTATCAAAATTGTTGTCCAACAAAGTGTAAACTTGTTACATTATACAGCCTGCAAGCAATTATTACAATAATTCAAACTTTAAAAAATTATACAAAAATCTTTACTTTATCGCATACACTTTATTAAATATATAATGATTATAATTATTCTCTTAATTATTAAAAAAAAAAAAAGATAAATTAACGACGTACGTATTTTTACGTTAAAAACAAATTATTTGAAATATCACGAAATCGTAACACACACGAGGGGGACATATTATAGTATATTTATATTCTAAACGACAAAAGTATAGTATGGTATATACTTACTCGTAAAACTCGCGCTCGACGTGCATCCGGTTTTCAATGTAAGCCAGAGCCCCGGAGTTCTTGACGACCGTGTAATTAAACTTGTACTGCGCTTGAAGTTGTTCCCAACTGTCGATGGTTCTCTCGTAGCGGGAAACCGTGAGAAAAGCCGCAAAATTGGCCGTGTACGAAGTAACGATGACAAACCCAAATAACCACCAGGTGGTGGCGACCAACCGACCCGAGTAGTTTCTCGGCACTTCGCCGCTACCCTGCGGCGTCAACGAGGTCATGCAGAACCAGAGCGACTCCCTGAAACCAAAGACCCTCCGGCCCTCGTACTCCTTGGCTTTTGCGCGTCGATTTCTCGAGCTGAAGGGCGAGTACAGGTCGAACACCCAGAGCAGGCAGCTCGTCAGCAAGTACAGCGCCCCGATGCACAGCCACACCCTAGCGTCGAGGAGGGTGAAAAACCTGCGCGAGATCGGCATTGACGTGTATATATATATTATAATACATGCGTGGGCCATTCGTCACCTGAACAGAGAAGTCCGTGGTAGGGGTTTCTGCAGGAGGATCGACAGACCGGTCGGCGGATGGATGGGATCGGTGAAATCGACGATCGCGCTGCGCTGGGAGGTGACGCTGACAGTGGCCAGGCCTACGTCCGCCTTGCCGGCCACCAAATCTCCGATCAGTCCTGTCCACTTGTCCGAGCCTTCCTCGAAACGCCCGTACTCGCCGTCCCTTATTGACGTCCCGATGGTGTACGTGAAGTTGAGGCTTAGCGCTATCTTGTCCAGGAGATCGATCAGCATACCGGTGTAGCTCCGGGTGCTCTTGTCCAAGATGACGAAAGGCTCATTGGGTACTGTGAGCACTCGATACGATTTCATCTTCATCTTTTTTTTTTTTTTTTTTTTTTTTTCTTTCTTTCTTTGCTACGCAGGTATTGTCAGCTTTGAAAGTTGTGACGACTGTATGCCGTTCGGACGCTCCAACTGTTTATCCTGAGTTGCATTTATTATTATTATCATAATATGCGGTGGAAAAAAATGAAAAAAAGTTACATTGTGCTCATTTAACGTAAAACAAGCGACAAACATGTTTTTTCGGTACGTATATGTTCTTTTCAAGTACCTATACTACAATCGGGTCGATGGCAAATGTCCCGTTGTTTTTTCATTTTTTGTACTCCGTAATACCGCGTTATTGTGTATACACAAGCTGTATAATCGATTGTCCTTGCCAACTCGGAAATATTGTGTATACAACTCACGCATTGTGTTGTAATAGCCAAGCACTACGTTTTAGAATTTTTTTTTGTAAATTATTATTTTTGCAGTAATCTAACGTTTTAGATGAAAAAGTCCGTAGTGAAACCTTGACAGATTTTAATGTTGCGATTGCGAGTGAAGAGGCGTATATTGATAAAAAAATTTCAATAATGTATATATCACCAATAAAGTTTTTATTCACGCATAAAACTTTTACAAGATTTACACAGTAACAATAAAATATAAACAGTAAATGTCTTTGTGAACGAGAAATATGCATGGCTCGTCAGCTCAAACCCTTGTGGTCTCGAGAGGGGGTCTCATCATAGATGTACGCGGTCGAGTTCGAGTTTGGACTGTCACTCGATCTGGGATCTGGGTGGGGGGATGTTACGTTGACGTCACAATTTCGTTTACTCCTAAAATAATGTGACAGTCAAAACTCGAACTCGATGGGGCGATCAGACCCCAGGACCGTAGCCAATAAGAACCCCTTCCTCTCAAACATTGAGTCCCAAATGTTCCAACCTTCTTTATTCGAGTAAATTGATAGCAACGAGCTTTAGAATCGCATACAATGTTATTTCATTTTTTAATGCATTCATTTCCTTAGTATATTAATAAATAATAATTTTTACATCGATACGTGTATCCCATTTCATGCGATACATGGACATTTTAAACTTTTATTAAAAAGTCGTAGGACCATATCTCATCATTTCACAGCTAAAAATGGTTTTAAAGAAAAAAAATCGACAAAATAACTAATTTTTGGCATTTAGATATCTCTCATCATTTTTTTTGCCAGTTTAGCTCCAAACGTTCTTCATATTTACATCAAAGAAAAGCTTTTTGAAGTGTCGGAGAAAAAATACGACCTAAATTTTGAGCTAATCTACCACACAATATCAGAAAAAACCTTAATATTCGTTCATTGACTCAATGTAGCCAAAAAGATAGAATAAATAGATTTAATTGTTTGTGCCTTTATAACGTACTGTTTGACTGATCTAGAGGATTTTCGTTTTTATTATTCATTTACTCATTTGTGTTAACACTGGAAAAGCGACCCGTGATGAAGTTGTTATAACTAGGAGATTAAAACAATCACATTGTCTCAATTCAAGTTTATTCAAACGTAAACGTGAAAAACGGCATTTCTAGTGATTGATTAATTAACCAAGATGTGTCTCGAAAGCAATTACAAAATAAAAAAAAGTTATTAAAAATACACAACACATTTCCTTCGTTATTTGTGCAATCGATGTTAAAATAGTTCATTCGTTGACTTTTTCGTTAATCCATTTGTTTGCCAGCTCAATAATTGATCGCTTAATTCGATCACATGCGACAGACACGCTCCCTCCCTCGAGCCGGTCACATAAATGGATTAATGAGATTAAGTTTCTCACACAATGTATATAAATCAATAATCCCCCCTGACCTCGAATTCTAGCCACTACCCTGCATTCTGATGCCCCCCCCCCTGCAGTAACAAACGAAAAATCCACTTGCACGTGACTGACTGTTAAATGAAAGAAAACAGTATGAACCGATTTATCGATAAACTCATGATACGTATGGTTAAAAGCGAGCTCCAAAGTCGGTTGGTTCAACGACGGGTGTAGGAGCCGGTCGGAAGTTAAGCTTCATCGACTTGGAGACGTTCCCCACGACCTGCGCGCTCTTGTCGTCCGCAATGGCATCGGTTTGCTGCTGCTGCTGCTGCTGCTCGATTTGTTCTTGCAACTTTTTGCGCCTCATTTTCGGCCGCCTGAAGTAAAAGTACTCGATGAGCAGGGTAACGCAAGCCAGGAATACCCCCACGAAAATGACGATGAACACGCCCCCGATGTTGTTTATGCTGATACCCTCGTTCTGCTCCTCCGGCCTTGGGCAATTTTTCTTGTACTTACTGTAGTCCCACCACTTGTCCTTGAGCCTCTCGAGGTCGCGTTTGTTCAGCATCATCAGTATCCTAGGGGGGGGGAGGGAAAAACTATTGCAACATCATCACGTATGTATGTACGATTTGAAGGTAGGAGGGGACATACGCGTTGTTGAATTGGTCCTTGAGCGGAGAGCCCTGCTGGACGCCGATGGCGTAAGGCTTGCGCGAGAACTCGTCGCCGATTTGCATGAGGTCGCAGTTGACCATGGTGAGGTACTTGATGTCGGTGGCGTCGCCGATGAAGGCGAACTCGGTTTGGCCCTCGGAGCGCACCCTGGCGAGCGCGTCGTCCAAGTCCTTGGGGAAGCCGGCGTCCTTCATCGTTTGGAACATTTTGGTGTACTTGTCGCTCACCGGGTAGTCCCAGACCGCTAGCTTGGCGCGTTCGAAGTCGGACAGGCTGTCGTTAAGGCTCATGTCTTTCCATATTCTGGGCGAAAAACGATGATTTCACATCAGTGGTGCCGGAAAATCAAGTTTTTTTTTTTTTTTTTTTTTTTTTTTTTTTTTTTTTTTTTTTTTTTT
>NW_019379577.1:309564-322838 GCF_000648655.2 Copidosoma floridanum | reverse complement strand
GAATTGGCGCGACAAAACTGTTAAAAATTTATCTGGGTACTTTAACTATTTGTATATGCTCCAAAACTCTACGATTTAAAACTAGTTGTTTAGAGTTTGTAAATACATTATGTATTTCATTAAACTGTTGGAGATTAATGACACAAAAAATTAATTGTAATAATGTTTTCAATCTTTTATTCATTTATTGATTTTTTTAACTCTTACATACCTTGTACAGTCTATTTAAGTATTTTATAAATAGAATTAAGTATGCAAACGTTGTTACTATCACGATTGTTTAAATTTATTAACCCAAATTTTGTAAAAATTTAGAAAATATATGTAAAAAATATTTTCATACACGTTTTGCAATCAGCGCCATCTCGCGCGGCTGATTTTAACTTAAAAAAGTCACTAGGCTAGTGACTTTTTGCAGTTCTATCACTAGCGCTGTCTGGCGGAGGATTTTCCGAGAATAGGGATACTTTTTAACTCAAAATCCGCAACGCGAGATGGCGCTGATTGAAAACTGAGCGAGAAATGATCATAAAATTTATTATTTACTTACTATTATTTTTATTTTCTACTTATTACAAATAATATCTAAGTGCCAGCGAACAACTTTGTATAAAACCGTACTACTTAAGAATCGATGTAAAAATCTCTGTAATTTACTCTGGCTGTATATGTATATTTCATGCCAATAAAGATACTATCTATCTTTTCCATTTTCACAGAACAATATCTATGTATATTGAATGCATATATAGTTATATATACTTCTGTGGAAATCTTACGTGGACACATTATCGCCACCTGACGGTAGAATAACCCTCGATGAGGGTCCCTCATTAATCAATGATCACGATAAAAGGTACATACATACGTTTTGTTGAACTAATGACCGCAAAAAAATACCCAAAACATGCAGGCACTCGGATCACCCCCATCTGGGTAATTGAACAAACATATTTAATTAGTTCCTAATGTTCCTATTTCCTATGAACATGCATAAACTTACATGAACACACTACCGGCATACACTACTGTAAACTGTAACACTGCCTTTAGTTTAACAACACATCTATTAGGTATTGTAGGTACCTATATAATTACCAATACGTCTTTACCAAGCTTATCACACCTATCGAATATAATTTTGCTCTCATTTAGCTCGATTGTCTAGTATTTGTGCTTTATTACAATTATTTATGTGCTGCAACCGGCCGGCTGATGCTATATTATGTACACCTACGTACTTACGCGATGGTATTAATTTTTAACGATGTCGAAAACTTGACACCAACAACGACTGTTAGCTGTGCCTGTACAAATGTGTGTAGATAAGAAATAGTGATGTGCTATTGATAACTCGCGTACACACGTTATTTCGTAGATTTTTTATACGGCAAATAAGTAACTAAGTACAAGCTTAAACATAAAAGCTGTTACCAAGTGTTTGTGTGCGTGTACGTGTTATTAGTGAGTAATTATTTATCAGAGCCCTTGATTTCGGTTGATTTATTCGATCGAAGGATGAACAGTGCCCGGTCGCAGGTTACGTCGTCGCTTGGGAACCAAGATGCCTCTCTCGACTTAGAGTTACGGGTGAGAAATACCATCCTTACATTTAAATTTATCTTAAAAACGTTAGGAGTTGCGCGTGTGCTCTTACGGCAGCTCCATGCTCTATTCTCCAAAACCAAGACTTTGAGGACTGACTAGGAAAGAGAAAGAGAGACAAACAGAAAGAGCACAACAACAACAACAACAGTCGACCTAACCTAAAGCTTGTGCCTTTTGGGTGTTTACCATGTCCCTTTTAGACCTTGCGAACGCCTCCGGACAGTCGTGTCGTGCCACGGACACCTACAGCACCGCGAAAAAAGCCCTTACGCCGGGTGGACCGGCATAACCTGCAGCCTCGACGTCTCACGTACGTTGAAGATGTTGGAAACATCATGCCTCAATGGGAACAGCACATGGGACAGGACAGCAGCAACATTGACAGTGGAATCGATCTCGGTCGCACGGTGCCATTCAATGGGGATACCGACAAAGAAAATCGGCCCGATCCGGCCACCCTGGATCCTACTGACAGTGAAACACACGGTAATGTCCGCAAGAGCAAACAAGCTGGAAAGCCGAGGCTCAAGGTCAGCTCCCGGTTGCCTAGGAGCACTGTCTCCTCTTCCTCTGGTCCCTCCAAAACGACTTTTCGATCCATTCGGCTGTAGCTGTAGTTTGGAAACCTACCTCTGTGTGCGTCGATCCTGCTTATCCAATACCTCTGCGATGCTATTGTCTACTCGTTGCATATTTTCCTATTTATCCAAGACTTCCTTTGGTTTTCATTAACACTTGCATGCTGTAAACACAATATTTTGTGTCCTTATCCAATCAATGCTATGCTGTGTAATTCAGTTTGTCATTTGTCCTGAATTTCTGTTTAATAAAAGTTTGTTCGTTGTTCCAAAATATGTACCTACCTGCATGCGTTTTGGGTGTTCTTACAAGTTTATTTCTGTGTGATTTTTTATACAATCATTATTTTTTCATATTTTTTTTTTTTTTTTTAGATGACATAATACCCAACTCCCCAAAAAAAACAGTCGAACCTGGATCTTTAAGGTTCCAGATAGATCAATGGATGGAACACGTAAAGGCCAATTTATTCAACCAATAACTGAAATTATTTTTGTTACTTTTTTGTTTTCAAATATATTGAATTTTATTTATACATCACACGCCCAGTGTATTATAAACAAGTTTAATATATGTGATCCAATAGGCAAACTAAACAAAATTGTTGCCTAACAGAGTTTATAGTATGTAAGTGTTATTGTTGAAATAAACAATGAAAAAATTAATTCATGGTACAGGAGTCAGTAAATAAATACAATTCGAGTATCTTTGACATGTATTATCAAATGATTTTAAACAACCAAATAATTTTACATTTACAAATAAAATCATGGTAGTTACAATCATGAGAGTCAATCGTTTTAATAATCACAATAATATAATTATAGCTGTGTGATGATATTATAATAAAAATAATTTTTAAAAATAAAATAAAATAATGTTTTTCCATTTGTACTACATTTTGTCACATTCAATGTACATGAGCTCTTATTCCCGTGATTCATTAGAATATGCAGCACACGTAACAATATAAAACATTAGTTATTGTACAGCGGTGGTTTTCGTTTGTGTAAGTATATGTATAAATTATGTCGAGAAAAGAAGAATGTCAATAATCAATGCTCTCGAGACTGTATAGGTGGCTTAAAATGAAATGCAAGCTTTGTCGTTTTGGCAGCTAAGTACGACGACGATGAAGCATCAAGAGTCTAGTTAATAATGCGACTGAAGCTTTTATTGGTCTCGTAGTTAGACCCACGCTTGTCTATTCGGTCGTTAATTTACTCATCCGTTCATCCACTCGTTTATTTATTCATTTTTTTTTTTTTTTCTTACCCTCCACCCCCTTTGCCCTTATTTCCTACACGTCTCTCTGACTTTGGTGCAACGCGCGCGTGTACCTTTTGCTCGTTGAAAAGCCCATGTAATATGTAATCATGATCGGGGGCTCCATCGATTGATTTTCCCAGGCTCGATGGCTATAGGGACAAGTGATGTACGCCTGTGGGTGTAGTAGTAGTACATAGCTCCACGTGGCTTGTTCGATTATTGATTTTTCCGGTTGTTCGATCGCGTGGCTTGCGATCGAACGGAAGTATATAACGATCATGCGGCGGCTGTCCGCACGCGGTTGGTGATGGAAATTAAATTTTCATTTGATGTTCTGTCTGTGCAGCAGTGTTTATCCTTCCTTTGCCGTAAGAATGTAAGAAACAATTGAATTGCAAATGTACAACGATGTTCATCAATTTTACTGATCAACCAGTATAATGCATTTATTTTTTTGATTATCTTGTTGTATTTGTATGAAAATAATATTATTAAGTACACGTCCTTTTAAAAAGCTGCTTGAAAATTCCTCTCTTGAAGACATGATATTTTCAAATACTCCTCATATATAGTGTCTGGGACCAGGTATGTAATAATAATATAGATCATCTAAACTTAATCAGGATGGTACCATAAAAGTTTCATACAGTGTATTTATTAAATTTATTTTGGCTAGTTTTCTATGGTGGGTCAATTTTTTGTTATTACCGAATTCAATGAAATGAAGGTTATTCTACCGTCAGGTGGCGATAGTGTGCCCATGTAAGATTTTCCATTTTCCAGCTGGCATTTAAATGGATTGATCAAATCCAGTGAACTACATTACAAATATTCGACTCAATATAAAAATTTGTTCACAAATATAAAAACAGATCTCGATATATGTAAGCCTCTGATGCAATCATTATTGCCTAATTATGATTTTAATGTCACGTTCAACAATCCAACAGAGTCAAAGTATTTGAACGTATTCACCGACGGATCTAAAATTGTAGAAGGTAACATTAGTAGAGTAGGATTTTCCGTATGGAGTTCAGTTGATTCCCTATGGTTTGCTCGCAATATTCCTGACAAGTCCTCAATTTTTACTGCTGAATGTCTAGCCATAATCCAAGCACTCAAACTTATAGCACAAAACCCCAATATACATTTCAGAATCTTCTCTGACTCTCTCAGTGTGCTCTTAGCAATCAGACATAATTCTTCTTCTTCTCTGATTTTGGAATTGAAACATTTTTATTTATTATTGATAGAATTAGGTAAAACAATCGATCTTATATGGATACCAGCTCATAAAGGTATCCATGGAAATGAGATGGCTGATAGAGACGCAAAAGCAGCTGCTAAACATGGCTTACTATTAAATTTAAGAATCCCCTTCTCTGACGTAATAAGTACCTTCAAATCAAAAACCAATGCATTAAATACAATAAAGCTTCTTGCTGAAGCAGAAAACAAAGGTATCACGTATTTTCAAAACTTTTTCAATAGCAGTCATAAACCTTGGTTCAACGGCTTCAACTTGTCGAGGAAAGCAATAGTTTCCTTAAATAGAATAAGATCTAATCATACGTCTATGAAATCTAGTCTTATTAAGTACAAAATAGTAAACTCTGATCTTTGCGATTGCGGAAAAAGCTCAGAAACTATAGACCATATTTTTTGGCAATGCGAACTGTTCGACGAAGAAAGAAAAGAAATGTTTAAAAATTTAAGAAAGTCACAATTATATGGACCGTATTCATTGAATGCTTTTTTGTTTGACT
The DNA here is from genome assembly GCF_000648655.2 of Copidosoma floridanum. The sequence goes on along the minus strand of NW_019379577.1, from coordinate 317,616 downwards.
TGAATCCAACTATAATAAACATAATAGCTAATTTTATTACTAAGATCAGTANTTTTTTTTTTTTAATTTCTTATTTTTATCCCTTTGTTTTTTAATTACATGGCTAAGCGACTGGCTCGCGCATAACTGTACATCATACGTCATCTTTTGGCACGATCGCTCCTATTATACCGTATCTTGCCTGACAACTTAAATCCGAAGATCTATAAATTCAATGTTTGCAGGAATTCTTGCTCCCACGACAAAAACGGGAATTTTGAATTTGTTTTTTCGTCTTCATTGTGATTGTCCCTACTTGTGTTCTTACGCTACTGTGCGCACAAAATAACGTAAAATTACGCAAATCGGAGGTAAACTTTCATCTGACGTGGTTGTCCACAAGAAAAACTGTTTTGTAAGTACAGTTCAGGCAAGTATAGGATATAAATAAGCTTTCGGAGCCAAGAACTTGTGCGGACACTTGTAAGGCCGATCCCATGTTGATGCCATAAGCCGTACACGGAACAAGTACCTGTCCACCTAACGCTGTCTTACTCCACCACTAAGGTATACCTAACATTTTCTTATTCCTTACGGTTTACGCTATACAGCATCAGCGTGGAAACGGCTCAAGTGTATACGTGGAATACGTATGCGGAGCGCGTTCGCGGCTATTCGCAATATTGCTATACTTGTAAATCACAACCAATAGAGTATTTAGATGCGTAATTAACTATATGTACGTATAGACGCGTTTTTTTTTTTTTTTCTTTTTTCTTTTTCGCCAACCGGACCCTTACGTGCGTTCGTTTCGCGCTCGTTTGTATTAAGCTCAATTTAATCACTTATCATCATTATTCTCAGTGAGCTAATTGCGATCGTTTTTTTTTTTCTTTTCAAAATGAGCATTTTTCATGGAAAGCTTCCTAATTATCGTCATAATGTCTTAATGATTTAAATGAGCGCAAAAAGAACGACGCGGCCGTTAAACGTCTTCTTTCTCAATTTGATTTTACTCGGTCTAAATGTGCATTTATTAACTTTGGCTGTCATACAGGTTTTTTGTATTTATTTGACCTGAAAAAAAAGGGATCGTTTATTAAAGTCGGTGTATAAAAAAGAAGGGATAGTTTTTTTTTTTTTTTTTTTTTTTTCTTTCTTTCTTTGCTACGCAGGTATTGTCAGCTTTGAAAGTTGTGACGACTGTATGCCGTTCGGACGCTCCAACTGTTTATCCTGAGTTGCATTTATTATTATTATCATAATATGCGGTGGAAAAAAATGAAAAAAAGTTACATTGTGCTCATTTAACGTAAAACAAGCGACAAACATGTTTTTTCGGTACGTATATGTTCTTTTCAAGTACCTATACTACAATCGGGTCGATGGCAAATGTCCCGTTGTTTTTTCATTTTTTGTACTCCGTAATACCGCGTTATTGTGTATACACAAGCTGTATAATCGATTGTCCTTGCCAACTCGGAAATATTGTGTATACAACTCACGCATTGTGTTGTAATAGCCAAGCACTACGTTTTAGAATTTTTTTTTGTAAATTATTATTTTTGCAGTAATCTAACGTTTTAGATGAAAAAGTCCGTAGTGAAACCTTGACAGATTTTAATGTTGCGATTGCGAGTGAAGAGGCGTATATTGATAAAAAAATTTCAATAATGTATATATCACCAATAAAGTTTTTATTCACGCATAAAACTTTTACAAGATTTACACAGTAACAATAAAATATAAACAGTAAATGTCTTTGTGAACGAGAAATATGCATGGCTCGTCAGCTCAAACCCTTGTGGTCTCGAGAGGGGGTCTCATCATAGATGTACGCGGTCGAGTTCGAGTTTGGACTGTCACTCGATCTGGGATCTGGGTGGGGGGATGTTACGTTGACGTCACAATTTCGTTTACTCCTAAAATAATGTGACAGTCAAAACTCGAACTCGATGGGGCGATCAGACCCCAGGACCGTAGCCAATAAGAACCCCTTCCTCTCAAACATTGAGTCCCAAATGTTCCAACCTTCTTTATTCGAGTAAATTGATAGCAACGAGCTTTAGAATCGCATACAATGTTATTTCATTTTTTAATGCATTCATTTCCTTAGTATATTAATAAATAATAATTTTTACATCGATACGTGTATCCCATTTCATGCGATACATGGACATTTTAAACTTTTATTAAAAAGTCGTAGGACCATATCTCATCATTTCACAGCTAAAAATGGTTTTAAAGAAAAAAAATCGACAAAATAACTAATTTTTGGCATTTAGATATCTCTCATCATTTTTTTTGCCAGTTTAGCTCCAAACGTTCTTCATATTTACATCAAAGAAAAGCTTTTTGAAGTGTCGGAGAAAAAATACGACCTAAATTTTGAGCTAATCTACCACACAATATCAGAAAAAACCTTAATATTCGTTCATTGACTCAATGTAGCCAAAAAGATAGAATAAATAGATTTAATTGTTTGTGCCTTTATAACGTACTGTTTGACTGATCTAGAGGATTTTCGTTTTTATTATTCATTTACTCATTTGTGTTAACACTGGAAAAGCGACCCGTGATGAAGTTGTTATAACTAGGAGATTAAAACAATCACATTGTCTCAATTCAAGTTTATTCAAACGTAAACGTGAAAAACGGCATTTCTAGTGATTGATTAATTAACCAAGATGTGTCTCGAAAGCAATTACAAAATAAAAAAAAGTTATTAAAAATACACAACACATTTCCTTCGTTATTTGTGCAATCGATGTTAAAATAGTTCATTCGTTGACTTTTTCGTTAATCCATTTGTTTGCCAGCTCAATAATTGATCGCTTAATTCGATCACATGCGACAGACACGCTCCCTCCCTCGAGCCGGTCACATAAATGGATTAATGAGATTAAGTTTCTCACACAATGTATATAAATCAATAATCCCCCCTGACCTCGAATTCTAGCCACTACCCTGCATTCTGATGCCCCCCCCCTGCAGTAACAAACGAAAAATCCACTTGCACGTGACTGACTGTTAAATGAAAGAAAACAGTATGAACCGATTTATCGATAAACTCATGATACGTATGGTTAAAAGCGAGCTCCAAAGTCGGTTGGTTCAACGACGGGTGTAGGAGCCGGTCGGAANAAAAAAAAAAAAATCGTCACATTGTGTATTACATAATGTATACTCGAACCCATAAATTCTATAAAAAAAAAAAAATAAATTTCATCGTTTGAGAAGCCATAACGTTATAATATTGTTTTGCATTACGTTTTATAGTTATATAGCAATTATTAAATGCTGTTCACAACCGTTAAGTGTCCCGAAGTGACGCGTACGAATCAACGATCACTATGAAGTATTATTAATATTATTTTCGCCTCACAGCATTCACAAGTCGAGTCGTATATTGCCGCGCTTATTATTATTTTCCTTCTCCGTCGTGTGTATATACACTCCGCGTGCGATATATTACGCAACAATATACGCACGGGAATCGGTAAGTACAAAGTATATGTACCTACAACACACGATTCGGTGAGAAGGCGCCACTTTGCGCGATAAAGTACCTCGGAGCATCGGACGCGCCCTTTTTATTTATCCATTGGTCTCTGCGTGCATACGTTGTATACACGTATTTTTTGATAAGTACAGACACGCGTCTCTCTGCACTTTCATCCCCTCGCGACAAGCATCGCCGCTCTCTCTCTCTCTCTCTTTTTCTCTCGATGTAATTTTTTTTTTTTTTTTTTTTTATCAAGATCTCAGCCCACATTGATCGGAAGTACGGAAGATTCGGAAGCGATTGATTCGACAAAGCGGGACTCCAAACCCAAAAACAGAGGGACGCGGCCTTGAGGAAGGAACAAAAAGAACAATGGGTAATCCACCACCCGACCGTGTCTTTTTTTTTTGTTTTGTTTGTTTTCTTCTTCCCCGATCGGGAGAGAAGAAGAGAGATCCTCGTAGTGAGGCCGGCGCACAGCTCAGCCGGTGGGCAAACACCTCTCTCACCGGCTTCCCTTTAGGTTCCCCCTCTCTCTCTCTCTCTCTCCCCCCGAGGCAGTGACGAGTATACCTACACGGTGCTGGAAATCCAATGCGCCTCGTACCGAGTGGCCTAGAACTTGCAGGGCACGATAAATCGTCCTCCCCGGCGAGAACCTTCGTTGGAATTAACGCGTCGACCTTCGGCTCTTATCTCTCGCTCGTGTACGCGCCTTTGGAGAATCAAAGAGAGAGAGAGATGCGATCTATGCACCCCTCGATCGAGGGGGTGGCCTTTCGATTGGTATATTTATCAACGGAAGCGAGAGAGAGATTAAGGGAGCGTATGAGTGTTATACTCAGCCGGTGTCGTTCAGTTGAGGTGTAGGAGTCGTCGGAAGGCCCTCCGGTAGTCGATGTTGAATATGGTGTAGATGAGGGGGTTGAGGGCGCTGTTGAAGTACCCGAGCCAGGTGATGAAGTAGATGAATTGCTCGGAGGGACAGCAGCTGCTGCAGAACGGTACGACGACGTAGGTGAGGAAGAAGGGCACCCAGCACACGGCGAACGTGCCCATGATGACCCCGAGGGTGCGGGCGGCGCGGCGCTCCTTCGACAGGGATATGCGCTGCCGCTCCTCGATGAACTGGTAGACGGTCGAGGTTGTACCGGGGGTGCCGGGCCCGCCGCGGCGCGTGTGGCCCCCCGAGCCGGAGCTGCTGCCGGTGCCTGCGTTTTTTCCCCCCCTTTCTATTATTATTATTATTATTATTATTATTATTGTTACTGCGCGCGCGATTCGCTCGGGACTTTTACGTTTTTTACCAGAGGACAAAAAATTGAGAATCGAGTCTTATGAGCAATAAAAAAGACAAATAGAGAGTATTATTTCAATTGAATGGATATTTTGTGCCTTGAAAGTCCCAGAATATGTTGTATACTATTTAAGGATACATTGATTAGCTTGACGTTTCGGACGAATAAAATAGAATCGATATCAATTTCGTATGGAAAAAAAAAAGTTTTCCTCGTTCGACACGCTTTTTATTTCCAAAATTTTGTGCAAAATAAACGTTTATTTGAATACAAACAAAAAAAAAAAAATTAATTTCAATGAAATTGTAATATTTTCAGATGCTAAGAAGCGTTGGACGCAAAACACTATCTACCATATAGTGATTCTCATCACCTGAAAAAAAAAAATCGTTTTGGGGTATTTCACGTTACACCCAAACGGCAAATAAATTACGATGGTACAGTATGTACCGATTCGATGAAATTTTTTGTCCTGGTGTACATAAAAAACGAAATCAACTCCACTATAAATTTTTAAGTGTACAAGTGTTGATGCGACACTCACCCGAGGCCTTGGGCGGGGTCGCCGGTTGGTGGTGCTCGCTGGCCACGATAGCGTCCCCACCAGCGTGCCTCGCGATCGTCGGGGTAGGCTGCAACCGGCTGCTACTCGTGTACTCGTTGTGGTTCGTCTCGGAGCTGAGCGACTCCTCGAGGTCGTCGGGCTCGCAACAGCTCGGCTGACCCCCGAGCTGGCCCTCCTCCCCCCCCGGGCCAACCGCACCATCGTGCCCCTGCAACCGATGTCGCTCGGCCTTGTCCGCTCCCGCCCCACCTCCGGCCGCCCTGGCCCCCGTCGTCGACATCGCCCCCAACCGGCTCTGCTTGGCCCGCTCGCGCAACCTACGCCTCGTCGCCAGGTATATCTCCGCGTACACGATGCTCATGATGATCAGGGGCACGAAGAACGAGCCCAGTGCCGAGTAGACGACGTAGCCCTTGCGGCGCGTCAACTGGCAGGGCGTGCCCGGCTCCAACTCCTCCGGCCAATCGTTCCAGCCTGCCAGGGGTGGCGAGCTTATCGCCCCCGAGAGCAGCCACACCCCGGCTATGGTGCCCAGGACGCGCTTCAGGGTGCGCTTCTGGGCGTAGTTGATCGGATCGGTGATGGCCCAGAAGCGGTCGAGGGCTATGGCGCACAGGTTGAGGATGCTCGCGGTGCAGCAGAGCACGTCGCAGGTGAGCCACAGCTTGCACACGTGAATGCCGAAGATCCACTTGCCGAGGACGAAGTAGGCTACGTTGAGGGGCATCACGAGGATGGCGACCGCGAGATCGGCCACGGCCAACGAAACGATGAAAAAGTTTTGGACGATGCGTAGCGGCCGGTACGTGAACACGCTCATTATCACGAGAAAGTTGCCGAGGATGGTGAGGATTATGAGGACCCCGAGCACGAGGATCACCAGCCAGGCCTGCCATAGGCTCAGGTCCGAGCCGACGTCGAACTCGTGCTCGCTGCACTCGGCTGCTCCCTGCACCGTCTCGTTTGGGCTCTGATGATTCGGGTATAAGTTATCCATGCCAGCGGTGGTGCCGCACCTCCGCCCCCTCCTCTCACGCCCGTCGGGCCCTCCGTTGTTTCGCTGCTGCCGGTGATGATGATGATGATGATGATGATGATGCTGTCCTCGTTGTCTGACGCAGCATCATTCTCGTGGTCGTCGTCGTTGTCACTGCTGCCGTCATTTTCCCCTGCGCCTGATGCCGATGCTGCGACAATTTTTATTTAAAAAAAAAAAAAAAAAAAAAAAAAACCACCATTCAACCGTCGAGTTTTGCTGTTGCCTTCCCGCCATGTACGACGGCGATGATTATTATTATTATAATTTGTCATAAAAAAAATGACGATGGCGCGATGAATAACCTGCGCATGTATGAATTGCAGCAGCTCTCGCTGCAAGTGATTATAATTAATAAAAAAATGTGTACAAAAGCTGGTGGAGGAGGAGGAGCAAAGGGTGGATTGGGGAGAGAAAAAAATCGTACGGCGCGTAGGGTGCATCGGCCATACACTCATTAGGGGTGTCGTGACACACTTACGATACTCCTGCCCTTGTCGTGCGCCGCTGCTATTTTCATTCACTCGAGCACGAAATATTCACGCGTCTCTCCATAGAAATGGAAAATCAACCCCTTTTGGAGTTTTTCTTCTTTTTTTTCTCTTTCTTTCTTTCACTCCGGTCGGGCTTTTGTTTGGTCTTTGTATTTATTTTTCATTTTTTTTTTTTTTTTTTTTTTTTTTTTTTTTTTTTTTTTTTTTTTTTTTTTTGCTGTACTGCTTTATTTTTGTCTGGTTAACAATGGGTATATATTATCAATGGTAAGCCCTTTCGAAATTTGAGGTAGTCGGTGGTGCGAGAGTGTTGCTTTTGCGAACTTTCCAGATTTTCCACGTACGTTTTGGAAACTCAAATATTTTTTCTTTTTTTTTTCCCGATACATCCGATGAAAACTCGAGTGATGAATAAAAAAAAACTGACTCCAACGTCCAAGCAAGAAACCCTTTGACGACGATAACGAGCGTACAAATTATTCATCGAACCGTACTTGCAGCGCCATTTACATCACTCTGGAAATCGGTAAATGTTTTAGTTGGAAAAAAAAAAAAAAAAAAAAAAAAAAAAAAAACCACCATCTCGAGCCGAAGTCGAAAACTAAAATGTAGAAACAAACGACGAGAACTTCATATGACAAAGAGTGGCCTTCCAATACGTGTACAGATTAAAGGGACAAAAGTACAGGCCGAAGGGCTCCGCTCTGCTATCGACGAAAATCGGCGGGACGTTATTAAACGTCGATTGATACACAACGTCCAGATCGATAAACGACAAAACAAGGTAAAATAGCAGCGAGTTTACCCATGTACATACACATACACACACACACACATATATAATATACATTACAGAGGTGGAAGAGGACGAGGAGAGGACAATAAAAGACTCCGCTGCTGATACCCGCACGTATAGGTATTTCCACTGCAGTGTGTAGCAGAGCGCGGTGGCGGCGGCAAGTAGCAGCCGTATCGATTCGACGTCATATATATGTATTATAAACGTATCTATTGGATATGTATATACATATGTAAGAGCGGAAAAACGCAGAGGCATGTCATTCAGCCACGTAAGTGGGACGATTACGCGGGATGCGGATGAGATGGAGGATCGCGAAGAAAAAAAAAAAAAAAAAAAAAAAAAAAAAAAAAAAAAAAAAAAAAAAAAAAAAAAA
>NW_019379577.1:297749-309037 GCF_000648655.2 Copidosoma floridanum | reverse complement strand
TTTTTTTTTTTTTTTTTTGCAATTCAACAGAATTGCAAAATTATTCGCCAAATAAGGTATATATGGTAGGCGCCCACACGGATAACCCAACCATCGATGCGCACAGCCTCCCTGTCCTCCCGTCGCTCGCTGCAGCGGCTATATTTGTCGCGCTCTTTTGATTGATTAACTCGTTTTCCGCCCGGCAGTCCGTGCACAGAAGCATCAAAGCCAAGTGCAGGCGCGCCTCAACTCTTTTACCTTTTTTTTTTTTTATTTTTCCCCTACCCCTTTCACCTCGGTCTTTTGTATCCCCTACACGCACATATTTATACACATACACAGGGTACAAGGTATCGCATACTTATTGCTCCCTTGCGTGCAAGTCGAGCTTTTTCCGTGTACGATACGCGATAAAGTTCGCAAAAGGGTGTAATATACATATATATACATATATATATACATATATATATATTTCTACCGATGGATATATCCAAGCTTTTTCCAAGCTCCGTTCCCTGTCTAGACTCACTGGGTCACCAGGTCTCACATTTATTTATTCCGTCCCCAACTCGAGTGGGGCGTCGATGATGCGTTACAACATACACAAGTGCCCCGACCCGAGCACCAATTTATTAGCACCGTCCAATCAACCATGTACGCGTATAAAAACAACCCATCGCTTGGTCGGCCCGTACTTGCGGAGTCACTGTTTGAGGATGGCTTGTTTTTCGTTCTCTCTTTTGTTATCGCGGACAATATCGTCGCTCTCTCCGAGCAAACACACCGCGCGTACATATTATACACACGGGTAAACAGTGTGTCTACTGGAGCAACACACACACGGGTATCGTAAGAGGGGGAGGGGGTGGGTGGTTATCCTCGAGTTGATTTTGGCAAAAAAAATAGTTGGACAGTGTCTCATCGTTGCGCATATGTATGAAGCAATGAGGAAAGAGAAGGGAAAAAGGCGATGTCGTACCTGGACTCGGAGTAGGCAGGCTGCTGGACGCGACGACATGGTCCCGCTCGTCGAGAGCACTGCTGAGCTCCTGCCAGCGCTACTGACAGCCTTGCGTTTTCCACGCACCATATGCACCAGCAGCAGCAGCGTCGACGGCGAGCTTTTAGCCGCCGATTCTGCGCCCTGGGAGCTTTAGCGTCGTCCAAAAGACGCCCGAAGGATATTTATATGCTCGGGCCGGGGGAAGGGAGAGAGGGACGCCCGCGCCGTGGGGGTGTGTGTATCGCTGTATAGGGGACGCGGAGGCGAAAGCTCCGGGAAAAGGCTACTACTGCTAATCCGGGAGAGGGATGAATTTTAATTCGCGATGCACCTTCTTTCGCGTCTCCTTTTGACTGTGTAGCTCGTACATATCTTGTATGCACGTTGCAACGGCCCCTCCACGCTCTTTTGTATTTTTCTTTTTCCCTGCAGCGCTTGGACATTTTGCCTGCTGGCTGCGTCAATGTGTACCCCCCGCCCACCACCGCTTTTGTGTGCGGACCATCCGTCCGCAACTTTCGTAATATAAAAATTTTCCGGAGCAACTTTTCTTCCGTCTCCTCCTCTCCCTTGTCTCGGTCGACGCCCACCTTTCCGGCTCGATCTCCTCCCCCACCCCCCGCTTTTTGTCTTTTAATTTCGAGAGCTTTTTGCACGATGTATATACGGTGCATCTCGGCTTCGTTTTTTGCAGCAGCCGTTGCTTCCATCGATTTGCACTCTTCCCCTCCCCCCCCCCTTTTTTACTCCTTACGCACCTGTTTTTTTTTCTTTTTCTACCACCTATTGATGGGGAGGTCTAAATTTAATATCACTCGTTCGATTATTCCACATTTTTGTGAAACGGCTGCATGCGTATACATTCTTAAGATCATTTCATACCGATTTATTACGAAACAGCTCTCCAGAGATTATTTGTGACGGTACACCCATACCTGAAATCTTATATACGCATACCTACATACACGTATAGAAAAGGCGGTGTTTAGCGCTTCGAGTCATCGGGGGAAGATGTGAATGATAGGGTATTAAATAAATGCCAAAATAACGACTATAATCGATATATTACGGTCGTTATCGTGGACTGGGCTTACAATTTATCCAATTTATTAATCAATGATACGAGGGGAACGAGAAAAAGCCCGAGATGTTGTATTATCGAGTAGACAGAAACATTTTATTTATGTCTTTGTTAACAGTAACTTTGATCTTTTTTTTTTTTTTTTAATATTATTTAATTATAATCACTGATACTTTTATTGAGTGCCATTATTTCTATCCGAGAAACGGATGGTAAGTATTTCTTTAGTAATATAATTACAATTTTATACAAACGGTTGTATGAATTTGCTCACACATAGCCTTATTTTAAAATGATTGAAGTAATTAATCTGATGATATGAAGATCCTTCGATACCTTTCTATTCGATTTTTTTTTTTTTTCTTAATGATAATCTGCCATACTGTGTGATGTTTGAATTTTGTCGATGAAAAAAAAAAGTTAGCAAAGCTTGTTTTATTATTTTAATTATTTGATGTAAAGTCGATGTAGGTAACTTTTTTTAAATAATCAAGATATCAAAAGTTACATTAAAACGATAATACAAAAACGAATTTTGTATACGTATAAAATGTGCATGATTACATGTGCATATTTTAAGAGATAAAAAAAAATGTCCCATCATATTTTAAATAATTCGAGGACAAAACAATTTTTACAGAGGTCAAATCGAATGAAAATCAAGAAAGACCGAGCCTTTCTAAAAATGACGAAATAACTGAAAGTGTAGCAAAATAACAGCCAACAATGAAGGACGAGTTGTTAGATCTACAAAAATGAGTCATTTGTTTTATTTATCCATCCCAAGTTTTAGTACCGATAAATCAAAACAGCCTTCCGATAAACTAGCTCTTAGTAAAAAAATTTTCATACATAATATATACAGTCTTTATCGCTTGATTAATTGATTCTGTAGACTAGTTTATTGATCGTACGGCTGTATACAGGACCATCAGCCAATACCCAACGGAAGGGTCCGCTGGGACTTGTCAAACATCAGTCAACCAAAGCAACATTTACACCAGAACCAAAGAGCGAAAAAAAAAAAAAAAATGAACAATCAATTCTTATCGCCATCTTGGGGATAGTAAAGCCGCAAACGACGCGTGCCGATTTTTTCCGATAAGAATTTTTCAAACAACCAAGGCCTCGAAGATACAGAGCCGCGTCACAATAACCGCGCTGTGAAGACAAAGAATCAATGTCGCTCGCGAATCGTTGAAAACTTCGCGGAGCTGTTCATACGTACAATAAAAAAAAAAAAAAAAAAAAAAACTCAAGTGGCAAACTATACCACCCGGCAACCCGGAAAGAAAGATTATTTAAAAAAAAAAAAAAAAAAAATCACCTCTTACCGATAAACCCCAATGCATACTAAAATCAGCGCCATCATCGAATCGGCAAAACCCAGGCTTGCGTGCATCACGCATATACACCCAATGAACGCGTCAAAAGAGCGAATATGTAAGTACACAGGGGTTCGATAGACCGACATCACGATTAGATTATATGTTACACTTAAATACATATCCATACATATAGGTATTGTTGTTGTTATCATACAGCACTCAGTCAGTCAACTGACAGCGCCGCGCGTCTACTGTACGTGCAGGAGCAGAGAAGAAGGAGAGGGCGAGGGTATAAGGTGCACGTGGCGCGCGTGTGTACCGATAATAGTCAGGAAAGTGACAAAAATATACGGGATCTCCGTTGATTCGCGTGTAAATCACCCAACTGCACACATATTATATGTGTATACATCCGATCGGTAGTCCGGTTCGTTTCATCTGTTTTGTACATGTATATAAGGCACACACCACGGGATATAAAGACGATGTACCGAATGACGCGCGCGATCTAATATGTATATGCAAGAAGAGCTTCTGAAAAACAGAAAATCATCATCACGTAATTACGAGTTCAAGAGCTTTACTCGCTGGTGCAGTGTGTGTGTGTGTGTACAATATGTACTTGTGATCGGGGAGAGGCGCGCGAAAGCGCACTGATAAGCCCGTGGCACTTGTCTTGCGGGCCCGTTGGCTCCGAGACTTCTCGAGTCGTACAGTCGCATTTGTACGGCCGAGCAAGCGCGACCTACCAGCTGGGGATAATCAATCGTCGGGAGCGACGATTCGGTTGTTAATTTGTTGAAATAATCGGTTGGAACAAGCCGGGGGCATGTACGGGCAGCTGATGGTCGGCTTGCAGCGCTCGGGAGGGAGCCTCAGGCGCACGGCTCTCAGGGCCTACTCGTCCTCCTCGAGTATGCCCCTGTCGATTCACCTGACGCCGGTGAGTGTCTTGTTGTACACCCTATCATTTTTTTTTTTTTTTTTTTTTTCTATGCTCTTTCAACAGTTCATTGTCTTTGTCCTTATACGTCTGCATCGAATATACATACACGTGTTACTTGCGCCGATACAAGAACCATGGGTTGTGGTGTACTGCTATTCATACACTTTATTTACCAACATTGTATACCTATCATTGATTGATTCATATGTACATGGTATACCCTGTACAAGTCGATTTTCGATTTTCAAAATCGTTATCTGGTTTATTGTGCCGTGATTTATCGTGACTCGAGTACAATAGGAAAAGGGGGAAGCGAAACGCAAAAAGAGTTTTTCTGATGTTTTCTATGCGCGTCTCCGCGATTTGCAGAAACACTTACTCATACATTATGCCTACACTTTGCCGCGATAACGATGATTTTTATGCAATAACTAGCGAAAGAGAATAGTTGAACTTTAGCCATATTATTTGTTATCCACGAGTGCCATTATCATCGACTGCCATCATCTCCCTGATACTTGCTTAATTATGTTACACATATTGTGCACCGTTGCAATATCTTTTGAATTACAAGTATACATATATACAATACATAGGTATGAAAGATTGTAAGATCAAATATTTGTTACTGAGAGATACGTTTTTTTTTTCGCAAAATCAATCGATCGATTGAATTGGATATCGGTAAAGAGGAATCGCGTATGTGTATAATGTGCGTGTAAACAACATGTACTTACACGTGATGGCTCGCTGTCCGAGAAACGAGGAGATTATTAATCTACGATACGGATATGATATATGTAAACGTGGATAAGAATTAACACAATTAAGAATATAATACGGGTCTCACGTGTTGGGAGTGTGTATCGGTACACACATATTATCTGCTTCACAATACCGATGTTCCTTTATCTATATACGAGCGCTGTGCACTTTCACGAAGAGTGCGCAGTCCCTCGCAAAAAGCATCTCTCTGCGAAACATTAGCCCAAAGCACCTATATTGATTTAGAGGCTTTTGTAAGCCACGAGCTCACGCAACGCGATGGACCAAGAGATAAACAAAAGAAAGAAAAAAAGGCGATTGCCGATCGTATGTAATATTATGACACCCAACAGGGCGGCGTCAGCAACCGGATGGACCTCCGCCGGGAGCTGCAACAGACGGCGGAGCGCCGACGCCGGTCCAACTTCACCGAGCGCAACCAGCTAAAGTACGCCCGGCGATTGGTGGTGAAGCTCGGCAGCGCGGTGGTGACGCGCGAGGACGAGCACGGGCTGGCCCTCGGCAGATTGGCCAGCATAGTCGAGCAGGTGGCCGAGATCCACAACGAGGGCCGCGAGTGCATCATGGTGACCAGCGGGGCCGTGGCCTTTGGCAAGCAAAAACTCGCCCAGGAGCTCCTCATGTCCCTGTCGATGCGCGAGACCCTCAGCCCGGCCGATCACACCCGCGAGCACGCTGGTACGCCCCATTTCAAAAGGGCCCAATTATTAAATAAATATAAAATAAAAAACGTGTGTTGTTGTGGTTGTAGCGCGGATGCTCGAGCCGAGGGCCGCGGCGGCGGTGGGCCAGTCGGGCCTCATGTCCCTGTACGACGCCATGTTCGGCCAGTACGGGGTGAAGGTGGCCCAGGTGCTGCTGACCAAGCCGGACTTTACGAACGAGGAGACCCGCAAGAACCTCTTCAGCACCCTGAGCGAGCTGATAAGCCTGAACGTGGTGCCGATCATCAACACGAACGACGCGGTGTCCCCGCCGCCCCAGGCCCCGGACGAGGAGGTGTCCGGTGGGGCGGGCCGCCGGGGCATATCGATCAAGGACAACGACTCGCTCGCGGCGATGCTCGCCGCGGAAATACAGGCGGACCTGCTCATCCTCATGAGCGACGTCGACGGGATCTACAACCTGCCCCCTTGGAGGGACGGAGCCAAGCTCCTCCACACCTTTAGCTCGGATCAACGGGGCGCCATCACCTTTGGGGAAAAGTCCAAGGTGGGCACGGGTGGCATGGACTCGAAGGTCAACGCCGCCTTGTGGGCCCTCGACCGCGGCGTGTCGGTCGTCATATGCAACGGCACCCAAGACAAGGCCATCGACAGCATAGTCGCCGGCCGGAAGATCGGCACCTTTTTCACCGAGTCGTGCACCAGCTCCGCCCCCGTCGAGGTGGTCGCCGAGAACGGCAAGTCACATACACCCACACTCTATAATATACTCGTGCAATATAATTAATAATAAAAATAACAACGACTTGTGTATGATAATAATAATAATAATAATAACAACGTAAACCAATCCATCCGCAGCTCGGCTGGGGAGTAGGGTGTTGCAGTCCCTGCTGCCGGAGGACCGGGCCGGTTGTATAAACAGCCTGGCCGATCTGCTCGAGTCCCGGCAACCCGACATCCTCGAGGCGAACGCCCGGGACCTGGAGGAGGCAGCCAAGTCGGGTCTGGCCAAGCCGCTGTTGTCGCGGTTGTCGCTGTCACCGGCCAAGCTGCGCTCGTTGCGAGACGGTTTGCGCCAGATAGCCGACAACTCCCTGGAGAATGTGGGCCGGTGCGTGAGGCGGTGCAAGCTCGCCGATGGGCTGGAGTTGCGGCAGGTGACGGTGCCGATCGGCGTGTTGCTCGTGATATTCGAGTCGCGGCCCGACAGCCTGCCCCAGGTGGCGGCCCTCGCCATGGCCAGCGCGAACGGGCTGCTGTTGAAGGGTGGCCGGGAGGCGGCGCACAGCAACCGGGTCCTCATGGAGTTGGTGAAGGAGGCGCTGAGCGGGGTGGGTGCGGCCAACGCGATATCCCTGGTGTCGACGCGCGAGGAGATCGGCGACCTGTTGTCGATGGAGGAGCACATAGACCTGATCATACCGCGGGGCAGCTCGGAGCTGGTGCGCACCATACAGGACCAGTCGAAGCACATACCCGTCCTTGGCCACGCGGAGGGCGTCTGTCACGTGTACGTCGACCGGGACGCCGAGATCGGCAAGGCTCTGCGCATCGTGCGCGACTCAAAGTGCGACTACCCGGCCGCGTGCAACGCCATGGAGACGCTGCTCGTGCACGAGAGCCTCGTCGAGGGCCCCAACGCCGGCTTCTTCACGGACCTCATCGGCATGCTGCAGAAGGAGGCCGTGAGTCGATCTTTCGCCATTCCTCGCGAACTTGAAAGCTCGGGAGAGGATTTTTTTTAATTTTTTTTATTGTTTTTTTCAATTTTACCGTTTCCGATAAGAGTGTTGTCTATACCGTTGTGCAATCCATCCAATCGCCGCGCTCGCTGTGCAAGATTGTTGTTATTGTTTGGTCGCTATGCGTACGAAAAGAAACCATCCCGCGTCTGGAGATAAACTCAACGATTTTATCGCGGAAGAAAATTTTCACTGCAAACGAGGGTTCGAAATTTTTTTTCTGTAAGCTCGAGGTAGGCCAGTCGCAGGGGTGATCGGCGAGTCATTGGTAAAATACCATACAAATCGGCACTCTAACGTCTCCACTCGAACCGATTACCATTTTCGGGGCGAGTCTTTGTGCATGCGGAAGAAATTTCGAACTTTTATCGTGACAAATTTGCTTCCGGCATGGAAAAAACGGTTGTTCGTTGGGAATTGAAAGCGATCGAATTACAGGTAAAAATAAACGCCGGGCCGAGACTGAGCAAGCTCCTGACGTTCGGCCCACCGGCAGCCAAGAGCATGAAAATCGAATACGGCGCCCTCGAGTGCACGGTAGAGGTGGTCTCGAGCGTCGAGGAGGCGGTCGGCCACATCCACAGGTACGGCAGCGGGCACACGGAGGTCATCGTCACCGAGGACCAGAAGAGCGCCTTGTACTTCAAACGCGAGGTCGACAGCGCGTGCGTCTTCCACAACGCGAGCACGCGGTTCGCCGATGGCTACAGATTCGGACTCGGCGCCGAGGTTGGTCACAACCCCCCCCCCATTTGTTATCTTCCCATTTTGTTCGTAAGTAGATGAGAATGATGATCTATTGCTGGTACAGGTGGGCATTTCGACGGCGAGGATACACGCGCGAGGTCCGGTTGGCGTAGACGGCCTCCTCACGACCAAGTGGATCCTCAGCGGGGACGGGCACACGGTGGCCGACTTTGCGGAGGGTGGCTCCAAGACCTACCTGCACCAAATGCTGCCGACCGACGGTTCCTCGTGATCACTGCCCTCCCCCGCGCGTACACCCTTAGTTTGTCTATTCCCTCCCCTCATCTCCTGTTTCGATGACGCCACTTTGTCATCCTCGTCTCTTCGTCATCGCTGGTGGAGTGTTATTTTATTATTTATTTAGATGATATGGTGTTCATCCGCTGATGAATAACCCAACATGTAATACATACCAGCTGGCTGTTGTTGTTCTTGTTGACGGACGCGATTTTCGTTTACCTCTCCTCCCCCGCACTCCTGACCCTTTTTTTTTTCGTGGTATCGTGTAAATTAATTGTTCTACCCATCGCTTGATAATACTTTTTGAGTACAATTGAAGATCGTCCGGCTGTTGTTATCGTCGCGTTTAAACACATTTCTTATCTGTTTTAAGATGTACATAAACATAATATAATACATACCTGTCGTTTAGTATTAAAAATATGCTCTATTGTTTGTACGAGTTTTATATTTTACTCGATTGCGTCCTTTTAGAAAATTTAATATTTAACCATTTGGTCATTATTTTGTCTATTGGTGATTTTTGACTCGAAAAAAAAAAAAAAAAAAAAAAAAAAAAAATCAAGTGTAGTATTTGTAGGTTCTCACTGCGTGTTATCACACACGACACAATATACCTAATGGTGCAGTAAAGTATGATGATTATTCTTGCACTTGGCGTCACGAGATTGGAGCGAAGCAACGTCTTTCAAAGCTTTTTCAAGGCTAGTGGAAAATAACAAAGTGTTTTCATTTCAAGTGTAATTGGATCGATTTCCGTATGCCGTTAAACATTTTTATTCACAAAGTGTCAGCCAAAGATGAGTGACTTTATCTACATCTCTTTGGTCCAACGCTCGATCATTTGCGTAACAGCTAGAAAGATGCATTAAAAAATTTTTACAAAGCTGCTGCGTCATTTAATAATCATGACGGATCACGTTATCCATTACTTCCTCTCATGTCACGTCCAACTAGAAATTCGATAAAAGCATATCATTTATAATTTAATGACAAAAAAATGGACCTAATTGCAGTGATGGTATTTATTTTTCGTGTAAAAATTTGTTTTATTATACGTCGGCTATGGTAAAAAAAAAAAAAAATTGATGATTAACACTTAACAACGACTGCACAGTTAGATAACTGTTCGAAATTCCATACGGTCGATATTGTAGTGCAAGCTCACAGAGCGGGAACACCAAATGGGTAAGTTTTGAGCTTATTTTATTTTTTTTTTTCTGTCATAGTTTTTGCATTATTTAGAGAAAAAAAATTTTTTTTTTCTTTACTCTGAACTACTAGCGCAGATCGATGATTCGAGCAAACGCTGCAGTTGCCTGAAAAGAGGGGATCAGTTGTTCCCGCAATAACTCGAAATTAGGTCGTTTGAAGTTATTAAGCGATAATAAATTTATTTAACCGGCAATAAATTTCATTGACAGTAAACAAATTTGATGTATCGTACAAAGAATCGAATAAACAATGGTTGTTTTGTTATTTTGTTGTTGTTTTTTTTTTCTCTCTTAGTGCTTTGCATTTTTCTTTTTTTTTTTTTTTTTTTTTTTTTTTCCAATTTTTTTTGAAAAAAAAAAAAAAAAAAAAAAAAAACCTAAAANAATACAGGCGGACCTGCTCATCCTCATGAGCGACGTCGACGGGATCTACAACCTGCCCCCTTGGAGGGACGGAGCCAAGCTCCTCCACACCTTTAGCTCGGATCAACGGGGCGCCATCACCTTTGGGGAAAAGTCCAAGGTGGGCACGGGTGGCATGGACTCGAAGGTCAACGCCGCCTTGTGGGCCCTCGACCGCGGCGTGTCGGTCGTCATATGCAACGGCACCCAAGACAAGGCCATCGACAGCATAGTCGCCGGCCGGAAGATCGGCACCTTTTTCACCGAGTCGTGCACCAGCTCCGCCCCCGTCGAGGTGGTCGCCGAGAACGGCAAGTCACATACACCCACACTCTATAATATACTCGTGCAATATAATTAATAATAAAAATAACAACGACTTGTGTATGATAATAATAATAATAATAAAAATAATAACAGTAATAATTTTATGTTAACACCATTATCGTTACTGCTTGCATTATTTGAATAAATAATAACTTTTATTTACAAAACATATGTGCAGTGTAACGGATTAAAAAAGTTCTTTCCTAGATTATTAAGTAAATATATCTATATGTATTTATCGTGACTTTATTGTTAACGTTATTATGTACGACAGCCTTCAATAACAGTAAGTATGTATCCCTTCTTTTTTTTTTTTTTTTTTTTTTTTTTTTTTTTCAAATGATCTCCCGTGTTTTCATATCGTCATCCATACAATTGCACGGTGCATCGCAAAAGTGATCATTTGCTACGTACAAAAATGAAATTCGGGCAAAAGTCATTGTCGAATCAACGAGTGAGACAACAACGTGATTACATCGTTGGACTAACGTGCAAACGTACAACTTTGGTGTAATTAAAAATCAACTAGTTGTCCTCGATCGGGTACATTTGAAGAAAATGTGCTCATCGTTGCTCGTATAATAAACATATAGAATTACACGTCCACTTGTTGCGTATAACTTAACCAACGAATCTAAAACGTAACATTCAGCGCAGCAACAAAGCATATACTCTATGACAACTTGTGGGTATACACGTATGCTCTGCAAAATTCAAGTCGCTTTATCTCTCGTACAAGAAGTTTCACACTCATACGACTCTACGTACTTTTTTTTTTTTTTTTTTTTTTTTTTTTTTTTTTTTTTTTTTTTTTTTTTTTTT
>NW_019379577.1:277136-297283 GCF_000648655.2 Copidosoma floridanum | reverse complement strand
AAAAAAAAAAAAAAAAAAAACTTGTGAACGAAACTCGTTGAATTTTTTTATACAAGATGCGATCGAACGTGTTTTCACAATTGCACGATTATTCTTCAGTACAACTCAATACAAGGCTAATTATTACTCGAGAAAATCATCGAATGTCTAAAACGACATGTACTTACTTGTTTTTTCAGTAAAAATTATATCTTAGTCTACTTTTGAATGTATAAAAGAAAAAAAAGAAATCCTTAACTAGTGTATAGTTTGATACGCCATGAAATACACTTTTTGTGCCATATACCAAAGTATTGCGTTTCTCACAATTCCGATTCGACCTCAAATGTACGCACACGCACGCATACAGCATAAAAGGGAATAATTGACACATTGAAATTTTCGAGAAAAGTCTTTCTGTGCTTCGATGAATACTTTATGTATATAGGTATGTATATATAATATATTTATGTGTGTGTATTTATACGTTTTAATCCTCATCATCTGGAGTACGGTGTAATATATACTTGGCGCAGGTACAAATAATAAAATCAATCAACGTGCATCCTTAAAAAACAAACGCGAAGTAGTTGCAGTATATTGATGAGTATACGTTGTAAACGGTCCACACGCGCGTGTATACGAATAAATACACACACCCTGACCTCGATTCGTCATCATGTACAAGTCGATTACAAAAGCTTTCGTTAGTTTTCCGTGGTGATTCGGCCAGTGCCAAAACATTGTTTATTATATATATATATATTGTAGTGTTATCATCGTGTATAAACACTCTTCGAAGTTGGACTCGTCGTGGAAGAGCGAGACCTACGAATGGTGATAATTTCTGGAAAAAAAAAAAAAAAAAACTGCCGAACGATGACTGTGGGTGTACAGGTGCCGTGTGTACACCCCAAGAAAACTCTTTCATCACCGGTACAGGTGTACACAAGCAGACCCGCTGAAAGGAGGAGGCAGAAGCTGGGGGTAGGGTTGGGTTACAGGTACTCGACAATGTCGCACTTGATGGAGATGTTGGGACAACTGGCGACACTAGCGCCGTACCGGCTGGTGGTGCTCTTGTGGCGCTCGGTGAGCAATTTTTGGAAAATCGGCAGTATGGTGAGGTCGAGGAGCTCGCCGTCCGACACGGCGCTGTACATGCTGGAGGAGCCCGGCTGGCCGTGCTCCCGGGTGCCCCGAGCCGTGGCGGCCGAGCGCGGGTTCAAGGAGCTCCCGAACTTGTTGTTGTGAATCGTGGCTACGTCCGGTGTGCTCTGGACGTGCTCGAGCCGGCTGGCCTGCTGGCGCAGCTTGTTGGGCCGGGCCTCGCCGGGATGGTGCAGGCCGGCGTGCCGGTGCGCGCAGTCGCGCGAGCGCCTTGCTGCCGCGCGGTGGGGACACTCGGACGCAGGGTGGCCCCGTTGCCCCCGATGCAACTGATGGTGCTGCTGCTCGTGGTGGTGGTGGTGCTGCTGCCTCGGCTGCTGTTCCCGCGAGCGCTCCGACACCGAGCGCTGCATACTCCTGACCAAGACCCCGCTCTCCTCACGGCGTTCTGCGGCAACGACAAACGTCCAAGTTGTAAACAAAATAGGTAGGTATAATTATCGTGTGTTGGTTTTAAATTCTAAATTTTCATCGTCAACGGAATCTCGTGTCACATTGCCAAAATCTACGCGGATCCGTCAATATTGAAATTTACGTCACGGTGATGAATGATTCAAAGAGAAAAACTGAAAAGCCACCGGTAATTGCTCTAATCTTCAAGATCTCGTTGAGACGATACACCCAGTAATGATGTGCATCACGTGTTACATTCCTCCCTATGAATGAACAACAAAAATCTAGGTGACAAGCATCGCACGTACCCGTGTCGGAGGAGCAGCTTCCGGCGAGGGCGACGCTCGGCGAGCTGGCGTTCCTTGGCTGGTCGTGGTGCCGGTGCCTCGTCGGCTTGCCGCCACCTCCAGGCTGCACGTCGGCCGAGCCATTGAGGACGAGAGCGGGCCCGTGGAGGTGCGTCCGGCCGGCATTACCGGCGACGCCGGCCGGCCCGCCGGTACCCCCGTGTTTCTCGCACCTGTAGCCCGTGCCGAAGCTCAGGGCGCGCTTGTGCCCGCAGTCGTTGGCGTGCCCGCAGACCCGGGGCAGGGTGCCGAGGGTGTCCTCGTACGCGACGCGCGCCACGTTCTCCGTCGATATGTAGCTGATCGAGTTGGCGGGCACGCTGGTGCGCCGGCGCTCGAACAGCTCGTGCTGGGAGCGGGCGAGCTCGGCGCCCTTGGCCGAGGCGCGTCGCTTCAGGGACGATTGACCCGGTCCTTGTGGCCGGTGGTTGTGCTGGTGGCAGGCGTCCGTCGTCTGCTCGTGCAGCTCGCCGAAGGAGACGTTTTTGGCCGGTGGCGGTGGGGTCGGTTGGCGGGAGCGCCTCGACGGGGCATGCTGGGGCGAGCCGGTGTCGCTCTCCTCGTTCGAGTGGCTCTCCTCGACGTACTCGGTGGCGACTCGTCCGTTGGGTGCCCGGGCCGGGGCCTCCGGCTGGGCTATGCGTGCCCTGCGCCCGAGGGTCGACACCTCGGCTGAGGATGGCTGCTTCAGGGCCGAGGGTAGCGGCTGGTGGGGCAGGCCGGTGCTGCGCTCGCTCGGCTCGATTATACCCAGGCTCCTCGAGAAGGACGTCTTTTTTCTGGGCGGAAACAAGTTAAATTGATCCTCGCTGTTTCGGCTCAACCGCAATCCCGCGTTTCATACGTACTTGGCGGCCTGTTGCTCCAAAGTGCTCACGTTCACGTAGTCCCCTTCGAGCTGCGAGACGTTCGTCGTCGAGTTGAGGCTGCACATGGACATCGAGACGTCGGTAGTTTCCGTGGTCACCGACGGCCCTGCAAATTTCCAAACCACAAGGTTATACGTTATACACACTTGTTCCGACTCTGCACATCAGGCTTTCAATCACCGCTACGTTATTATATGCAATCCAGCAGTCAAAAGTTGTTTATAAGCACTAAAATATATATATATATATATAGATGTTTGTATACTAAAGTTGGAATGAACGAGCGTGTTTGCGAGTGTATAATATGTATGAAAAAACTACTGATGTTGGTGCTGCTACTGTAACGTTTGAGGCCAACCTCATATGATAAATACATACCTACTTTTCAAGTCACAACTAACGAGCATTCAATCGAGTATCGTAAGTTTTGCGTCCTACGGGATCGAACATTATTTTGCAACGAATCGTTACAATTTTGAAAAAAAATGTAAGGACTACGTGATCCAAACTATACGTAATATAACGCTACTTTGGCAATCGAGGACAAAGTGATATGTCATGCAGGTGCACGAGTCGGGTGATTGGCATTTACTATCGTTTCATGGTCGAAGAAATGGCAACTTTGATGATGGACTGACCTTTGAAATTTTGCGTGCTTTGCCGCTGGACTGTGAGCTCTAACATACACATAACACCGTGAGTTAAAGGGGAAACTTATCTTTTTTTCTTTTTTCTTTTACACTTTGTACAGAAAATAAGCTTGAATGATTTTGATAATATTTACATTGTCTTTTGAGGCAGTGGAGAAGAGATGGAAAAAAAAGGTGACTATACAAAACTAGGAGCGGTAGGTGCGGAGGAGAGCATATATTATGTAGACAGAAAAAAAAAAAAAAAAAAAAAAGCAATCGTCCTTGCCTTCTCTCCTGATCGTTGGCGCCTCGTGCCTCGGAACGGTCAACCTGTCCATGGCAGTCTGCGTGTCCCCGGAAATGCTCCCTTCATCGCCCAGTCTTCTCATGTACAACTGCAATGACGAGTGTTTCCCTCGTTTGAATGAAACAAGCAAAAGTCGAAGATACAAGGGAAAAACCAAACCAACATCGAGCTCCGATTCCTTGTCTTGGAGTTTTTTCCTGAACTTTTGATTGGCAACCGTCGCGTCCTTCAGCCGGTCCTCCAACTCGCTGATGCTCGAATCCCTCCGCGCTTTCGACATCGGCTTCAGCGTAGGTCGGAATCTCTTGTCTATTTGGCCCTGAGGATTTCTCCGCAGCTCTATGAGCTGCCGGACCACGAACGACGACCATTAGGTTTTAACACACGCGTACATTATATTGTGTGTGTCTATATGATTAGCGCAACATACCTTGGGCACGAAGACGAGGCACAGCGTGGCGGTACTGCAAAATATGATGAAAACCGACAACATGATGAACATGGCGTCCTGCTTGTCGGCCAACACGAAGCTTATCGCAGCCCCGGTTATGCACATTATCACGACGTTGTAGACGCTCATGCCGACGTACTTGCTGTCGTTAAGGGCTGGTATGCTCACGTGTCGCGTCTCCCAGGCCAGAAAAGCGCCGAATATCTGTTGTGCGGATGTTTTTTTTTTTTTTTTTTTTTTTCATTCGACGACCAACGAAAATGAACAAACAAACGTTTATACCATCAGAAGACCCTTGTAAGCGTATATGCATCCCAAATATATGGTCATCCTGTTGCTCTGGCAGTACTCGTTCTCCGGGAATATGACAATGTCCTCGCTCGATGGGTGCAACTAAAGAAAATAATCATAAAACGTTGGAGAACGACGAAAACATGGGTAATCACGTGTAGGGTCTTACGTAGGGCTCCATCTGCTTGGTTTCCCGGTAGAAAGGATCGGCAACCTGCCAGGTCGTCATTATCGCGAGATCGATGAACAATAGTATCCCGACGACCATGAACAGCTGGTAATCCTTGATGACCTGGACGGAAAAAAAAAAAAAAAAAGAAAAAAGTTAAAAATAGCCAAAGCCTCGGTGGTGGGTGTAAAAGGTCGCGTCTCACCTTCTTGTTGAGCTTGACGTCGGTGAATATCGAGTGGACGCGCCAAGTCTTGGAGAACATGGAGCCAAAGGCCAGGGAGAAGCCGGCCATGAGGAGCCAAGCCCGAGCCGTGCATATGTACGGGAAAGCCGTGACGCTCGACAGCTGCGAGTCCAAGCCCAGAAAGATGACGCTGCT
The DNA here is from genome assembly GCF_000648655.2 of Copidosoma floridanum. The sequence continues at coordinate 292,293 of NW_019379577.1, read as the reverse complement.
GTAGGTGAGCATGCACCCGACGATTATGAGGTTGTTCAGATGGGGCGACGACATTTTTATGTACCTGCACCAACGGACAATTATTATTATTTTTTTTTTTTGTTCCTCTCCTCTTGGCCCGATGTTGCGGATCAAAAGCGAACATATGCACGTACCTCTGATTCCGATACCTGATGTTGATGGCGAGGAACACGGCGGCCATGACGATGCCGATGCTCGCGGCGGAGGCCAGAAGCACGTAGATCGATATGTTGACCGTCGAGTGCTCGATCAGGTGGACCGTTCTGTCCTTGGGCGGGTACTTGCCGCGCCAAACCAAGGGCTCGCCCCTCGACAAATCCAACGTTTTGCTGATCGCGTCGTACTCGCCGACCTTGACCTCGCCGTTGCCACCTGTACACACGTGCGCCGTCACCATCAATCGGTGCCATCACCAACAAAAAAAAGAAAAAAAAAAAAAAAAAAAAAAAACTACTCACTTTGAAACTGCTTGAGTAGGATGTAAGCCTTTCTTTCGTTGTCGTAGAAGCGCACGGGACCCTATGGGGAAACGGAACAACAGCGTTGCATGTAGGTGTAAACAAGAGAGAGGATAGGCGGGATGATCAATGGACTTACGGTGACACCTTCGAAGCTCGTGTTCCTAAGCGCCTCGAGGAACAGTCGTTCCCAGAGCTCGTCCCTGTAGCGAAAATCGGCGACCGTCTGGTTCCGCCGGAAGTGGCGTATTCGTCGAGCCACGTGCTGAATCGCCAGAGCCACCGCCCATATGCCGTCGTACGTGTAGCCGTGGAAGCGCGAGTACTCGGAGTCCCGGCGCGCGTCGTACTCCTTCAGGTACTCGTCCGGCGTCTGTTGGAAGCGAACCTTATTTATTTATTTTGTTTATTTATTTATTTTTTTTCTGGTATAAAAACGACGGATTAATATATAGTCATGAAAAAGAATACAAATAAATGTGCGAGTACATAACAATTGCTGGGAGAAAACGCCCAAGTTAAGTTGGTACGGGTGATTTGGCAGCGATTCATAATTTTAGCCGGTGAATCGGTACGAATATTCCCTGGTTCGGATACTTAACGCATATAAAAGCCGAGCAGGGCTTTAAGCTTAAAAACGTTAAATTTCTCCTCGGTGGCTGAGTATAGGTGCCACGAGGGAGGGGGTGGGGGAAAATTGATCTGTCAGAGAGACGATCGAGACGAGAGTGCACTTATACAGACGCGTACGGTGTGCTCATTTTCAAAGGAGAGCGCTTTCGCGTACACGCGACGGGATCATCTCTCTCAAGTGGCGCACCAGCGACGGGAACGAGACGAGTTATATACATCGTCGATTATTTTTCACGCGAGTATTGAATACATGCCGTGCACGTACATGTGTGCACATATACGTAGACGGCGGGGGGCACAAAAGCCCCGGGGCTCTCTCACTTTATTTGCTCGAGGGAGCGTTACACGTATACGCAAAAGCGCGCCGACTGTCACTTGCACGGCGAGTTTATCCATCATTTTTTCTTTTTTTCTTCTTTTTTTTTGCCACCCGTCAATCCACACGCGTAGGGTGCTTTTGGGAATTTTGAAACGCAAAAGGGCGCTTGAAGCGAAATAACAAGAAGCTAGACGAGTGGTTTGGAAAAATTTTTTACTATCCCAAGATTCCCAGAGACGGCAAAGTGGCGTTTTCAACGGAGACCCGTGCGTGTGTTTTTGCACTTGTTTTCCTCTTCGTTAGCTCGTGCCGGCGTCGAGGATCTCGCGACGGTCCAATTTAAGTTTTTCGGCCAGCCGTCGCCGAAAAACTTTTTCCTCCCGCCCCTCCGCCCGGAGGCGTCGCGAGAGTTGCCAGGAACCCGCCGAGCTAAACAACCGGCTGTGCGCCCGTGACGAGTAGAGTGGGAAAAGGAGAGAGGGGCAATAAAGGGCCCCTGGGCTGTTTCCTGGCGTCGATGGCAGCAATAAACAAGACGAGGTACGCATGTACGGATGCGGTGGGTTATGTACTCACGATTCCAGAGACGGTGATCTGGCGCTCGGTCGATAGGGGCAGCAGGTCCGTGAGGATGGTGCCGTGCAGCGCCTCCTGGAGCTCCGAGGGTGCGCACATGACGTCCGGGCTGAGCCACCACTTTTCCGTGTACATGCCCACGATGACCCACTGGTACTTGCGACCGTACATTTTCAGTCTGCACTCACAAAGGGCCCATTTATTTTATGAAGTTTACCAAAGGGGGAGGGGCTGGTTTATCACTGGGGGTTGACGATAACTTGATCGAGCATCCGAAGGATTTCCGGGGCTCCGAATTCAGTCACAAGAGCTATTTCTTTTTTTCTTTCTTTTTCGAACCGTTAATACAATAGAGAGCGTGAAAAGTAAGGCTATCGATGCTATCTTTGTTTTCGAGCGACAACTCATACCGAGAACTTTTTTCTTTTCAATCCTCCTTCGTACCATCGTCATTAAAACACTTTCGAATAAGCAGACTTGGGCGCAAGCAATGGTTTTTCTAAAACTTCTTTTTGTCGCAAAACAATGGATTACAATAAGTTAAAAAAAAAAAAAAAAAAAAAATGGCCAAAGTGTTGAAACAGCTATACTTGAATTAAAAATTTTCTTGTTCAGCAGAATTAATGCACTTTATTTCGGGGGGAAAAAAAAAAAAATTGCTCTCTCGAAATACATTGAAAAATCTAAAAACTGTCCAATTGCACGCCACACCGCTCACCTGTAGGCTTCGCAAAAGATCTTCATAGCCCAGACCTCGTTGAAGTTCCCGAGGATGATGCGGACGTCCTTCTTTTTGAGCTTCTCCAGAGCCGACGCGACTTCCGTGGCAAAGCTCTGGCTTTCGACGACTTCGATCGAGTTCTGGTCCAAATCCGAGACCAGTCTGTTGTGCGCCTACACGTTTAATGACACAAGAATCATACCAACTTTCAAAATATAAATATATGTACCGACGCGAACCAAAGAAAAAAAAAAAAAAAAAAAAAAACCATAGGTGCACGGTTAATTATGTGTGCGCAAGAAAAAAAAAAAAAAAAAAAAAACTCAACCCTCCTTGTTTTACTTTATTTTCTTTTCCCTCTGCTTGAACAAAAGTTAGAGAAGCCGGAGGTAAATAACGCTATTTCGGAGGTGGTGCGCGTAAAACAAATGAAATCCAATTAAGGTAAAGCAAGCGGGTCGTCGAGACGGAGAGAAAACGAGCCACGTACCTACATAAGTATAGCCATGCACACACGCGGTAGTGTACACGTGTACACACACCTATATATACGCAGAAGGCAGTAAACCCTCGGAAAACGAGAGTTGCTTTGATGTTTGAAGCAAAACGCTTCCGCCGTTTCCGGCTCTTGCACACGTATATATACCTACGACTAAATCCTCCCCTCCGCGACTTTTCATTTACATCTCGCGCTTCTTCGTCATTATACACCTCGGCCGTTATACTTTCCGAGCCGGTTACAAGGGACCAAAAATACCATCGTCGCGCTCTGTTTGACTTCATTTTCCCCGCGACTTCTTTTGCCTGTACCCGTTGTATACGTGGATACAAAAAATACAACAAAACTTTGCGAACGAAGAGCCCGTGTGCATTAGGCGCCCCACAAAGTTGCGAGCGGACGCGCAAATTTCGACGCTGTGCTTTTCCGCTCGTCCCCTCTCGAGGGACGAATTCCCCCGAAAGGGGTGTATGTAATATTGTGGTCGTTGTATGGGGGACGAAGTTGCTTACCAGGGCGTATCGGGGCTCGTTCTGGTATATCGTGCCCACCCGGGTCCAGTTGAAGTTGTTGAGGAGGGTGACGCGGGGCGCGTTGAAGGCGTTCTCCGACGGCACTATCCTGAAGAAGTTTGGAAAGTTGTCGCTGGTGAACATCGGGTGCGTGTCCGCGTAGCTCAGCTGTGGACAGAGAGAGACTCGTGTCATGACGATTTGATCATGTTTCGTGCTTTGCAACAACAAAAGTTGAGCTATTCTTCAGCTCTAAGCGCGAAAATAAGCCACATTGCATACACACATAGTTTCGGGGGGGTTTTCCTCCCCCCCCCTCTCCTTGCATTTGGAAGCAGAGAGAAAAAGTATTTTGATTTGGGTGTGAGAATTTAAAAATACCGCTCTGAATGTTTATTTGACTTTCAAGGAAAAAGCGTGCCAAAAAAAAAAAAAAAAAAAAAAAGAGAGAGGATCTAAAATTTTTCGTTCAATCATGTATAGCTACTCGTGCAAAACGTCAGTTTGAAAAGTTATCCGATAAGAGCAAATAGTGTTTTTTTTTCACCGAAGCTCAGTCGTGAAGGGATGAAAAAAAAAAAAAATTTTTGTTCCCCTTTGAATCCAAGCAGCGCAACGAAGGTAGAGGTCAATCGAAAATATAACTTTGAGCCTTGAAAAGTGGATTAAAACAACAAAACTCTCGGGGGGTGGCAGCCCTCGGAAATTCTCTATGTACGCGAGAAATGATAAATTCCAAGCTCGGTTGGCCGTACTCCTGCGGACGATAATACGTGTACTACGTAGCCACCGCCTTTGGTGATTTCATTACCCCTGAGGGCGGTCGGCCGGAAACCCCGTGACCGCATCGGGCAAAGAGCGCGACCGCACTTCTTTGAGCAACAAGTGCTATATTATGTAGCCGCGCTATTTGAAAAGCCCCTCCTCGATGATGCGGGGCTCTGTGTGTCTACGTATATAATACGGTTGCCACTCGGCTGAGCCCGAAATCCAAAAACTTACAAAGAAACGAGCGAATAAGCACCCCCCCCCACCCCGTTGTTCGACAAGGGCTCGAAACTATCCAACCCATCAGCCTTATACACATATTACATGCCATGCACTCGACTCGTGAAAGCTCTTGTTCGCCGTCGTGCCTTTTCCCTTTTATACGTCCTCTTAGGTGCAGCTTATACCACTGCGACAACATATCGATCCATCATCGTCACCCCCTTAGCTGCCTGACAATTTATCCTCTACGTTACATCATCGCCTGATGCGCGGCGGTACAGTGTTCTCACTCCCATTACACGCGCATGCACTTTCGATCAAACGGGTTAGTCGAAAGTTTAGTGGCTTATGTAGCTGCAGGTGTTTCATGTCTTTTTGGGAGGAAAAAAAAACAAAAGGGTCAGTGAGATCGTCGACCTTTTAGCTAATTTTCAAAGCCCTTGGCTCTGGGTCTGAAAGTCACGCGATAAAAAAATTGGAAAAAAGTGTCGCGGTACACCCAAAGGGTTTGACGAGCGCGTCTCAACGCGACACCCAAAGTGGATTGTCAATGGAAGGTCATCCAGGGGCGTATAATTAATATCGCCCGGAGCGCGGAAGCACGCTCTGGTTGCCGTACACATGCGCCAATGAAGCCTTCCCTCTTGGCTTGGGAATAGGATAGGAGCAAGAGGCTCCCTCAAAAAGCTCCGCACCATATGTCTATGTATACACCGTACATTATGGTCTCAAAGGAAGTTAGAGCTCGTTAGGTCTCTTTGCTCGTAAATTATCGAATCAACGGTGTTGACCTCTCGACCGTGTACATGTACGCGATACGAAGGCCGATGCCAAATTTTCATCGATCCCGCGTTGTGCCGGAGTCGTCGGAGTTGACACGTGTATATATAAATATGAGTTGACTTTGGGTATATAATATAATATACGAAGCGCGAACGCACTTGTCTTCGATTGTACACGTTTTGCGCGCAGTGTAAGTATAATTACGATAAGTGCAGTGATTTATCGGGTTAAATTAACCTTATATATACATTTTGTACATCGGCTCATAATATACATCACGTTTCGGGTAATAGAGAGGAGGAGGAGGAGGGGGAGGAGGAGAGGTCTGATTCGATGATAAAGGGTCTATTAAAATTTTCATAATTTCGTTTGAATAATGAAACTTACAGGGCGGTGGGATGGGCTGGAGGGAGGAGAGGGGTTAATTAGATTCTTAATTGATAAGTCGAGACTCTCGGTCTTCTTCTTCTTTCGTATACTTTCCGTGAGACGAGTTCATCGGCGCTCGCGCACCGAAGGACTTTTTATTAGGTATTATACTCTGATGGGATTTTTCTTTTGCGCGGAACGACCGACTGACGAATGGAAATTTCTTCTTCTTTTTTTTTTTTTTTTTTTTCTTCTTCTTCAACCCCCCACTCGGGGCCAATTGGCGCTTGGCCGTGCGGAAAATGGTTTAATTAATTCTCTTGCGATAAAATAATACTCGACGAATCGTAGTCGACCTCTTGCTTTTTATCGTACCCACTTCTCGGCTGCAGCAGTAAATCCTGGGATTCTTTTTTTTTTTTTTTTTCATGAAAAAATACCGTTTGCGCGAATCAAGTCGACGCGACGAATTTGCAAAAATGACCGATTCAACCCACCACTAGTTGTTTCTTCTTCCACCTCGGCGGTCGATGAAATAACAAAACGCGAAAAAACATTGTGTTCGGATCGATGGTTGACACGTGCTTACTTTCGACCAAACCAGCCGATGAAACTTTGTTTCACACCAAAACGCAACAAATGTTCGCAAAATTGCTTGAAGTAGCAATTTTCATCCACGATGGTCCACCCGATGCAAACAGGTGTACCGAACGAAAAGCCAAAAAAACAGACGGAGAGTGTAAACATTTCACCGCACCGAGGGAGGTTTGGTTGTTTATTTTTTCCCGTCCCACCGCGGGCGAATTAATAACAAAGACTCCCGAGTGGGTCCATCAGGGGGGGGGGGCGGGCAGAGTCCACCTGCAAATTATTTATAGCCTCCTTGGACCGGACGACGAGGCACATCAGGCGCTGCAGGCGAGGATGAAACTCCCCCGAGCCGCGGAGGAGAGAGAGTTTATTCTCCATCTATATGTAAATTCGAGGTCCGGCCGTGGTTTGTTGCGCGCCTGGAAGCTCGTATCAACTCTGCCTAATTGCTCCAGCACTCCCGGTTCTATAACGCCCTTAACGCGCCGGTACGCGCGTCCATTCCATTTTTGTTTGTTTTTTGTTTTACACCCACTTGAAAACTCTTTGGAAACTCTCTCCGTCCGGGGAGGGGACATGCACTGCGCTCGTGTATTGCCCAACAATTCCGTGACTCGAAACGGTACCCCCCCCCCCCCCCACTGCATGTAACAATGTTACCGGCAACAACAGCAGAGGCAGAGAAAATAAAAACTACACCCACCTGGACCTACAGCATTGGCAATGGAATGCAGCCGAACGACATGATGGGAAAAAGTGAAATTGCGAGCGCGCACGATCGCGGGGGGGAAATCGATATTCGGGTCGAAATTGATTAGAAAATAAAAGGAGAGGCCGAAACTGCTCGGGTTACGTTTCATGGGGAGGCTCGGGTGGGGGGGAAAAAAAAAAAAAAAAATAAAAAAAAAACAGCCTCGGTGTAACCGGTGCTAATAAATATTTCGTATAAGGAGAGAAGGAAAAATCCGAGGGAGGAGAGGAAGAACAATAGGAGAGAGAGAGAGAGCTGCGTTTAAAAATAGGGGGTTGGGTGGAAGAGAAGAGAGACAGGGAGCGCGGGAAATCAATATATAGAGGGCGAGGCCGTGTACGTATGCTTGTTGCACATCAAACAAAAATGCGAACGCTTGGGTGTACTTACGGCCCCCCCCCTTTTTTTTTTCTTTTTATAAAAGACAGGTGCAATGGACAATGTATACCCACCTGCGTGAGACGCCAGTGTTTGGCGGCCTTGGCAATGGGGTCCGTGACTTGGGTGCAGGCGGCGCCGAAGAGCATGACTTTGTGCGGACCGCTGTGCATCATGTCGAAGAAGGCCTTGACTCCGACCGCCGCGTTACACTGCAACGTACAACAATCACGATCAAGCTATGTGTACAAGTGTCAAGTGTTTTTTTTTTTTTTTTTTTTTTTTTTTTAATCAGTATAGTTATGCAGTTTTGTCAAACAATGTATATATTTTATAAAATCGATGTATGGTAAAGATGGTACAGCGAGTACACGTCAAAGGACTGCAGGCAACTGATAATTTTCTCTCGGATTTCGAGGCACCGGAGAAACTCTATATTATATACGTGTACATGGAGCTCGGCAAACTAGGTAAATATTCAATTCGACGGGCTATGTATGTATAGCTCGATCTCGTGCTCCTTCGCATCTCTATGTACTCTCGTTGCCATCCGTCCTAAATATATATATATATATATATATATATATATATATATATATATATATATATATACGTGATTAACACAACTACCTCGCGAATCTTTCGATCTTGGCTTTCTGGCAACTAGTTTTCATGCATATACCGACGTAATTTGATTGTTACTTTGACGCGTGATTTTCTTTCCCCACAATGTAAGTAACACACGCTGAGGAACGATAAAATTTTACGGTAATAACGATGATGAAAAAAAAAAAAAAAAAAAAAAAAAAAAAAAAAAAAAAAAAAAAAAAGCAACAACACGATAAAATTTCCTCGTTACAAAAGTCTTTAGAGTCTCATGCGTCGATCGTTCACGTTTTACCCACGTGTTTGGACAAAATTTAATATCGCACCGTTAAATGCGACACAGTAAAGTTTATGTATATAAGTAATGGCTGAATGTACATCGTATATGATTGAGCAGTAACGAGCGGTGCAATTAAAAAGGATACTCAAAAATGCGCGTCGCACTGTATAAACACAAATACACACACAGTAGGAAATGACAAAACCTACCGGCCGACCAACACGAAGGTATAAATATATGTACACACAAAAAGAAAAAGCACATGCTTTTCACGTATAAACGAGCAACTTTGCGATTCAAGGCTTTTCCAACGTATAGATAAACACACTCTCGGTTCCCCTCCTTTGAAACTAGGTCTCATTAGTAAAATTTAAAATACACGCGAGTGCCCCCGTTGGCGCACGAGCAAAAGTAGGCAACAATTAACAAGGGAAATTGTACGTATGTATGTATGGGCAAGACGTAAAACAGCTTTCGCAAAGGTATAACGTTTATACATGCGAGTTTGCGTACAAGTATATTCCCGCACAATCCGACGATTTTTCTCGCGAATGTTTCACGACTTGTGTGTCCTCGGGTGTTCCATTTTCGCTCCTGTCGGCAGCCACTTTCCCGAAGCCAAACGTACCCGGGGCTTTGTTTCCCTCCTCCTCCTCCCCGACTTTGCACCCATATCGTATATTATTACACGGGACAAGCCTTTGACCGCAATACGCATTTAATCGGCTTGGGCGTGTATATTATACATGAATGTGCAAGGGAGCGGAGCAAAGTTTTCCCTGGAGCTTTTCGGGCTCTCGTGCGGGCGAGGGGCCCCGAGAAGCGAGATCAGTTGAAGAGGGAGGGAGACGTGGGGTATCACATCACGTTCTCTCGCCACGGCGCGTCGGCAGCGGAGGAAGCTGCCTCCAGCCAACTAATTATCCGGATCCCCCCAGCTCCGCTATAGCTGTGAATTTCGAGCTGCTCCCTCTCGCGTGCTCGAGTAGGTGTCCATATGTATATGTATACACATGCAGCGAGTCCCGATTTGTGCCCCCCCCCCCCCAACCCCCGTTCATTCGTTTAAAAGTCGAAATGGCCTCTCACTCCAACCGCCAATGGCCAATTTTGGGTGTAGCCCGTTCGAATTCCACGCGAGCCGGCGAAAGAAGCTCCGCGCGGGGGATTCTCGAAAGCGAGGTCTATCGTCGGAATGTCGTACAATTTTCATCCTTTCCTCGTTAAGCTGTATTACCGTTGTGGGAGTACATGTTTTCTTTTAATTTTCTCGTCGTGATTAAGCTGATGGTTATCCCGCAGCTGCTGTAGGTGATTAATTAGCTAATGGGGGACGGAGGGATTACGCAATAGGTGCAAGTGTACTTGCACACACGCACCTCTTGTTTTAATGTAATTAAAACTGACTCCATCGCCGTATCAACTTTGGGTTGTTTGTTTGTTTGTTTGTCCCAACTATGTGCACTGAGAGAGAGAGAAAAAAAAAAAAAAAAACAATTACCACGCTAGAATGGTAATCTTGTGCCATTTCGCACATTGCCATTAAAACACAGTAATTTTTATCATTTTTCTTTGCTCTCAATAAAGGGAGAAACCTTCGGCAAAGCCAAAAAGTACAGGATGCTTCTCCCCCCCCCTCCCTCGTGTATGGGCATTGACACTTTTGTGTCGAATAAAAATCGATACTCGAGACAGACGAGCCAATTGATACGTTTATCACCCCCCGACACCCGAATCGCGTTGAGAGCAAGACAAGTACTTTCATTCCCCCTCCCTCTTGGCAAGCGCTGTCTTTCGCCCCTTTGCAAGCTCTCGATCGAAAAAGACCCACGCGAGCATTTTCGCACTCGAACGCGAACAAAGGGGGGAAAAGGAAGCCGCGGTTACACGAGCATCGTCCGTCGACCCGTATACGAGACACTCGCGTGTTTTTGATTAAACACACCCCGCTAAAGAGCCGATGATGCATCACATCAACCCCACCGGGACGAATAACACCATCAGCCCCGGCGGTATTGTCGTTGCTCGAGTTTGTCGTGCCAATTCGCTCGCGGGCCACTCCTTATGTATACACACGCGTCGCGTGCGCCAATACCCGAGCTTGTAATTATTATACCTATACGTATGCGCATATCCGGCTGATGCGGCGGCAGTGAAGCGTACATTTTCATTAGGAGCTTACACGTGCACGGCGTATATGTGCTTTCTTCGGTTTACGAGTTTCACGCTCCGACGTGACAAGAGGTATTCATTATGTATATATACCCATATCCGAGGTTCGAATTTCTCTCTCCCCGTCTCGCGAAAACTCACTGGAATTCATTTTATTTGCATTTCGAACGTCGGTGATTTAAAATCATCATCATCATCTCGACACACGAGAGTATTATTATGTATTCTATATATACGTGCAGTCGAGGGGGCGCGAGATTTCGATTGCCTCGACGTGTGAATTGCCGGTTAATTTTCAAGCCTACACCCATCATGGCGCTTTGGCGCTTATTGATATTCCGCGAAACGTTTGCCCGAAGATTAAAATAAATCGCAAGTATCGGGACGAACAAATATATACACGTGCACGGGCGAATAAAATCATTGTAACGGATACATTTATACACTCGCGCACGGGGAGGTATAGATTTGATTTTAGCGCCCGCCGGTGAACAGTAAGCGTCAATCGAGGCAAACAAAGTTTATATTCTCCCGCTCTCTCTCTCTCATGAATAAATAATAAACCCACCGACGGGGGGTTAATTGTCTAATGGACTCGTAATCGGATTCTCGTGGATTGGATTTCACGTATAGGAAAAGCCCTCGGTGAAATTGAATTTTCGCGTTCACCCCCCCCCCACCACCCCGATGAACTTTGCGTGAACACAAATGCATGCATTTTTCCGAACGGCGTCGCGTGTAACGCGATACATAACATACACCTGTGAGCCGGAAACGTGAAACTGACGGAACATCGAACAAAGGGGTAACTAGTAAACAGGGAAAATGGAAAATCGAAGGAAAAAAAAAAAATTGCATCGTGGCGAAACCATGACCCCGTGGGGGAGAAGTTTCTGCCAGAGCTCGTCCAAACGGGGTGTATTATGCGGACGTATGTCGCAGGCAAGTGCGTTAGCCCAAAGTGACGGTGACAGTACCCCACAAGTAGGTATCTCCTACTCCGTACATTGTCCCTCCCGGCTTCATCCGTGCACGGGTTACCGCTGTCGGTTTCGCTCAGCTCCTGCCCGTTAGCGTGTGCCCCTGTCATGTGTAGGTATGTACACTTACGCGTCGTATATATACAATGTGTAAGTAGGTATATACAACACATACGGCGCGGAGTTTGCGGTGGGGCTGCTAAATCCCGACAATTATCGACGGCTCATCGCCCCCTGCAGTGCCGAGTCTCGAGACGAGATGGATCCAGCAGCCTTGCACCGCCACCACCACCACTGCTAATGAGCCGTCGTCGTGAAGCCTCTCGCCGCCAATACTGCCGCGACCCCCGCACATTACATTATCCATGCTAATGGCGGGTATTTCCACTGGAATTTTTTCCCTCTCCTTCTTCTTTTTCCCTCTTCCATTCGCTCGCAAACGGAGCTACTGTACAAGTCAAGTGTAGGCATACGGTCAAAGTGAGCAGAGAGGTCTTTTTTTTTTTTGTTTTTGTTTTTTTCTTTACAACGAAAGTGTAATTAATTGTTAAAAAAGGGGGAGTGAGGTATACACAAAGGTAGCGCGTGATGCACATCACACATTGTGCCCGTGCGTGTGCCTATAAATTTTTCCCCCGATAACGTCGCGCTTATTCCCCGCGTGAATTATTGTCGCCGGAGGAAAAACCAAAAAAGTGTATATATGAAACACACGCCACGCGCGTTACATTGCAAAAACAGCGGAAAAATGCACGTCCATGTGTACACATGCAACACCAATATCGCGTACGCGACCCATCTCGCGTGATAAGACGCGTGACGATGCGTCCATATGGGTGTATCCTACGTTTCAAAGTCTATACATGTCCCGCGGGAAAACGTCAAAATGTACATATATGTATATGTATTTATACAACGTGTACCCTTATATACTGTATACATATAGGTCTACGTATACGATGAAGCAGCCTTATGATTTAGACGAGGAGGGGTAGCCGGCAATTAAGCTTGTATACACGTATTAATCAGCGCTAAAGCTGGTCAAATTCGGGGTTGTCGGTGGCGGTCACCGGATTCCTCGAGGTTGGGAAGCTCGTCACAATCCCGGGACGTGACGTGTTTTCCTTCATTACATTGTATACATATAACGTACACGTATATATATATATATATACACATATACGGATACCGGAACTAAATACGTATGTAGCTTTGCTCTACACGGTACGTACATATATATATACCTATAGAAAGAAAAAAAACAAAAAAGATACCTGCAGTAGCGAAAAGCTCCACCTATATTAAATCGTGAGCTTAAAAATTACAGCTCAACTGTATACCTACCCCTCTTTTGTTTACAACTTTGTTCATTGGCATCTTGGGATTGACAATCGAGAGCACATCATCGATCGATCGACGATCCGGCAAAAGCCACGCGATTCCAATTAACTTGCGAATGCGCTCTATTTCATGCGCTTTCCGAGGATTACGTGTATACACACACACACACACCTGCAGCGGGAGAGAGAGAGAGAGAGAGAGAGAGACAAAGGGGGTTGTGAGATTTGCCCCGAGCTCTGCATATATATGCAGTGCGAACGTATTTTCAAGCAGCTGCACCGGAGGTCCGATCCAGCCGGCGGTGTGTGTGTGTGTGTCGCAGCTTGCATCGAAAGCTCGCGTTGTATTATACGCTTCGGTATATATATGTATTCCGTGCGCTCGGCTCTGTGTGTTTTCGCCAACGTACGCTAGAAAATACGTAATAACATTGAAACCGGTGCGCCCGAGTGACACACGCGTACCCATACATACGTGTATGCCGATATTAGGTATACACTGCACACATAATATCATACGTAGGTATACATATATATATACAGGCGAACCAACTGACGCGCCCTTATATACCGATTTTTTTTTTTTTTTTTTTTTTTACCCAGGGGTGCCTTGTGTATGTAATATCGATGAGCCTACAAGAGAACCATCATCGCAACATCATCGGAAACGCAGAAACTCGATTCCCCCGCGTGCAAACCCCGGAAGCGTACATACAACTGTATAATTTTTATTCCACCGATTGCGGAGTGGGTGGGGGTAAGCGGGAGAAGGCGAACAAACTTCGAAACATCCCCTTCGGAATTGTAAATCGCGCAAAGACCGGAAAGAACGAGTATAATTAACGAAAGTACCTATTTTCGCGCTGCTCAACGAAATAACAAGAAAATTCATTATCACGCGAGCGTACCGTTAATAGGGATCAACACCATTACTCCGCGTTTTCCTCCACGACCACGTATTATACGTTATTGTTGTTATGGTAGTTGGCCACAAAAGTTCCTCGTCTAATGAATAATGCCATCGCGAGCTTCGAGCTTTGCCGTTCCTATGTGTGCGTATAGGGTATACATATGCCGTACAAACAGGCAGGAAGGTCGTAAACAAGTTGCGCTCCGCCGCCAAAGTACACACTGCGGGACCGGCTCCGTTTTTACTCAGGAAATAACGTGTAGACGGGTAAAGTGTACTAGGTGTACAACATGTGTATAGACAGTGAAAATTTCCTCGCTCTCGACAAGTTTTTGAGCCCCTTTTGGCTTCTCGCGAAATGAGCCACTCGCCACTGTGCAAGTGTACTTGCAGTCGCTCGATTCGTTCTCCACAGCTTCATATTTTCGGGAGTGTTAAAGACCTGCGGACGAGAGAACAACTGCTATGCAGATACGCCTACACACTATGTACATATATGGTGTACCTCTTTGCTCTCTCTCTCTGGTTTGCTCGAGCTTCCTCCACAGCTTCCAAAGACTCAAAATGAAAAAAGTTCGCTTCCCCGGGTTGTGTATGTATACGTGGTGCTTGCTTTATTATATACCAACTATATAGGTCTTGGTGCGACTTGTATAACTGTATAGCAGCTCTATATGCTTGTATTTGCCAATCACGCGCTTCTCACTGGCACAACCCGTAACAAGTTTTTTTTTTTTTTTTTTTTTCCTAAAGGGGGTGAAAATTTTGATCCTTGCAACCCTTCGTGATAGCTCTCTTTTTTTTTTTTAAAGAACGATATCGCCACACGTTAAAATTGCGAAACTTCAAGATCACCGATAGCGTGGGGCAAATTGAGGCATACATCCAACAGGACAAGGAGAAAAAAAAACCGACTGCAAGCCTCTGCGGGTGATTACTCAAAAGCACCTCCTTCTCCCTAATAACCTTGTAACAATCAAAGAGGGCGCGAACGCGACCACCTCTATACATAAGGTATGTACATATAACACCCTGCAAGGTAGTAGGTAACGCCGCGCGAGAAATTGATCGCACCCATCCACGTCGGAGTTTGGCTCGTCGCGTGCCCGGAGGTCGGAGCTTATACACCGTGTGCATGTGCGTGCCTATATACATGTGCACAATGTGTACTCACCCGGGGAACAGCGATTGCGAAAAATCGTTGTACTTGTTGCTCGACGCCTCGCGTGTGTGCCCCCCCCCTCCTCGGTTATGATATATATATATAT